>VXBA01000881.1:3530668-3746212 GCA_013399895.1 Serilophus lunatus | reverse complement strand
TGGGAGTGGGAATGGGAGCGGGAATGGGAATGGGAATAGGAATGGGAACGGGGGAGGAGAGGAGGGAAGGGGAGGCCGGGCCGGGCCCCGCGCGGTGGGCGCTGCGGGGAGGGAGGGAAAGAGGGAAAGGGCGTACCCGGGGTCTGCGGGAGGGGGATGGTTGTACGGGACCCTTCCAGCGCCCTTGATCCCATGGGATCGCCCCCTCCCATCCCACACCGTGCGCGGATGCTGCTCCCGGCCAGCCCCTGGGCGTGTGCTTTGCGCGAACGGCGTGGGCAGGTTATTATTCCAAGGCTGCCCCATCCCTGGAAGTGCCCAAGGGTGGCTTGGAGCACCCCGGGACAGTGGGAGGTGTCCCTGCCCAGGGACGGGATGAGCTTTAAGGTCCCTTCCAACCCAAACCCTTGGATTTCTCTGTGCAGAACCCGACCCCAGGGGTGCTCTGCCGGCTTTGTTGCCGTGACAGCTCCTGTCACGATTTTTGCCCCGTTATTTTCCCTCGTTAGCTCTGCATCACAAGGGGACCGGCTGTGTCTCTGCAGCCGCTCACCAAAAACTGCCGGGCGAGGAGAGAAACCACGGCAGGAAATTCCCGTGAAGACAAGGCAACCAAACTGCCGTAAATTCGCAGTAAATTCGTATATTTTACAGCTCGATCCTCAGCTTTTCTGTAATATCCTGCTCTGCGTCAGAGGAGCTGCCTTGGGAGGGATCGATATGCAAGAACAACTTGCTGTTTAAGGAAACTTCCATGAAGGCACAGCCGAGTGTGAGAGAGAGATAAAAGGAATGTCACGTTACCGAGGGCATGCTGGCATTGCAACAAAGGGGGTTATATATGTAAAGAATGTCACACCAATCATCCTTCTAAAAGCCCAACCTGACTTAAAATCCCCTCTGCCATTGTTCTTTAATGAAAATACTTGTTTTAAAGGTGGCTTTTAATGTAACTCTCAGTACCTGGTGCCTGTTCTGCTCCCTTGTCCTTCCCTGAGTGAGTCTTTTGACGTGTTTCCAAGAAAAGTAAGAATAATGAACCTGGTATCCCGTGTTTCATTTTTAAAAATGGTTTTAAAATACAGATTTTTTTCATCCCTCAGAGGAAGGTTTCTGTTCTCTATGGCAGTGCCCAGACTTCTGCTTCCCCAGCTGTGATATGTGTTAAGAAAAAAAGGGAAGTGTGCTCGGTTCCAGTGGCAGCAAGTGCCTCGAGTCCCCCTGCTCCCAGATGCAAGGGATACTCATCCTGCCACCATCGAGCTGAGGATCAGATCCCAGCATGGTGCTTACAGATTCTGTCACAGCACTGAGTCCCTTCCTGAAATACAGGCTTTAAAGTACTGCAGCTGATAAATTAAAATGACTTTTTTTTCCTTCTCTGTATGAACATGAAGAAATTTTCTTTGCTGCAGTTGTTTTCTTGCATGTGAGCAAGTGGTAAACTGAAATACATGGAACCCTTCCCGAGGAGGAAGGAGGCAAACCCAGCAGGGAAGCCAGAATGCTGTGTGCATTGAGCCATTACTTAGAAAAAAAAGCTGTCCATTCACATCCCTCTGCCACCCTCTCTTCATTTCAAAGACTAACTACTTCCTTCTCCTCCTCTCCCCTAGAAAAAAGGTTTTCTTCCCTATTTTTTAGTGGCAAAGCAATGCAGTAGCAAAGGTATTGAAACCCAGTCTACTGAATAATAACTTAATGATGTGAGCCCTGTTCTGTTCCTTTTGAATGGATGGCTGCTTTGGCAGGAGGGCTGCTGGGACCTGCTCCCTGCTGGGAGGGATGGGAGGGTGGAGAAACCTGGATTGAAGCTGAAAGGCAACTAGAGCAGTGTAAAACTGAACCAGGAGATAGGAATGAGGTCAACGTTGCAAGATTGTGAAATGAGGAGAAATTATATGCAGTTAAGCTGAGTTCAGGAACTAACAGTGAACACTAGAAGTATGTTTGGAGTTTGTATGTTTAGGAGTTGGCTGTTAACTCCGTTATTGCTCATACCTGCCCAAGCAGTGCCACGCTGGTTTAATTGACATGATGAAACATGGTGCAGCATGGCAGAGATTAATGAAACACAGTGCCATCAAATCTTCCCTGTTTGTTGTCAGTCACCCACAGAATGAGTGGAAGCTGACAGAGCATTCCTGCTAGTTTCACTTCCTGGCAAATGTATGAAACCTTAAACATTTTATTTTGGCTCTTCAGCAAAGCAGAGTGAACGAACCACATTTATTTCGTTCATATTTGATGTCACATCTGAATGCAGGTCTCCAGAGGTGATCTATTAATGTCCTAAAGCATCACACCATCTGGTTCCTCTTTTGATGCGCAACGTTTTGACTGCTTGGTTTAATCTCCCTGGGTTTCAGTAAATTATGTAAACTCAGAGGCTTGGCAGCAGGAGATGGGCACCATGAGGAGATGATTCAGTCATCAATATCTATTGGGCTTCCTTATTGCTGCCATTACACTTCTTTCAGTGCTACTTACAAATGTTGCAAGTGAATAATTCATCACACTAGGAGCTGCAAGTTAAGTTTTGAAATTTGCCCACTCTGAGATTAGCAATGACTAATCCATCCTTCCCAAACGGGGAGAAGCTAACTGGGTTTCTTTTTTGCAGAGTTGGGTGATAAGTCAAAAATAAATTGCATGTATATGTAACTGCTGGTGCTGACATAAATCACATTTCCTTTTTTTTCTTCCTGGACAGAATTGGAGCACCTTGGAATAGATGTGAGCACAAGACACGGCACCGGCTAAAGCTGCCTTGGAACACCATGGCTGCCGCTCCTCATCTCAACTCGGACGCCCTCCGAGAGGTCCTGGAATGCCCCATTTGCATGGAGTCCTTCACTGAGGAGCACCTGAGGCCCAAGCTCCTGCACTGTGGGCACACCATCTGCAAGCAGTGCTTGGAGAAGCTCCTGGCAAACAGCATTAACGGGATACGGTGCCCCTTCTGCAGCAAGATCACGCGGATCACGAGCTTGGCTCAGCTGACTGACAACCTCACTGTGCTCAAGATCATAGACACCGCTGGACTGGGAGAAGTGGTGTGTCTTCTCATGTGCAAGGTCTGCGGGAGAAGGTTGCCAAGACACTTTTGCAAGAGCTGTAACTTGGTTTTATGTGAGCCCTGCAAGGAGGCTTCACACCTGCCCCAAGGGCACAGAGTCATTGCTATCAAAGAGGCTGCGGAAGAGCGGAGGAGGGAATTTGGGATGAGGCTTGCCAGGCTTCGGGAGCTCATGGGCGATCTTCAGAAGAGAAAAGCTGCTCTGGAGGGTGTTTCCAGAGACCTGCAATCCAGATACAAAGCAGTTCTGCAGGAGTACAGCAAAGAGGAACGCAAGATCCAGGAAGAACTGGCCAGGTCACGCAAGTTCTTCACCACCTCTTTGTCTGAAGTGGAGAAGGTAAATAACCAGGTAATGGAGGAGCAAGCCTACCTGCTGAACTTGGCAGAAGTGCAGATAATGTCTCGCTGTGACTATTTCCTTGCCAAAATAAAGCAGGGAGATATAGCTCTCCTAGAGGATGCAGCAGATGAGGAAGAACCAGAACTGACAAACAGTCTCCCAAGGGAGCTGACTCTCCAAGAGGTGGAACTCCTTAAGGTGAGCCACGTGGGACCACTGCAGATCGGCCAGGTGGTGAAGAAACCCCGGACCGTTAATGTGGAGGAATCGCCAGTGGAAACTGCAGCATCTTCGTCGGTATCATTTCGGGAGCCTGACCTGGTGCACGAGGAGACAAGCTACACACCCAATTCCTCACCAGCCAAGCCAAGGATGCCCGAAGCAGCCACAAGCATCCAGCAGTGCTACTTCATCAAGAAGATGGGCTCCAAGGGCAGCCTGCCAGGGATGTTCAATCTCCCAGTCAGCCTACACGTCACCTCACAAGGCGAGGTGCTCGTGGCAGACCGGGGCAACTTCCGAATCCAGGTTTTTACCCGCAAGGGCTTCCTGAAGGAGATCCGCCGGAGCCCCAGTGGAATCGATAGCTTTGTGTTGAGTTTTCTCGGCGCAGACTTGCCCAACTTGACTCCCCTTTCCGTCACCATGAACTGCCATGGCCTGATCGGGGTGACGGACAGCTACGATAACTCGGTCAAGGTGTACACCATGGATGGGCACTGCGTGGCCTGTCACCGGAGCCAGCTGAGCAAGCCCTGGGGCATTGCTGCGCTGCCCTCGGGCCAGTTCGTGGTGACTGATGTGGAAGGGGGGAAGCTCTGGTGTTTCACAGTGGACCGTGGCATGGGGGTGGTGAAGTACAGTTGCTTGTGTAGCGCAGTACGCCCCAAGTTTGTCACTTGCGACGCTGAAGGGACCATTTATTTCACTCAGGGGCTGGGGCTTAACCTGGAAAACCGGCAGTACGAGCACCATTTGGAGGGAGGCTTCTCCATCGGCTCCGTCGGCCCAGATGGGCAGCTGGGGAGGCAGATCAGCCACTTCTTCTCAGAGAATGAGGATTTCAGGTGCATTGCTGGGATGTGTGTCGATGCCAGGGGAGACCTCATTGTTGCTGACAGCAGCCGTAAAGAAATCCTGCATTTTCCTAAGGGAGGTGGCTACAACATCTTAATCCGGGAAGGACTCACCTGCCCGGTCGGTATTGCCATTACTCCCAAAGGGCAGCTCCTGGTGCTGGACTGCTGGGATCATTGCATCAAGATCTACAGTTACCACCTGAGAAGATACTCCACCCCTTAAAGGCATGGCTGTAAGCAAAGCCTCTCTTGGAGGCAGAGATTCTTCCAGCCTCCCTGCAGTCTGACAGAAACCAGTGTCAAGCCTTCAGGAAGACTGGCATAACTGAAGGGGATTTGGCACAGAGGCCATCATGTTTTGTGATTAGAAACAAAATAGCTTTTGTGGTGGTGGTTGTGGTGGTCTGTTTTTTCTTCTTTTTTATATAAAATGAAGTGTGAGGGAAAGGATCCATCCTCTGGAGCACTGGTTCCTTCCTAAGTGACTGGTCACTCCATAAACCTCACCTCCTTAGGCCACATCTACACTCTCACCTTCAACCATTGTGTCTTTCTTTGTGCCATAAAAGCTGAGTGACTGCTCTAAATCACCTTCCCTTAAAGAACTGTCGAGGCAATCCTCCTCTCTCTGTGGTACTCTCAAGGAACTGGGTAGCAGTTGTCTGGGCAACTCCTAGAGAGAGCAATTTGGGATTGCAGCACTGCATAAAACGAAATAGCCCTCGTCAACCACATGGAGATAGAGCTTTACTTCCACCCTGACAAGGGAGGGTTGTCTCTCTCCCGTTTTTCTGGTGTTCAGGAGATCACCTCATCGTGTCATTTGTGAACTGTGTCTGTTCCATGTGAAGTGAGTACTGTGCAATCATGGGAGACTGAGCTGAGCCAGAAAATTGCCCTCTTTATTACTGACTAGTAAGAAAACAGGCATTTTATTACTGCTCAGAGTTCTGCCAGGTAGTAGGAGGTAAAAAGGGAGGGGATTGAAGGAAAAAAAAAAAAAAGATGGGAAACCAAGGGTTGCTATTTACTACTGTTTTATTATTAAATGTATCCTAGAAACTGTCTTTGAAAGGCATATCTGGTATCTGAAACTTCATGGGGAGGAGGGACGGGCTGGGGGAATGAAACCGGGAAATTGTAGAAAATGAGATTAAACGCAACAATATTGTACATTCACCTGCACTTCACTAGTCTGCATTCCAGACCATTGCATTTAGCAATAGGTTTCCACTCATCTGCACCTCCTATGTGCAACTTACTCACTGCTGAGATAGGGATGGGGAGGGGGGACTATTTCACTTTTATTTTCTTCATACTTGGAAGCACATCCATTGATGCACTGCCTTCTTTTTCCTTTGCACAGCAAAATACTACATTCCTCAGATTTTTTTTTTCCTTTTACGGCACCAGCAGGCACCAGAGTTGCTGTTCATCACGGCTTTGGGCCAAATGAAGCACAAAACTGCAGCTGTGTGAACCAAGGCCCCCACAGTGCTACTCTCCTGGCTGATAAATGTGTACCTCAGTGTGGTGCTGCTCTCCCAGAATAGTTTATTGAAGGAAAGATGCATTTAAATAGGGCACAGTGGTAGCATGTTAATCTGCCACAGATAATAGTTACACTGCAGTGCATTTATTTGTTGCTATCAACAACGTAGTTGCAAATTTGGGGGCACGACAGACAATATAAAAGCTGATTTTATGGTGGCTGCCGTGCTCCAGTAAATTGTTTGCTACTTGTCCTACAACATGTTTGCAACAGGTGAATTTGTTTTTTTAAGCTCTCATATACTTTCCTCTAATGAAACAGCAAAGTAAAACAGGCTTATGAGCTGCTGCTGCTGCTCCAGATGGGTGTTTGGCAGTTACAGGGTTTGCAGAAGAAGTGCTGGGAGCAGATTTTGGTGGGATTTGGAGTTTTTTTTCTCTCTCTGTTGTGCTCAGCCAAAGGATTGAAGGGACTAAACAATTCTATGTGATGGAGCTGTCCCTCCATCAGGACAATTTGTGATTCCTCTTGCTACAATATGCTGGTGGAGAAGGGAAATACCACATGAGGTGGTAGATGATGCTGAGGGAGCCCTGAGGACTGAAACCCCATTCCCTCCTGAGCTGCTCCCTGTGTTTGCCAAGGCTACAAACTTGCGCATCACTATTTACATTCTCTGCTTCTCTTTTATGGGTCGCCGAGGGCCTAAGGTATGTGACAGCAATTTGAGGAGCCTTTCTCACCTTGCATGTGTGTTTTGGGGAGATTACTGGGCCATGCTGCAGTTAATGACATTGTAACTGAAGGCATTTTTCCAGTATTGTGGCAACCACAGTTCCTCACCTGATCTCTTTTAAACATTTCTCCTGCTTCCAAGAACTGCTCCAATCAGAAAGCTACTGTGGACTTGAATAACTGAAGCAATATTATCTATGATAATATGTACCTCTGTCATTTTCTGTTCCCATGGATATTTTTTTTCGCAATAAACAGCACACTACTAGCAATAACATTTCCTGGAGTGCTTGAAGGGACATAAAAGCTGGTCCAGTAAACTGAGCAGCTGGTTACCCCAGCCTGTTACAGAGCTGGTTACAGAGTTCAAACAAAGCATCTGTCATCTGTTTCTCACTCAGAGAATTAAGAAAAATAACACTACTCTGTGATGCACTGGTGGGCCAGGACACTGCAATCGGCGCCTGGGGCTGTGTCTTGCCAGCAGCTCTTCTAGTCTGGGTTTCAGACAGAAAAGGAAAAAAAAAACCCTTCTGTCCCTGCCCAGAGTCTGCATGTCCCCTGACAAAACTCAGTAGTGACTGTGAGATGATTTTGCAAAGCTCTGTTCCTTGCTGTGGAGCCCCCACACAGTGTTGTGATCGTCTGCCAAACCAGGAGTAATTAAGGATTGTGTTGAAATAGTTTGGCTCCTGTACCTGGAGAAAGAGCTTGTCTGGTCATATGTATATGTTTGGTTTTTAAAGATTGTGTAATAAAGGAAAAATTGATCCAATTAAAAGTGCATTGCAAACAGCTCATTTTCTTACTAAAACACTTAATCTCCTCCCTTTGGTGGCAGATTGGATTTTACATTCAGTGAGGATTACACTGGGAACACAATGTCTGCGAGACCCCTTTTATGTGTCAGGTTGTGGAGGATAAATCTGATCCCCTTGGCAGGTCTCATGGAACTTTACCTGGCACTTCCCAACCCACCTCATAAACAAATGCTCTGGTTTCGTGCCTGAATTCATGCTGATGCTCCCACAAGGGCAATGTTTTACTTGTCATCATAGGCAATACCTCATGTTTCAGAGGTCTGGTTCAAGTGCACTGGCTCCAAGTGCTCCAAAACAGGATTTGGGAGCCTGCCTGAAGGCTCCATCCCCATGTCCCTGGCTCATCCATGAACTGTTGACCCTTTGGCTGGAGACCTGTGGCTCGGCCAGGTGACTGGACACTCAGAGACACGGCAGGAACCAAGGGCTCAGCTGGAAGACCCCAGACTTTGTCATGTTTAGACCATGAGGGTGTAAAAGCCCAGGCAGGGGGTTTACTGGTTCAGGGGCCCTCCTCGGAGGCACCAACTCGGGCTGTTATTCTGTAATTAAATTATTTTAAGGGTCCAGATGTCTGAGACTCTTCCATGGGAAACCTGGAGCTGAGCCAGTGAAGAAACCTGGTCCAACTGTGAGTGTGGAATGTGTAGCTGTGAAGGGGCCTCAGTCCCAGCTCAGGTGGTAGGAGTGTAATGGCCAGAGAGTGGCTCCTGGATGGTCAGCAGGCAAGTTTTTTTAACAGGTTCATCAGCAGCAGGTGTAGGTTTTCCCCTGGTCCTGTCACCCATCTGGGTTTGCTGATCTGGGTGAAGAATTTCATCACTTGGGCTCATCTCAGGTGATACAAGGCAACTCTGAACAGGTATGAACTGCTGGTTTATCAAAAATATTCAATCCTTGCAGAACAGCTGCCATGTGGTGTTGTTAGACCCACCCTGCTGCTTTATCACAAGTTTTCATTTCTTAGGGTAGAAGAACTAAGCCATGGACGTTGTTCTGGGCAAAACCAGGAGACAGGGTTTCTAAAGGGATGAAGGGAAGAGCCTATTCCTTAATCAGAGGGGGCAGAGCTACAAAAGTAAAAATAAAGCCAGATGCTTTGAGTCATTTCTATTGTATAGCTTAAGTGATTTTTCTGGGTCATTACTCAATGCAAGGATTTGAAGTTATTTCATTTTGCACAACTAATTACTCGACTTGCCTGGCAATTCTGGATTACAATGAGCAGTGCATAAGGTCATTTAGCAGACGGAGTCACAGCACATACTTTAGTCTAAACTAAATTTCACGGCAACCAGTTAGATTGTTTTTACCTCCTCTGAACAAAATGTCAAAATCTGAGTGTTGGAAATAAATATAATGACATAAACCAAGCAAGTAAGAGTGTTACAAAGGTAATAGAATGATTGTTTATAGGGACAGATCTCAAGAACAGGGAAATTCTATACGCTTTACTTCTCACCAAGCAGGTATAAGAGAAGCCCATTATCTCCTTTAACAGATGCAAAATTTGCCTTACAGCTTTCTTAATGCACCTAATTGTGTCTAGGAAAGGAAAACTAAAGGTTCCCGTGGACTAGCTCAATCTTAATTGTGTTAATGGCAGTATCAGACCTGAAGAGAGATGAGTGAAGCCTTGAAAGGGCAGGAGGGACCCACAGACCCTATTCAGAGAAATACGGACTGCTATTTTAGCAGAGCTCCAGGCTCTACCCTTAATTTTATGAAGGATATTAATGAAGATAAATATCGGTTTAAGATCTTTGGTTAAAACTGCTGAGTTCACAAGAAAACATGAAAACTGCCACCTCTTAAAGGTAAATGCAATTAATGGTGTGTGGTCCAAGAGAAGAGAAGCAAATACTGGGGAGGGTGATGGGCAGAAAGCCTTAAGAAATGTGACAGGATCTGTCAGAACACAGCCCCTCCACAGCCTATTTCCATAAATTATCTGTTATTGAGAGGGAATATCTCTCCCATCTGTAGCAGCCACAGGCTTGCTGAGCACCCGATGTAGCCAGGGGACCTCAGCCAAGGAAACTATCTAGAGATCATAGGAAACGCAAGAAAAACAAATATTTCCGGCACTGCAGACCTAAAACAATGTATCAGTTGAGCAGTGAAACCCACTGGATCTGCTCCACCCATGCACAGCACATCCCGTGCCCAGCACCATCCCTCCCTCCCCACTCACCAGCTGGGTTTCTCCAATGGGAAAAAGCAAGCCAGAACAGCTCTAGGGGAAATCCCACCAATTTTGCAATCAGAGCAATCCTTCCCTTTCCCTACCACCTCCTACTCCTTATCCAGCCAGAATGAGGGACCACAGAGTAACAAGGCTCTGATAGACCTTTATCAGTGAATGAAGAGGTTCCTGGCAGGTGTTGCTGGATGGAGGAGGGATCACTCTCTCGCCTTGTACACATTTTCTGAGTCTCCTTGGTGTGGTGATTCCCAACCCCCATCTCCAGTTTTGTTATGGAGGGTGGCGTTATACAGTTATATTATTGCTCACACCTTGCTGATCCAGAAGAAGCCTGGATGCCATGCAGGCACTGCTCAGCTGCAGCCAACACGCCAGGGTGCTGTCCATGCTGGTTTATTCAGAAATCCACAGCACAGCACCACAGGGGCTCTGACAAGGCCAGTTCGCTCCATCCCACCAGACCTGGTACATTCTTACACACTGCAGGAGGTGGCTGAGGGCATCACGTGCGTTCCAGCTGCCAAATGAAGATGCTCACACGACTTGTACAAACTTAATGAGGTGCCATCAGTGTTAAATGCTGCTTTCCATGGGGGAGAAAACCGATGTGGGCTCCTGTGGCACAGATCAATGGCTGGGTCGATCTCAAGGTCCCTGCTTGGAGGCCACTCAATGAGTTAAAGCATTGCTTGACTGCACAGAGCCAGAGCAAGCAGCCTAAAAATGGCCCTTTAATCACTCTGCATGAAGTAAAACTGGGAGTTTGCTTTGGTCTCCTCACAGACTAGGGCTGTTCCTGGGAGGGAGCCTGAGGGATGCTCCCATGCCTGCTCTGAGAGAACACAGTGCTCAGTGTGCACAGTCGTGCTGCTGTGCCTATGTGGCTCTTTTGTTTGCAGGATTCACTCTGGCAAGTCCTTAGGAACAAGGGCGGGCTGCTCTGTCACCTGTTTGCCCAGCACACACCTTATCCACTTGCAGGAGGAAGGGGAGCACTTTGTAGTCCTGCAGGCAGAGCAGCCTGCTCACACCAGCAGTGACAGCAGCAGTGACTCTGTGCTATCCCTGGCTGGAACCAGATCCCTTTCCCCTTGGCTTGGCTGAGGGAAATGCTCTGCAGGCACCAACCCACGTCACAGGCTCCTGTGCCGGCGGCGTTTGGGCGGCTCCAAGCCTCGGCACAGAGCCAGTGCCTGGCTTGGTGCTTTACATGGATCCCGGCTGCCAGCGGCGTGGTCTTCTCTTCAAAACCATGTTTTCAATTAGGGCTCAATGCACAGATTGTGCCTTTATTGGTGGAGGCCTCCTCCTGAGACCTGGCAATTGATTTATGAAGTTGATTAAAATATTAAAATAATTTTGTGCGATGCTGCAAACACCCCGCAATGTGCATTTTTCTCATAGTTGGTGTCATTTCAATTAGCTGGAGACTCTCCTCTCCCCCTCCTCTTGTGACCTGCTTTGTTCACTAACAAATTACAGTTATCCTGGCCCTATTTTTGTATTTATTAGAGATGATGCATATGTGCACTCTCTGAACAGTTCAGAATGGGCTGGTGAGCAGCAGGGAGCCCGGCAGGCCAGAGCTGTTCTGAGTGGAGAAGGCATCCAGAACTGTCTGGCTGGAGCTATTTACTCTGATCTGCCTTATGTCACTGGCAAAATGAGGGTAAGTCAGTGGAGAAGCAGGGAATAAAATCTATCTACCAACAACAGCAAGCTCTTTCTCTTGGCTAACTGGAATTTCTCTGGGAGAGAGCCCTAGGTTTCCCATGACACCTTCTCTGCCCAAAAGCTGATGTCCCCAGGTATCATCAAGAGCCCTGAACATCCTCAATGTCCTTCCAAGAGCATTTTCTGGCAATCAAAGAGCGAAGTACAGCACTGGTCCCCTCTGCACTGCCCGAAGTTCACCCCACCAGCTACAGAAGCCACAGACAGAGCCACACACAAAGCATAGAACCAGAACCCAATGCCCAAATGTTGCACAGTCAGAAATTAAAAGTTTATGTCCAAGAATTACATAAAAACTCCCAGGGGATCCCTGAGGTCCCATAAGAGCTTTGGTGTTTCACAAGCAGTGGGAAGTATGCTCTGGATTGTGCCCTGGATCCTTAGCACATCTCTGGAAGTATGGGCAGGAGCTGGGTAGGGAGTGAGGGAGCCTCCTCAGCCAGCTGCATACCATGGACTAAAATGGAAACTATTCTGTCAGCGAGGCACTGCCTGCCTTCAGGCCCTGTGCTACCCCAGGGCTTTGCAGCTGAGCCCTGGGTGCCACCACTGCTCCCAGCCATGGGGAAGGTAGGATCTTAGGAATGAGAGACACATCACCACTGGATCAAGCACTGCCACCATTCATGTCCTCTCTGGCTCCAGCATGAAACAGCAAGGATGCTCATGCTGGGTTCAGACTGCAGCAGCTGCCTCTCATTCCCATCTGGCATCTCCAGAGAAACTCTGAGGAGATGGCAGCAGGACCATGGGGCACTTTGGGTCTGCTCCCCACGGACATGGTTGCCCCGGGATAGCAGGGAGCGCTCCTGAATGATTAATAACATTGTGAGTATGTAAACAACCCACCTCCACGACAGTTTCTCCTGCTAAACAGGGGCATTGCTATGGCAAACTTCATTTATCACTATTTAAAACCCAAACAAGTGAGTACAGGGTGTTATAAATACACTTACAAGATGATCTGTGCTGGGAAAACAGAGAAAAAAAACGAGCCAAGAGCAATGGAGGCGGCATGTGGGAACACATCTCCATTTGATGGCTTCCATGAAGTGAGGCCACCCTTGGCAGTGCCCACAGGGCAGGATTCAAGTGCCTCGCTGACCTCCATCACCATCAGCCCAACAATAGGTCCTGTGATACACCAGAGATGTTTCTTGAACAGAAAAATATCAGAGTCGGGGAATATCCCCAACTCCCTGGAGGAGAGAGATGAATTGGCAAATGGAAGGTTACAGCGATAAGGGAGTTTTTATAAACATAACCTAATTGTATTACTTCAAAGTCCTGAAGTTTATTGCCCTGTTTAATGATGTGTCTCGTTATTTATGGTGTAGCACAATGAGTCTGCTATTGATTTAATGCACTTCCTTAAAGACTGTCATTGTCACAAGCAATAAAACAAAGCCATTCTGAGACAGCTCGTTTATGTCACATCACCATCAGCTGACCCTAAGCATCCCTGCCGTGTGGGGGCCACTGTAGTGAAGTGGGTCACCCTGGGGAAGGATGGAGGCAGAGTGAGGAAACTCAAGGGCAGGATGGGTTCACCTGGCTCATGGATGCTGCCAATGGATGTGTGCCACCATCTCCTGACAAAGGGCACTCAGTTTGGGACAAGTCTCCTGCCTGAGCTTGATAACCAGTGTGGTGATGGTATATGGGGGAAAAAGGATGATTTGTGCCCCTGCCTGTTCCCGCCGCCTTCCTCACCTTTCTGGTACTGGAGCCAGAGCTGCTGCTGGACCTTCTTGCTGGGGAAGTGGATGGTGCAGCTGAACTCGGAGCCATAAAGAGCCTCTGCGATGTAGTGGGAGCCAAACTGCTGGATGAAGGACAGCAGCTCCTCCCGGCTGCTGTCCTTGTTCAGGATCTTCAGGATGTTTGCAAAGCCTGTGGAAGGGAGGCAGGGGATGGGTAGGCTGACCAGGCAGGGCTGGCAGCCACAACCCGGGGAAATGAGCCCCACAGGATCCCTGCTCAGGTCGCACAGATCCCCACAGGGGTGCAAAGTGCAGTTCTTCCTCTCTTGCTTCTGTGGTCTACCTGATCCTTTGAAATCCACAACCTGTTATAACCCCAGGCTGTGGCTCTGAGTTCCTTCTATGATGCTTCTCTCTAAGAGATTTCTTGAAGCATTTTACAGGGATGTGCACACGAACACACACCCCCCCCACCTCCCGCCAGCTCCAGTCTGCTGGCACATTATCAACACTCTCCCCAGAGGATGTGCTTGGCCTTTGCTTGGCTGTATCCATAACCAGAGATGTTCCATCTCCAGTGCAAACACCTGGCAAAACTGATAACTATTTTTAGGGAAGCTGGAGACAGCCCAGAGGGACACACAGGGGTGGGCAGAGGGCAGCTCCGTGGGTACACAAGGGTCAGGGCATCACTTGAGCAACATCCATGCAGACAGCAGGGACCTCTGGAACAGGACAAGCACAGGGACCCTTGGTGCTCTATGGAGGTGAAATATCCTGGAGGCACTGGAGACTCCACAGCACTTCAACATCATTTAGAATTGGCTGATATCACCATTTTGGTTCAGTGGTGGAATGGAAAACATACTGCAAGAAAATACGTCATAACTGCCACTAAAATGAGATTATCTGGCTGGTTGGTTGCTTGGTTTATTGAAAGGGAAGGTTGGTTTAATAAAAAAGCCAAAAGAATTCATTTTGAGCTGAACCCAAGTATTTTTTTCAGCTCGAAGCAGGTTATTTCATTTTGGGGCTGTGCAGCCTGTTAGCACTAAATCTTTTTTTTTCTTTCTCTCTCCATTTAAAAACTCGTTCATTTTTAAATAAAAAATGCTATTTTGAAATGAAAAGGCAAAACATTTCAGGTTGCAACAAAATGTTTCAGCATTTCTGAAACAAAACGTGTAGCTATAAAAATGTGGAAGTGAAATGTTTTGACATTTACAGGATCCTCCCACTCACCCCTTCTTCATCTGCAACTCCCTGCTTTATATGACCCGCTTTTACAAGTGCTTTGGGTCCTTTAGATACCACATTTTTTCAAGAACTTATGGATTTTCATACATACACATAGACACAGCCACCCCCACACACATTCTCCCCACAGTGTTGCTTATTGGCTTCATCCTGGCTTTGACCTCAGCTCTTGGGTTGTGTGGCTGAGCTGCACAAAGTCCCTGCCTCAATTTTCACGCTATTAAAAGGAGGAATATCTCTTTGCCTGCCTCTGCAGCAGCACTGGGAGCAGAGCCTGGAGGTGGGAAATGCTGGTGAGAAGGGGCCATAGCCCATCTGCCTACCCTTGCAGACAAATCTCCCTGCCCTTCAAATTCCTTACCTGCAGAGAGGGTGATGGAGCTGAGCTTCACCCTGTAGAGGTTGCTCCTGACCCGCCAGTGCTGCACCATGGGGTAGCCCATTGCCTCATCATACTTGATGTCCCCTGCAAAGGAAAAGCTGGTAGGTGACCACTGGTGACCACACTCTGGAGAATGCTTAATGCCTCCACCAGGCACTTGCTTTGTGAGGGGTGAGAAACGGGTGCAGGAGGGATGGAAACCTCCTTGGTGGTGATGCAGTGTGGTCCTCAGGCTGCTGGCAGGACCAGCATTGCAATGGCTGTGGCTGCTGGGAGCTCACAGGGATGGAGATGCTGCCATCCCTGCCAGGGTGGACTCACACAGCCCTTAAGTGTATTTCTGCCCCAAGCACACAGGACGGGTGGCACAAAGGACTCTCAGATGCCAGGGTTGCTAGGATCCAGGGTGGGAGAAGGGGTTCTTGCTCCTGTACTTGCCCCAAGGCAAGCATTGCCCCTGGGGTTCAGCTCGTACCGGTGAGAAGCTGGAGGTTGGGAAGGGGCTCTGAGAGGACACCACGGCACTGCTCCTCCACGGGCAGCGGGATCACCAGGAGGCCGTCGGCCAGTTGTGGGAAGTCCTTGATGAAGTTATTCTCCCTGCAGAGAGAAAAAGACAACTGCAAAGCAACGATGCAGGGCATGGCTGGGCAGTGGGGCTGAGCCGCCTCGGTGGCACGGGGACAGCACAGGGACAGCAGGCTCAGGAGGGTGAGGGACATCTCCTCAAGCAGAGGCTCTACCAGGGGATGGGGTTTGCAGCCCCCACCCCTAGCCATCCCTGGCTGTGCAGCCCTGTGAGGTGATGTTTAATGAGCTCTCCAAGGATCACAGCTCCATTAACACTCCAGAAACATGGAACTGATCTCAGCCTGGGGACCCAGCTTCTGATTTTGGCCCAGATTTTCAAAGTGGGCCACTGAAGAGGGGGTGGACAGCAGTAGGAAGAGAGAAACGGCTGCTACATCCCAAAACTGCCCCTTTCCACAGCAGCAGCATGTTGATATGGACAGTGACCAGGCAGCAGACCAAATCCTACTGGAGATCCCCACCCCATGCAGTATCATCACCCCACAGCTTCAACCCCCAATGCCTCACTCTCCAAAAGGAGCAGAAAGTACATTTACAGACAGCACCAAAAAACCTCACTATCGTGTATAGCTCAAAGTGCAATTTTACCACATATACAGGATCTTTTCTAACCTTGGCAGGTATAACATTGTATAATAGGCCCCTAATGAATTGTTTCTAGAACAACGGTACCAAGGAAATTATTTGAAGCGGTGAACAGACAGGTCTCTGGGAGACCAGGCTCCCCCAGCAAGTGAAATGCCTTGCGCCTGCGCAAAGGAAACAGGAGGGGGGGATTTTAAATATTGATCTTAGAGCCAAAATATAGGCCAGGAGGCTCCACGTCCTCCGGGTGTGGAGACAAAAGGGCAGTGGAGCAGAAGAAAGGGAGGTTCCTGCAAAATCAGGTCAGCCCCAGGAGCTGGGGGGAGGTTCAGGCTGGCACTGCCTGCCCCAGCTGCATTTTTTGGAAGAGATTTTCTGTTAAACAGCACTTGTTTTCATTCACCTTCCCTGGTTTTACACCCTGTAGCTCATTCCTGGGGGAATGCTCCATCATCCCATAGTCATCTTGCAAGTGGGGACACACTGGTTACCCCTCTGAGTTCCACTGCAGTGAGATGCCAATTTCATGGAATGCTTCCCCAGGGTCTTCCCACTGCCCCAGGGCCGGGATATGGTAAGTGCAACCTACACCAGAGGTGAGCAAGAGGCTATAGCACCATGCGAACAGCCTGGGGATGTTATGGCCCAGAGGCAAGCAAGGAGCAGCTGCAGATGGGAGCACATGAGTGAGGTCCAGGAAGCGCTGAGGGCCAGACTAGATGGATCTTTGAGCAACATGGTCTAGTGGAAAGTGTCCCTGCACATGGCAGAGGGGTTGGACAAGATAATTTTTGTGGTCCCTTCCAACCCGAACCATTCCATGATTCCCTGGCGGCACAGGCAGCAGCACTGCCTCCTTTCTGCTACACCCCCATCTCAGAGCCACCAGCACCTGATTATGTCTCAGGAGCTCCATTTTAAGTATTGCCAGAGAAGAAGTGCTTTATTTGTCTGAGGGGAAAAGCCTCTCGCTCATTATTGTGCTCACAAATCTACTGATCCTGCTGGGCATGGGATCCCCGTGGTGGACTGTGCTGCTGCTCTGAGCCCTGTGCTGTCTCAGTGATGCAAATGGGGAACCACAATTACTGCCAGAGTCGGGAGCCGTGTGGGTGGTGGGAAACAGGGCTGCAAAATCAGGTATGTCGGTAAGAAACAGGGGAAGGAGCGTGTTGGAGTCTCTGCTACTCTGCTTCAGCACAAAAGGGAGAAAAACATCAGCGCTACCAAATCCCAAAGCCATGGAAAAGTGTGATGCCGCACTGGGAAAGTGAGATGCAGATGTACTGAGCCTGCCTGTCATCCTGGAGAATGGGGACTGTCCCCTTCCCAGACGAGTCAGCCCCATACCCTGCACCAAGGGTGAGCTCAGGGGCCAGGAGGGTCACTGCCTGCCCAGCCTCATATCCCACCTCCAAGAGGACCAGGAGGAGATGCTCAAAAGGACATTGCCACTGGCTGGTGGCACTTTCCCAAGTGCTACCACACATGAGGTCAGACCTGGCAGTGTCAGAAAAGCTCAACCCCAGGGGACAGAAGCACTCAGTGCCCTGTACCCTGATATGGGGCAGAGAAGAAAGAGGCAGGATCTTCTCCTGCCCCTCTCCCCTCCCCATTAACCCACCTGGACCATCTTAGAAACACCACCCACCTGAGACTGTAAAACAGCTGTCCCTGGACACGAGCCCAACTCATTCATGAGACAGGACAGTCCTGGGAGCTGGTGGTCCACATGTGGGCAGCAGAGAGGGAGTAGCTGGAGGAGATGCTCACCGGCACATGGCAACCTGTGTGTAGCAGCTGACACCTCTGTGAGAAAGTATTTACTGAACAGCCATGCTCTGCAGGGCTGCTCCTGTAATCCATTTGTTTAACCACTCTGCACTCAAAAGGTCAAGGAAAAACAAGGGGCAAGTGGCAGCCAAGGCATGGGCACACCTATCAGCATGTGCTCCTGTAAAAGGAGGGAGAAGCAGAGCAAGGCAGGATTTCAGGAGCACTTCCATGATGCATTTTTGCTACCAAACCTCTTTTCCCTCTCCTCACCTCCAGCTCCCTGCTTCCTGACATCCTAAGGCAGGGATGAACCAAAGCCATAAGCCATGCAGGAGGGAGCGCCCACTGGGTGCAGGGTCTGGGCACAGCACAACCCCCCTCGCTGCTCTGTGGGTGCAGGATGGCAAACCAGAAGTGCAAGTGGTGGGAACATCCCAGGCAGGGGACACTGCTGCCAGGGTATGCTCCGGGCATAGCATTCCATGGATCCGCAGCCGGCAGAGGGCTGCAGCTCCTCTTCCACGGGGCCTCATTAATAACCCTGTGTCTTGTGCACCACTCGCTCTGGAGGCACAAAAAAGACTCTTGCCAGGCTTTTGTGCTCTCTGGAAGCTTTGATCAAAGCCACTGTGTGAGGAGCAGGGACTTGGACCAGGGGAGGGGTGTGACAGCATTCCTGTGCACGTGCCTCCAACGGGGGCACAGCTGAGCCACCGGCACCTGCACAGGTTTCACACCTGCAGGACCAGGTGTGGGATTCACACCTGGGGCTCTGTGCTGTTTCTGAGAGGCACAGGGGTGCCTTTATGACCTAGCAATTCCTACCAATCATGGAGACAGGTTTATTCCAATGGGATCAGGAGGAGGCAGACAAATTTGCTAGGCCCCCTCAACACCCTGCTCTGTCTCTTGTTTTGTCCTCCCAGCATCTCGCCAACACGCAGAGAGCAGCTGCTGGATACTCACTGGAGCAGTGAGCACGCTGCTCTCTTCAGCACACAGAATCCACCCACCAGCACAGCACTCTCCTGATGGGGATCTGAGTGTCTCCCGGGGCATTTTGCAGATACTGAGTCATTATACAAGGAAATTGTGTTTCTCCCTTGCAGCCCTGGTCCCCAGCAGCATCCAACCCAGACTACAGTGCCTGTCTTGGAAGGAGCTGACTTCCATATAAACAAGTCTGATGCTGGGAAAGGTCAAATGGCCAAAGGCTTTAGCGAGCTCTGGTACTGGCAGAGTGGGCTGAGGAGGAAGGCAATCACCTGGACTAAACTGAGTTCAAAATCTTGGCTTTGATGGACACTTGGTGTAACCTTGGCTGAGTCATACAACACGCCCCTTGGCTCTGGTGACATAGATAACAGAGCAGCTCCTGTGTCTTGCGTGCTGGTGGGATAAGGGCAATTAAGTGGCTGCTCAGGTAGCAGGAGGAGGGCTTAGGCAGTGAGATCCTGCTGTGCCGCTGTTCCACTGTCCTTCTGAAATCAGATACACAAACTAGCCATGTTTTCAGGGACTCTGACCTTAAACAACACACTCAAGGTCACGCAGTACAGCCATGGTGTGGTGCAGTGCAGGGCTGCACTGCTGTGCTCTGCAGTGCTGGCAGCATCTCATGCAGCCCAAGGGAAGCCTCCAAAAAGCACAAGCGTCCCACAAACACCCCTGAGAAAAACAGAGTTTGGGTGGAGCGGGACAGCCCAATGCAGGTACCAGGGAGCAGCCAGAGTGCTGTGGTCCTCCTGGATAGGGCCACAGCTGCCGGGTCCTGGTCCATGGCATAGTTCTGCTGACCCTGGGGCTCCATGTCTCCTTCTGAGATGCTGAATACCAGGGCCAAGCTTACAATGGGATTTTGGCTTGCAGCAGGGAAAGATCAGCTGGTAGCTGACACACATTTAATTTTCCTTTTAGCAACACCGCTGGGTGAAGGAACAGCTTCTCCTCCTCGGCTCAGTCAGCTGTGGTTTCCTCTCTTAACACTCTGCTCCCAAAGGACATGGCCTCGAAGATGGGCTCTGCCCACCAGCCCTTTCAGAGACCCTCCTTGCACCTGTACAATTCCCACTGCAAAGCCAAGCATCAGCTGGCATGGGGTTTCCTGCCACCACTCACCATCGACAGCAGATACACAACCTGCATCACAGTAGCCGGGCAAGTATATTCATGAAGGTACCCCTTATATATATATATATATAAAGTGACCCCACAAGTGATTAGCTTATGCCCTGAAGCGTGAGATTTAATTACCCTTATCTGAGCCAGCACAGCTACAAATGTTAATCACATTATCATCCAGTGAGCTTATGTTCAGCAAAGTGCCTACGCGAGGACTGTGCTTTCTGCTATGCAAGTCTGAGAGGATGCCTGCTCTGGCAAAGAATTATTTATTAATCTTACTTCTTTCTGTCCCACTCTGGCTCGGGGAGAACATGATGGATTTGAGGTTATTTAGTGCCAGCTTTTCACCTGGCTTTCCCTTGGAGAAGTTCCTGCCAGGGTGGCTGCAAGCTTAGGAGAGCCCAGCCTACATCTGACACAGGGAGATTGAGAAATAGCTTTTTTTTAGCTTGTCATCACCAAAAAAAATTGATCTGGAGTCAGTGGGAGACAGAAAAGAGGGTGTCCTGTTGCCACAGCCACTTAGGAGAAAGTAAGCACACTGTAAATCTCCCCCCATGTGTCTCTGTGACCTCAGGCACTGGTGAATTATAAAGGTTTAATGCAAATTCTCTGAAGCAGCAGTGACTTACTCCAAATTTACTGGGCATTAATTTCAACGAAGCCCCACTCCTGTGTAACGTGTCAGGATAAAAAAAGGGGAGACTGGTCAGGTTTTGCCAGGCCTTGGAGCCCCTTCCAGCTCTCCAAGTTTCAGCCTTAGCCACTGTTTGCAATGATGTATGGTCAGACCAGGCTGTGGGGAGAGACCAGACAACCCAGATCCCTCTGGTGCAACCACAGCCATTGCTCCCATCCCTCCATCAGCCCCCTCCATTCTGCCCATCCCTCCATGTCCCCAGAGTGTCCCACTTCAGTGCCAGCAATAAACAGCCTGACAATATTCAATAGCCGCCTTGCCCCCTGGTTCAGGGAGAATTAGCATTTAAATTGAGGTGTTTCGGGAGGTAAATCATGCCAGCGCTGGGGCCCAAGTGCCTGAGGGAATGCACGGTGCTCCTCAGACCAGCACAAGGGGTTTGCATGGATGGCGCTCAGCACCATCCCCTCCATGTGCCCTTGGACTGAGAACCAAAACCCTCCATGGGGCTGAGAGTGACTGGGACCCTCTTTCCAGCTCCACTCCCCCTTGGATTTGGCTCCAGCCCTCACGGCTCTTTCATCTCAGCACTGGAATACTAATGGTGCCACACTGGCACAGCTGTAAGACACCAGCAGTAGCAGCACTGTGGCTCCTCTTCCCTCCTCGTGCCCATTTTGGGAACAGTGAAGAATGGGAGACAACAGCAAGAGCCAGGACGAAGCGTGGTGGGTCTCACCAGGAGCTGTGGATGGGAGTGGGAACTGTAAACTCCACTAATGCTTGTGCCACCAGGCACATGATGCCATGCAGGAATCTCAGCCCATGGCATGGTGATGGTGACAGCCAGTAAACAATATGTGTACGTGGGACTTCAAGACCTGAGATAGCAGTGACAGCTGGACAGAAGGACATGGATGGTGGGGGCAGCACTGGAGGGAAGGGAATTCCTTTCTAGTGAATAGTTTATTCCTGGTAAAACAGAAATTCAGTTGATCCAAAGGTATTTGTCAACTCTGCTTGAAACAGCTGCAGAACCTGAGCAGCAATTTTTTCAGTTGTTTCTTAAGTACAAAATAGATGGAGGAAGATGAATAGTTGCCATCACTGTGTTGCCACCATCTCTGTGCCTCCCATCATGTCCTACACCTCCCTAGGAGCTGAAGTTTCAACAGAAACTGCGGCTGCTTTTACCTTCTCCATTAGCACGCCAGAACATCAAACTCATTTCACAACACTACTGCTGGTGTTTCAGTTCAGCTGTTGAATTGATAACTCACCTCTCCACACTGCTCATGCCTGAGCTCATGTAAGCAGTTCCTTTCAGCTCCAGAACTCCTGTGCTCAAGCCCATCAGCATCATGCTCAGCTGACGCCGGACCATTTCAACCAGATTTTCCACAGATCATCTCCAGACATCCCCCAAACACTAAAGTCTTCCTCTGGTCCACACGAGGAGCCCCAGTGATGCCACCAAGCACTGAGGGAAACTCAAGTCAGCAGTGCCCAGCATCACAGCACTGATGATGAACATGAGGTTCAAAAAGTGCATCCTCTCCTGAAACCATTTCTAGTGGAAACACAAAGGAATTTGCTTTGAGACGGAGAGATAGAGAAGCCATGAGTAACAGGAGAGATCTCGCTCCTGCACCCTGGTGATCCCTGGAGCAGGCAGTCAGTGGGCAGATGTGCTGCTGGGGAGAAGGTCCACCACCAGCACATGGCTCTGACCAGCAGAAGCAACAAAGCTCACCTGGAATGCCCATCGCCTGGCATCTGTTCATCTCCTTTTATTCTTCTCCCCACTCCTCTCACTACTGCACAGCTGTTCATTTATTCCAGTAAAGCATGTATCCTGTGGGTGAAATCCTGCAGTAGGCTGTGGATCTTTCTTCCTCCAGAGTGCCTGTTGGGAACAGGCTGCAATGGAGTGCTGAGTATAAACAAATTTGGAAAGTTGCAGTTCCCACAGCAACGCCTGGCGCCTGTGCAGCAGGCAGTGTGGAATTAATTGTGCCTTAATTGTGGAGCTGGGGCTGCAGGAGGAATCCTGTGCAAAACTCTAGTTTTCAGTCCCTTACAGAACTTTGCAAATACACAGATTATCCCCCTTGAGGCTGAAATTTCCTGTGCTTGACCTAAGCTTAAACATGATTTCCTGCAAGAAGTTTTAATAAAGGGAAAATCCTCCCATGTTTGAGTGAAAGAGTGAAACGAAACAAAAAATCAAGATACACTTGTGGCCAGAGAAAAGGAAAAGAATCAGACAATCACAGAGTTATTTGGTATGTGAGGGACCTTAAAGATCATCTGATTCCATGAGCAGAGACACTTTCCATTAGACCGGGTCCCTCCAAGCCCTGTCCAACCTGATCTTGAACACTTCCAGGGATGGGGCATCCACAACTTCCCTGGGCAACCTGTGCCAGGGCCTCACCACCCACAGAGTGCCTCAGCAGCTTTGTCCTGAGCCTAGAACCTGGTGGCAGGGCCATGATGACACATCTGAGCCCTGTGACATCCCTCCTTGACTGGAAGGTCTGGGAAATGCCCAACACATGATGTGGCTGGTGAGAAATCTGTGCATCTGCAAAGGGCTGGTGCTGCTCACTGTCTGCCTGGAGGATCCATGTCTTGCTCTATGTATCTGCTCTTCAAGATGTCTCCCTCCATAGGCTTTGCCATCACTGACAGCCAGAGCTTCTGACCTTGTCAGCTTCCATAAGCTCCATAACTTCCGGCTCTTTTATGATTTGATGGAGAAGATGATAGACAGGCAACCATGGTTTGTGCTGTTTGCAATCACTTCCCAAGCGTTGCTCAAGCAGTTCCATTCCTGGCACTTTCCTTGGCATTGTTTGCAAGGAGGCAACAAATGCAAAACTCCCACTGACTTCAGAGGAGCCAGGACTACCCACCAGGACTTCTCAAGGAGCTGGTGCCTGACTTGCATCCAGTTCCTATGAAATTTGGGCATGACAACCTGCAGCAAATGGCCCCTCCACACATGAGCAGGCCCTCACACCAGCAGCTTTTCTAGGGAAACCCACACCTTAGCTGCAGCTTCCTGGGAGGCACAAGCACTGCCTTTAATATTAATATTTGCCTTTCCAATGTAAATGCAGACCCAGCTCTCTGCTCAGCACACACATCCTCTTAACAATTTGAGATCTTAAACATTTTTTTCTCTCCTAAGCTTCATCGTTAACCTTTAAGATGAAGATAAGGTGTAAGAGTTTGGAAAAAATCAGGAGGGACCTTGGAAATGAGCCAGGAGCAGTGTTAATACTGGGCTGCACATCATATCTCTTCAGTTCTTCTCTCCCCCCAGGGTTATTCGGACTGCTTTTGACTACCACCATGGTATTACAAACTCTAATGAGGTTTGGAAAATAAGAAACCCACTGTGGCGTGGGAGAAACTAATAGAAATTGTTTTGTCTTCTATTAGTCATTAGAAGCAGAAGAAAAACAGCCACAGGCAGTGGCAGGGCTGCAGTACCACCACACATTTCATATGCTGGCACTCCGACAAAGTCATTTCAACACAGTTAATGCTCCTACTTCCCCTCTGCACCAGACCTCCCGTGTGCCAGCATGGGATCCATCTGCACTGGCCTCCCTGTGCCAGATCCTGAGCCCAGGGTGATCCCAATGGTGCCTGGTGCCCAAGGTGCCCATGCAGGATGCCCAGCCAGCCCATGGCTCTACCAGTACAGACCATCACAGGAGCTCTGTAGCGAGACTGCTGTCCCCAGCAAGGACAGGCAAGGAGGTCAAGGCAGTACCCAGGCAGGGCAGTACTTGGGGACACTTCCCATAAGCAGCAGCTTCCTGGCTCTCAGGTAGCCAGAGCATCTGGAGAATTAGCTGAGATTTGTGACCACATCCACAGAGTCATGTTTCTTTATGCAAAGTTAGTTATGGAAGCCACAAAATGATGCACAGGGCGGGGTCACGGCACCTGCAGTGAACCCACCCCTGCCATCCTCCCAGAGAATGGAGGTGCCAAGAGCCAGCCCCAATTCCCAGGCCCGGCAAGGAGCCTTGGAGCACTTCTCTCCTGTTAGCTCTGTGACCAGTGCACACCAGCTGCCTGATGACAAGTGGCAGTGCTGTAAACCTTCCAGATGTTTGCCTGCTGCCCGTGGGCACAGGCACAGCTGGTGAGTGACACCATCCCCAGAAAGCTGGGGCCAGGCACACAGGCTGCTTTGCCTGCACTGGGATCCTTCATCCTCTGCTGGGGGAGAAATGAACTGGCACAAACAACCCCAGCTTTCATCTCCAGAAAACTGCTATTGAGGGCAGCAGCCCATGGGAGACTCCTTGCCCGGCTGCAGCCTAGAGAGGGAGAGAGCATGACAGTGAGGAGTATTGCTGAGGCATGAGAGGAGGGCAAGGGATGCTGGGTTGGTCCCCACCACCCACTCCTGCCTTCCTGTGCACCAAGTCACAGCTCTGGCATCTAAACCAGGTCACATTGCCCAAGAACTGAGTGGAGTGAAAGATTCAGATCTCCTGGGTTATGCCTCGTGCCCTATGGGTGGGTTGCAACAGAGGACAGGAGGGTTCCCAGCATAGCTGGTGCACCACTTTTGGGTTCAACTCCCGGGGCTCAAGCCCAAACCCAGCACTTGCCTTCAGGTTTATGCAACATACAGAACAGCACATCCTCCATCTCTAGAGAGAACACTTGGGAAGGGAAAGAGGAAGATGAGATTTTCTGCTGCGCTGAGGATTGCATCCAAGCCCTGCTGCTACCTCAGAGGCAGGTATGGCTCGACAGCTGGCATAGCTGTGCAGTGCTCAGATATCCCCACGCTGGTGCCTGCTCCTGACTGCATTGCCTGGAGCAAGGATTCGCATTGCTAAGTCAATGTCAAGCCGATTTAGCCCTTGGATGGGGAATCACCATCAACCACTGCCGGCACCAGCAAGGAAGAGCAGTGATGGGCTGGTGAGTGTCAGCCTTGTCCCTGTAAGTGACACTGAAGCAGCTCCATGGCATGAGCAGAAGAAACCCACAGCTCATGCTAATGGGGACCACCAGACTGCCCATAGCATGATGGAAAAATGCTGCTATCGCAGCTTAAAGTTGTGTGATTACAATTTACTGCCTCAAATGCTCTTCTCTCTCTTCTTGCTTTTCAGCTGAACATAACCCTTATTTTCATGTATCCCAAGTGGCTGCTGAGCCCTCGTGGCGCAGGAGCTGCTGCAGCTCATGTCAGATGAGGAAGGAAGAAGCAGCAATTCCTCTCTCTAAGGCCATACACCACTATAAGACTATAAAAACAATAAGGACCCCCTGGGATGAAAGGTACTCCATAAATCTGAGCTGTTATTATAAAACCAATCTCCACCACATCTCCTAATAATGCAGATTAACTGTGCAATAACACCAGCTATAATTAGCATCATAAAAGTCAGAGATGGGAAAGGCCAGCAGGTCAGCAAGTCCATCCTGCAGACTGCTCCCCAGAGCACAGGGAAGGGGGGAACCTCCTGGGTTCCCTGGGAGCTTGGAAAAACAAAGGCAGGCTTGGCAGTGCCAGGCACCATCAAGGGATGATGTGGCACATGGATCACTGCACCCAGCAGGGGAGCAAGCCCTTCTCTCATTCTGCAAGTGCCCAATGCCAAGCTCTGCTCCTCCTAATTCCATAGAATCATGGAATCATTTAGGTAGAAGACATTTAAGACCACCAAGTCCAACCATTAACCCAGCCCTGCTAAGCCCACCACTAAACCACATCCCCAAGTGCCACATCCACTGCTGGCCTCTCTCTCAAACCTTTATCCTTTCCTCATGCTCAAGACTCAAGAAAAGGGTGTCACCATCAACTTTTCACAAGGTGGATCCAGAAAACCTCACTGAAACCCTTGAAAGCTCTATATGGAGACACGGGTCATGGGACATGGGTCTCCTGAGGGCCACAGTCTGAAAACGGCAGAGCAGACTCCTTGCTGAAAGAGCCTGTGTCCCAGCCCACAAGGGATGAGCATTCCCCCAGACCCTGTACCTCCCATCCTAGAAGAAGCTCCCAGAGCCAGGAGACAGGGCCTTCACATGCACACACCTGCCGTGCCCAGCAGCATTCCAGACTGGGATCCCACTGCCTGATCCCACCCTGCCCAGGGACCAGCACTCCTTCTCACTGCTTCCAATCCCAGCTGACACACAGATCATGACCCGACGTCTGATGCCTTCCTCCACCTCCCACTTCCATCATCTTCCTCACTTCCATGGTGTGCCCACATGGCCCAGCACTTCTCCCCTACCATTCCTGTGGGCCTGTGAGCATGGCAGTGAGAAGGGCAAGAGGAAGGGCTCCCTGCCTGGGCACAGCACTGCACTGTCCAATTAGTGCTGCTGTGTGGCAGGTTCCGTGTGCGCTGCGTGATGAGCTGTGGGAATGCAAATTTGAACTTGCTCCACCACAGCAGCAGCTAACAAGATAATGAATATTTTCATCAGCTGCAGAGAATACAAACATCTGCGCAGACATGAGCGCACCGCCAGGGCTGGAGAGTGGGGAGCAGGGGGACAGGGGTGGAACAGCTCCCTGGCATCCCTCACTGTGGGGGAAGCAGCTCTGCTGACAAGGAATGGAAAACTCTGGTCCCTGAACCCAGCAAAAGCAGGTGAGTGACACTCCATCAGCTCCTGTGGGTGCTGGTTCTGGACTGCACCAGCATCTGCAAGAGCTTTTCAAGCTCCCCTGCCATGGGCAGGGACACCTTTCACTAGAAGCCCCGTCCAACCTGGACTTGAACACTTCCAGGGGTGGGGCAGCCACAGCTTCTCTGGGCAACCTGTGCCAGGGCCTCACAGCCCTCTAACCGAGAAACTTCTTCCTAATCTCAGTCTTGCAGTCATGGATGTACCATTGGTTTTGGGCTCTGGCTGCAGTGGCAGCTTCTACCTGTGCCATTCCTCCTCCTCCTCATGACTGAGGCAAATCCTGGGAGCAGTGGCGCTTTCGCAGGCAATGACCAAACAACAGAGACTGACCCTGTGCAAAGTTGCCCTGTTGCCCGCACAGAAAGGAATGAAATGGAGCAGCTCAGAGGGCACCCAGAGCTGAGATGAGGCAGCAGGAGTAGGAGGTGGCTGCACTGGCTGTGCCCATGCTCACTAAGGATGCGACAGCCCACTCCTTAAATCCTGTACTAGGCAAAGCACCAGTCTGAGAACCTTTAGTATTTAAACGACCTCTATTACTGACATTTCAATCCATGCACTTTAAAAAACATCTCTTCTATCCTGGACCCCTGCTCTGTCTTTAGGGTATCACTGGCACCTACATTTGCTTTTGTTTTTCTAGAAGAATAAAAAGTGCTTACAATCTGGCGAGAAAGCAGACTGTGGCAACGCCAGCTCAAAGCTGCACGATCTGCCCTCCTTTATGGTGGGATGAGAACTTTGAAATGGCATGGGATGTAACAGTGAGCTAACTGACAGAGTGCTGTGCTAAATACATTAGTCATTTATACACTGAATTTAAAAAAAACTCACTGCTGAGCCTGGCCAGTGAATATGTGCTCAAAGTACATGGTATGAGTCTGTGTGCAACCTGTTTGGGGCTCTGAAAAGGGATAGAAAGACTCCAAAAGCTGCCAGGATGTCCCAAACACCAGGCTCAGAGGTGGAAATGAGCTCAGAGAGGGGCCCTCTGGAGGATGCAAAGGCATCGAGTGTGGCACGGCCACATCAGGCACCAGGACATCTCTGTACTGCAGGGAGAATTCCTGACTGGGAACAGGCAGCCTTCCTGCACAGCACATACCAGGACTGGAGCATCACATCCCATAACAGATCCCATCTCCACAGAGCTGCTAAACTGCTAACAATCCCTTAACTGCTACTGAGGACCATGGCATGAGGCTTTAGCCTGGCTTGGAAAGACATCATTGCTTCCAACTAGCATGTCTAAAGCTTCAGAATTGTGAACAGGTAATAGAATTGCAGCAACAAATAATAAAAAGAGAGATGAAATGCAAGGCAGCCACTGGAAAAGAGATCCATCCATTATCCTGGCCTGAAGGGTAATAGGTAAACAAGGCACTGGTGCACTGGCTGGTGCTGAGCTCGCCGGCACAGGAATAATAAACAGTGCAATTATAACTCCTATGCTGAGGTCTCAAAGAGAGGGGAAAAAATAGGAAAAATTCAATGGCGTTAATTGAACTAATTACAGACATTACATTTGTGATGCTGGGAGAGAGCAGGATGACCCTGCCAGGGCTGGCCCATGAGCTCCAAGCCACATACCACTAACAAAGCCCCCCCAGCTTCTCACACCCAGATGTGATGCTGCATCCATGTGAGCCACCATCCCAGCCCCCGGCAGCATGTGCATGTGCAGCTCACACGAGGTGCAGGGGTGAACAACAGGGTGGAGATGTTTCCCAAAAAAGCCAAAGCAGGGATAGCACTAAGCTGCCAGCTCATCCTGCCATTGCTGCACTGGTTTATTAAGGGCTGAGAAGCACTGAGGGGAAGGAGCGACAGATTTAAAATTAACTTGCCAAACTCACCATCAATATTATGACAATTCCCTGCATCAGTTCAGTGACCTGACAGCATGAACCAAGACGTGTAGAGGCAGATCTGGCTGTGGGATGGCAGCACGTAGGGCGGGCACCCGTCCCTCCATTTGGCATCTTGGCCACCTCAGGGCTGTGCTCAGCACCATCTCCAATCCACCCTTTCCCTTCCCCAAGGCTAGAAAGAAGCAGCAGCCCTGTTTTACAGGTGGGGATGGGAGGAACAGCATCCTCCAAGGACTGATTTGCAGAGGGAAGGGTGATTCCAATACTCGGCACAGTACAGTACAGCATGGCATCACTGGATCCTCCAGAGCTGTCCTCCCTGGCTATGGAAAAACGAAACCACTTAGTGCTTAGTGGGGTCTTTGCAGGGAGGGAGGGAGCACCAATGTGAACCCTCTCCCTCCTTTGAGTCACCAAACCAATTTGGCTCCTTATCTGACCTCAACACCCTGAAACTCCCCAGACTCGCTGCATCTCTGCTGGGAGGGAATCAAATGAGGGCTATACTGTTGTTCTCTGTGTCCCAGAGCTATGCCAAGCTGCAGCAAGAGCCAGAATAAGAGACAGAGTCAGAGGTAGGGATGGGAAGGGACCCTGGTCATGGCACACAGCAGCTCAGAGGGTGTGCTCTGCCACGCATTGCTCTGACATCCTGTTTGCCATGCAGCAATAATCCAGTAACTAAAGCTGCCTCCACGGGCAGTATTTTGGGATTTCTTCATATTAATGGCATAAAAGCAACAGTCTGAAACTGCAAACAGCTTTTAAACAAAAATCTCTATTCCCTCATGGCAAAGAGATGGCACAAAAACAGATAAAGAACGAACAAACAAACCATTTGGAAAACAATTCCTCAGTGATTTGGGAACTGCACGGAGTTTGGGCTCTGCCCCACCGTGAGGCAACGGGGAGAAAATCACTCTAATCTAGTCTTTAGTGAGCTGGATCCACCACTGAGCCTCCCAGCTAGAACGGGAGGTGTGACCGGAATAGATCAGCTCCAATCCCATCTACTTATTAACACCACACAGTATCGTGTCTATGAGAAGAACCTTTTTTGAAGAAAGGAGAGAGGTGCTCAGAATGTGCTTTTAGCTCAGCAGTGGAAGGAGCAAAGGGGAGGTTTGGTGTGTGATGGAACATCCCTCCCCCTCCTCTGCCCTCTCCCAAAGCACCCACAAAGGCCTGCTTAGGAGAAGCATCACCAGAGGAGTGCTTTGATTTAAATCCTTGCAGTAAAACAGCAGCAACAGCAATGACATCGGGCACTCCTACGAGCAGAAACCTTTACGCTGACATGTCTAACAGATCAGTTGAGCACCCCAACACCCACAGAAATAATTAGTGGTTATTAAGCCAACTCAGTACAGAAAAAGCTGTCCACAGAGTTCCTGAGCTGCAGGGAGGCTGTATATCAGTGCTGTTGAATATATGGAGCACATATGGTGCATGCAGTATGAACCAGTGCCCAGTTATCTGCTTTCTCCGTTCTTCTCTTGGGCACTGCCATCTCCTCAGTCACACCTTGGGTGCTGCCTGACCCTTTGGATAAAATCACAGCTATTAAAAGAGAAAACCAAAATCTGGAGCAGCACTGACAAACAGAACAATGGTCTGGGGTCTGAGACCTCCCAAGGAGTGCCAAGCTCTCCCACTGCCAGCCCGCTGTGACGCATCCTCATGTCCATCCCTACTCTGCATCCTGAGTGTTCCTGCTGCACATCCTCAGCCTCTCCAGCTGGTCAGACACAATAAAACCATCAGTGCTACTCCTGCTGCATCCCAGTGCTGCGCTGAGCGTCACTGGGAGGGTGGACCGCAAGCAATAAGACAACAGGCAATGGGCAGAATCTGATGCACAAGAAATTCCACCCAAACACAAAGAAGAACTTCTTTACTGTGCAGGTGACTGAACACTGGAACAGATTGCCCTGAGAAGGTGTGGAATCTCCTTCACTGGGTTATTCAAGAACTGTGTGGACACAATACTGTGCCATGTGCTGTGGTTGGACTAGATGACCCACTGTGGTCCCTTCCAACCTGACCCAGCCTGTGATTCTGTGTGACTGCTCAGCCATCAGAAGGGCAGAGACTCTAATCAGTGCTGCAGCCCTTTAGGTGGCAATGACACCCCCCTGACCCCAACAGGATAGAAATACTGTAGTAACTGATAGGTGTTGCCCAGGCCAGGCTGTGTAAGGCAGCTTTTCCCAGAACAAAGGCTCCCTCCCAACACCATGCTGATATGCCTGGCAAATCCAGAATATCCTATTTATTATAGACACTGAAGATGTGGCGACATGGGAAGCAGACACCATTCAAAGGACTGTCACATCTGCATAGCTAAAGGATCCCAGCAGTTATAAATCCCTCTAAAATACTCAGCCCCTTGTTCTGATAGCAGGTTCTTGCTCCTACTTTGCAGAAACAGGCTTTTAATCCCTAGTATTAGGCAGCTTCCTGCTATGTTTCAAATGCACCAAATTAAGGGCTTCTCTAACAGCTGGTGTCTTAATGCTCAGAGAGGTTCTTGAATATCTATGAAAATCAGAGGCAAATTACATCTTTTAGTTAATAATTTCTTCTCCATTAACCTCCTTCTCTTCCCTTGTTAAGAGATGATGTAATGGTGCTTCTATGGCATAACCCACTGACACTCTGGGCAGCCTGGCCGTGGGGAAGCACACTGTGCACAGGGAACTGTGCCCTTCTCATCACTGCCTGCTGCCTTTGGAGCCAATGGCCCACATTTAAATGGGAAAGGGCAGGCGTGCTGACCTCACAGGCTGCTTGGAAGCATTTCTGGAGCAAGATGTGCTGCCTCCCTCCAGGCTCTGAGCTCTGCTGAGCCAGTTCATCGCACGCTACAGTCTGCGCCACATGGGCAGCTTTGTAGGTTGCCCTTGTTTCAGACCTGCTTTCTCCTGTCCAGCTGTTACATCTGGGACCAGGACACTGAAAATCCTGTTTGTGACAGCAGGCTGTGCAAAGAACTTGGCTCCTAACTGGGAAAAACTTCCTCTCACTGTGCACCCAGGCCATACCCCACACAGCACAGCAGGAGCAGAGCCTGCTGTGGGAAGGAGGATGGATCACTAAGAGTAATTTTTTTTTTTTTTTAACCACAAACCTGCCAGCCAGGACCCGAGGGAGTGCATTGGGCTCTGGCCACTGGAAGATACCATCCCAATACCTCGTGTTTTATCCCAAGGGCAGCCCCAGCATGAACCTAGTGCAGCCCTGCTCTACCCAAACCTGCCATACCCAGGATGCCCTCAGAGGGAAACACTTGGAGAAGCCACATGTCCCAGGATAAACTTGCCCCACTCAACCTTGTGTGCTTTCCAGCTGGAATTTAGCCATGAGGACTAAATTTGATAGCTGGAAGCAACAAAACATCCCTTAGACGCACCAGCTCATGGAAAACTTCATCTCTGCAGCCCTGGCTCTGCTCTGATGGACCCACTGATGCTTGTAATGTGTGAGGGAGAGAAAGCAGAGAGGAGTCCACTGGGAAAACTGCCTTCATGTCCTGTCAATTCTCACTTCCAGCAAAAGCTGTGGCTCCGCTGGCTTCCAAGCATTCTGTTGGCTGTGGCTTTCTCAGCACCTCTGTGCTGATGGAGCTTGCAATGCTTCTGTCATTAAGAGACCAGAAGGCCAGAGTTCAGCTTGAATCCACAGCCTGGAAAGCTTTGCACTCAGCTGGGGAAAAGCACCCAGCAAGACTCTGTGTCCAGCAGGGATCACCCACAGCTCCAGCTAAAATCAGAGGCAGAAATGAAGTCTCTGTGGCTGAATAGGAAAGAAATGCTCAGTGCACTGGCAGGTGCTGGACAGGAAAGACCAGTGTCTGCATCCGAGTGTGGGCTGGATCCTCTCCTGACCATGCTCAGTGCTGCTGCTTTGAAAGTCATATACCCATCCTGACTTACATCTGATCAAAATGCAGCTGCATTCAGTAGAACTGAAGAAAAATAACTATGTAATTCATTTTCTGGCTCTGAATTCAGCAAGCTCTCCTCTGTGAGCACTGCAAGGTGAAGGTATTTACCTTCAGCTCATTTACATTATTTATCATGCTATATCCACAGCTCCTCCCAGTGCTATTATGGGGGGACTGAATAAAGGCAGCTTGCACGGGCTGAAAATATGCCAAAGGAAATGCTCTTCCATACTACAGCAATTAAATGATGGAACTCATTGTCACAGGATATTGCAGAGATGAAAGACATCAGTGTTCAGAAAGAGATGAGGCAACACTACTGAGAAAAGCCCATGGAACACAATTAAACACTCATCTGATGAGATACACACTGGCTCAGGAGGGTCCTGTAATGCTGCCTCTGGGAAGGATAAGCAAATAGGAAAGCCAGAGATGTTTGTTGTCCTCTTTTTCTCTTTCCCTATTGAGCACGCCAGTGATGCCAGCTCTGTACCACTGGACCTTGGTCCTGTCTCCATCCTGATGTTCCCAAAACTAAGAGCAGAACCAGGACATACCTGAAAGTCATCTGGAACACCTGCCCTTGGTTGACATGCTGGGTCCTGTTGTTATAACCATGAAGCATCTCCCCAAAAAGAGTGTCATTGAACTTGGCATCCGACTTGAGGCACTTGGGGCCCTCACAGATGTCAGAGAGCATCAGGCAGGACTTGCCATCCGGGGCCAGCTTGTACTCCTCCACACACCTGCAGAGCATCACAAGCTACATGAGATGAGTCAGGCACAGAGCATCCCACCCATGAACCAAACACCATCAACACCTGCAGCAGCTGCCTGGGCATGAGCAGGGGTCATAGCACCCAAATCCTCTGCCCAAGCTGGGCTGGACAACCAACAAACAGATGCTTGGCTACCAAACCCCCTCCCTCATGCAGCAGCAGGGCCCATCTGCCTGCAGCAATGCTGGGTGGGGCTCTGAGCATCCTTTTCCGGTGGACGGTGTCCCTGCCCATGGCAGCAGGGTTGGAAATAATGTTCTTTAATGTCCCTCCCAATCCAAACCATTCCATAACTCTGTGCTCTCCTGCCTAGAGGTGCCCCTGTGCTGCAGAGCACAGTTGATCCCACTGTGCGTCTGCTGCTCAGGTACAAACATTCCCCAGGCCACAGCAAAGCAAAATCAAGCTCCTGCCCCTTTTTCCCACCCAGCAATGCACTCCTCCAAGGAAGTAGCTCCAGCATTGCTGCTCCTCTCCAAACTGGTCCCACTTCAAGCATATTGTGGGTAAGATGCACATGCTCATCTTCGACAGACAGGAAGGGAAACTGAGGCAGGCAGCAGAGATGTGATTTAACTACAAACACTGGAGACCTCAGTGGAACCTCCTGTTTATGTGTTCATCCTGCCTTCCCTTCTCCTCCTCTTCCTCCAGCCTTTTCCGAGAATGGTGGCTCCCTGCTGACAGGGAAACCTCCTGTTCCCTGGCTGCCCCTCCCTCCCTGTAGCCACAGTGACCTGCTAATACCACTCCCATACAGGCTTGCTTCCCTCTCCAATTCCTCTGCTGCATTTTGCTGCTGCAAGTGAAACTCCCACCCGTCTGTCACATTTTTCCTTGCCTGTACCCAAAGTGCAGTTCAGCCTTGAAAAGAAATTATGACAAAAAAAAAAAAAAAGGGAAAAAAAACCCCTGAGAAACAATCTCTGTCCTTGGGGATGGAAGACTGAAATGCAGATTCCCTGCATGGGTGTGGATGGAGACCATGGAATGCCCCAGGATTTTCAAAACCCTCCTCAAAAAGGATGGTGGTGTCTATATGGATTTCCAACCCCTTCTGCAGGCACAGTGCAGGCCATGTGCTCTCTCCTGGTGACTCAACTGCTCTACGCTTCTAAACAACAATAAAAAAGAAGGTAGTGGGGGAAAAAAAAAACAACAATTCAACAAAAAGGGATAAATAAAGGAAAAGCTGGCATAGACAGAGCTATTTGGGCTGCTTTTCCCAGGGAGCAGCCAGCATCCAGGGCTGCATGAGGTCTCTGCTGCACCTGCAGCACTGGGACTTGATGGATGCTCTTCAGAGTTAGCATCAGAAATTTGCTCCCCCTCTTGCTTGTGGGCATTTCCTTCCCAAAAGTCCTCCTTATCCCCTTCTACATCCTAATCCTCCCCCTTGGGACATGAAGCAGGATCCTGAACGTACTCAAGAGGGTGAACCAGCCGTGGGATGCAGCCAGTAGAGCCGGGCTGGGGTGGGCGATGGATGGCTGCAGCTGTGCAGCATAAAGCCAGAAAATCATTGAGCTCCTTTTAGAGCACAGTGCAGCCAGGGAGATCTTCCTGAGAGAAAATGCTAAATTGTGTAGGATTATAGGATCCTGGCCAAATTCAGGGATGAAACTCTATTTTAAGAGAGGCACAGGGGAGGGGAAAAAAAAAAGAATTAAAAAGTAGTGTTTTTTAAACAAATCCTCCACCTTCCCCCTCCAACACACTATGTACAATTTTTGGGTCCCTTCACGGTGAGTCACAGATCAAACTGTACCATCACACAGTGGGGGAGAGGAGGAAGGTGCATCTGCTCACATTGCTCCTCACACTTCCATACACTGCTGCCCACAGGCAAACCAGGTGCCTCTATTCCTTACTGAAAGTCAGCTCCATAAACAGCATTTTTCTTGGGCACCCAGCTCTGTCATTGGGCAAGCTGGGTTGGAGTGGGGGGCACAGGAGGTTTGGCATGGATGGAAAAGGAAAGGGGTTTTCCATCTGCTGATGGGAGAGGCAGGAGTGTTGGAGAGGACTCACCCACAGAACATGAAGATGGTGCTGGATGAGGGGTCATGAGGCAGAGGAAGGGTCTGCTGGAGACAGAGCTGCTCACAGCCACCGTTGAAGCCATCCGAGCAGTCAATCCCTTTGGAGTAGTCATAGCAACCAGTGCCATCCTTCATGGGTCGGAGGTCTTCGGGACACTGCAGTGAGAGAAGGGACAAGGTAAGGCCACCTGTGTGTCCTCGTCTACCCTGGAGCCCTTGTCCAGTGGGTGCTTTCCCAGAACACAGCCCATCCAAGAGCCGGTGCTGCTGAACATAAAGGAGATGAGTTTGTCCTGAGTGATGGGCAGGGCAGCCTGAAAGGCCCTGCATCCCCTCACCCAGCCTTTGGGAAAGGGGTAAGGACCATGGGGCATGGATATGGTTGCTGCCAAAGCCTCGCTTCCCATCCTCCCTCCGGAGGAGGGTAAAATCCTTGAGGCAACAGAAGTACACAGAGACGAAGCCAGTGTGGGGCAAAGTGTGACAACCCTCTGTGGCTGTTACCTGTTCCTCTGAGAAACAGAGAAGTCCAGTGCAACTCAGAAAAAACACCTCAGCATCCTGAACCAACACAGAAAAATCTCTCAGTGCTCAGGAGTGATCCAAAAAACCATCCCAACCCATGCCAGGCAGGCCACCAAGCATGGTGTTGGCATCATCTCCAAAAGGATCTTGCTGCCTGCTGTGAGCAGGACCAGCTCATGGTAGAGCAGGATTGGGGGCAGCCAGGATGGCATCCCAGGCTCATTAGTTTTCCACAGCCAAGGGAACCGTGCTGAGTCACATAAGCTACAGATCTGGCCGGGTTTTAATTCCATTTCCCCAGCTTGTTTTCCTCGCCCCAAAAGATAAAAGCCAGCGGGCAGCAAATGCCATCGATAAATTGTCATCCAGACTGAAGCACTATTCCACTTGTGTTATTTATCCCTTTTTGCCAAATACACACGCACACAAACAACAACAAAAAGGCCAGTCCTTGAAAAAAAATATAAATCTTGTCTAGGAGCAGCTCACAATTAAAAATGCATTATGGAATTTCTTGAAGATGAGTTAGACTGGAGCTTGCACAGGTAGTGATGAAGCCAGGTTATAAATGGCCTCTGTCAAGCAAAAGAAAGGTTATAAAACCGCTATACTTTGTGCTTAAAAAAGAAAATCAATTTTCCATGTGAGCAAAATGCTGTACATATTAATAAAAATCCAGGAGACCCTGGACCCTGAGCTCACTGACACCAGCAGGGTCCTGACAGGAGACGGGCTGCTGAGCTTCACTCTTGGCTACTCAAGAAGCAAACTACCTGTGTGGGAGAGCACAAAGGGGCTTTAGGGAGTCCTGGCCCACCCTGAGCAATCACAGAACCCTAGAATGTTTGGGTTGGAAGAGACCCTTCAAGACAATCTAGTTACAACACCCCTGTCAAAAGCAGAGACACCTTCCACTATCCCAAGTTGCTCCAAGCCCTGTCCAAGCTGGCCTTGGACACTTCCAAGAATGGGGCAATAACAGCTTCCCTGGGAAATGCTCCCAGGGAAGAATTTCATCCCAATATCTAATCTAAACCTCCTCCCCTTCAGTTTAAAGCCATCTCCCCTTGTCCTGTCCTGCTAAAAGGCCTGTCCCCATCTTTCTTATAGATGAGCAGTTCTCTCCACCTCCCACAAACCCTGTGCCACTTCCCTATGGCAGCAGCACCAAAGCTGCTTCTGCCCCATCCGCAGCCACAGCAACGTCTTGATCTCTGTGCCTGCTATCCCTCAGACCTCTCACTGCCTCCTGTGCCCTCAGCTCTGAAGATGAGGTGGACCTTGCAAACCTCAGCACCTTCCTTGGGGAACCAGATAAGTTGGGAAGGAAAGGCACATGGCTTTACCATCCAAAGGATCTGGGCAGCAAAGGGATCTGAAGTAGGATGCTGCCCATTTCTGCAGAGCAGGCAGGATACAGGCAGGGTCCCAGAGACACAGTTTAGGAATTAGTAGCGCTGACCAGACATGAAGCAGCAGAAGACACAGGAGCAGGAAGCTTTCCAGCTGCACAAACAGAATAATGATGAAGGAGGAGAGGACACTTAGAACAATCTGTGCTTTTCACCGCCTGGGAGCTGCCTGGGAAACAAGATCAGGATAAGAGTGTTTGTGAATCTGTAGATACAACACTTCTCTCCTGTGGTCTCCTCTGTGTCTACCAGCCCCGCTGTAAGAAGCAGAGCTGTGCAAATTGGCAGAGGAGGCATTTCCCTGGAGGATACGGAGGGCTGACTGCTACAGCATCTTCCGCTCCACGGCACTTCATCCGCCTCTTTGCTGTTCTCCCCACGCTGACAGGGAAAGGGCGGTTCCAGGGCTCTGCCCAAGTCCCCTCTAGAGCTCCCGAGGGACCTTCCAGAGTGCTGAAGGCAACTGTGTGGGACTGTAAGTCAAAAGGAGCTACAGAACCACAGCCAGAGGATCAGCCACGGATTTCTGAGCTGTCACTTGAAATTCTTGCCTTGGCTCTAATCCATGTGCTGAGCTCAGCATCTTCTCCAGCCCATGGAGGAAGAAGATGGCTTTTTCCCCAGGACTGGGTTAGTGGGTCACCAAAACATTTCCTCCCTTATTCCTACTCTGCTCGAGGCCACCCTTGGGATATTCCTCCAGTTTTGGCTTTTAACCACCACAAAAACGTGTTTCCTTTCAGTTTGTAATTATGCATCCTAATACACATTAATTAGATCAGGCAAATAGCTCAGCACAACATTTGCAAAAGAAAGCAACTCCTCCCCTCCACATCCATCCCTGCTTGGAGCCGAGCTGGCTCTCCAGCCAGACCTGTGCTGCAGCATGAAGCTCTCCAGGGATAGAAAGCTTAGACAGGCGACACACAAACAGGGGATGTGTCCCTGCTCCATGAAACTGGGAGGGAGGCACAAAGATGTCAGGGACAGCAAGCCAGGAGATCCAGTAAGCTCAGCAATTACTGACAGCCTGCAAAATCAACAGGAGAGGTGAGACCAACCCCTGCATGGAAGGTTTTGCAGGGATGAATAGATGGATAGAGCAATACCTGGGCACAATAAATCACAGAATGGCTTGGATTGAAAGGGACCTTAAAAATCATCTTGTTCCAACTCCCCTGACCCAGGCAGGGACACCTTCCACTAGACCAAAGGCTCAAAGCCTCATCCAACCTGGCCTCAAAAACTTGCGGCAGCCACAGCTTCTCTGGTCATATAAATCTTTGTAACACATCTCACTGCCCCTGGAGCAGAGGATTTCCCATTGGTATGTCCCACCAATAGATCAGAGTGAGGGAAAACTACAGCCCCTTTGGGTGCAAATATGTCCTTGCCTACAGGAGTCAGAAATGACGCAGGAAAAAGCCAGTTTGTGCTAATTCCAACTCCTTGGGCTGTGTTGATGGGTTGGTCAGGACTCCTGGGTGGGCTTACAAAACCAGCACTCGCCCTGCATTCCTTGGGCTTTTATAAAGGAGCAGATCTGTTCTTGCTGACATTGATTTGCCTGGCTCTGGCAGCAGAGAACCAATAATTATGGTGAGTTTTAATCAATCCCCCATCAATTTAGATGCAGATCAATTTGTGATCTGCCTTGGCAGTGACACAGGACAGTGGGCTGTGTCAGAAAATGATTAGAAAATCAATAAGTAACTTAGTCAATAATTTTGTCTGGGTGATCACGGGGGGCACATCCCTCCCTGGTGGGAGGAAAGCTGGCGAGACATGGTGCTCCAGCAGGCCTTGGTCATCTGTTTCTGCAATACCCTTGTCTGGAGATAGGATGGATCCACTTATCCAGGGAAGGAAAGGGTTCCTACTCACTACTAGCCAGCAGTTCAAAAGAAAAAGCTGTTTGTGGTTTACCTCATTAGACCTACCCTGCTTAGGGTCACTTCCAATTCCCAGCCCATCCTTCATCCATAGATCTGACCAGCAAAAGTATCTCAGAGCTTGGAAAGAAGGTCTGGTACTTAATCTATGCTAAGGAAAGGAACAGAAATATAGGCAGAGACTCCAGCTCACAGTCTGCTCTGAAAAGCCAGGGACAAGTTGTTGCCACCCAAATGTAATTTCACTGCCCTGCAAATCCACTCCATTTATGCAGAACTGTGATGACAGACAGCCCTGAAAATTGCTCTTGGCACTGAAAAACAAAACTTAGTTTCTTGTTTGTGTTTCTTGTTGATCCTGCATGCTAAACATGATCCACAGCTCCAAGGCCCCGACCCTGCTGCTGCCAGTGGGTTTGTGGAGGAGGAACCACCAGCAGCTCCATGTGGTTTGGCTGATGGCACAGCCGGGTACCATCCCCTCCCATCCACATTAGGAAGAGCACCCAGGACTTCATTGCTGTGATTGCAGTTAGCAAATGAATTCTGAGTACACATAGGGAAGGGATGTGCTGAATAAGAAGAGCTATTTTTATCTGGATTTTTTTTTTTTGAGAAATGAGGCTTTTTTCCATTTCAAATGGCATCTCCAAGGTGACACAGAATGGCAGATCTGGCAGGACCTGCTGCCATATGTCTACAGGCACCCCTGAGAATACACCAGATCCAGCTTCATTGATACACAGGGCTGTGGTTTAGAATGAAATGGGATACCTGTGCCCATTGCTGTCACCACAGCACAGCATGTGGCACTGTGTGGCCTCCTGCCACTAGGACTGGACACAGCTCCTCTGCCCACCACCACTGTCCTCAGGACAGCCAGAACAAGGACAGAGGTGGATCTTCTTCAGAGGGAAAGAACCTAAGCATAAAACAGAACCTGTGAAAAATTGCACCTTAGGAAAATAAATATCTGGACAAGTCTCTGCTTATGTTAGGTAAAAAAAAAAATACACTTTCTCATTAACAAAGCTCATTAGCAGTGAGATAGGCAAGGGGGTCACTGGAAGTAAAATCATTACTGACATGGATCCCCAAACGAAAGCACACCAGCTCTCTGTCTGAGCTGCCTGCCAGAGCTGCTCAGCTCAGCTCCTCTCCTCCATTATTAAGTTTAAAAAACCCGAATATTTAATAAAGTGTTTCTGTAGAGAGTAAACTGTACGTTTTGTTATTCCACTCTGTTTCCTCAGTAACAGCAGCCTTCTTGTCAGAAACTTCTGTGCGGGGGTACCGGAGGTGATGCTCTGGGTACAGATGCGTCTGGATCCTCCCTGACTCTTAAAACCACACAGGGAACCTGCCACCAAACCTTGCTCCCAGTGGCATATACTCAGGTCTGGATGCACCCAGACATGAGACCCAGGACCATAAGCTGTACCCCCAACACTGCTGGCCTGAGGCTGCTCACAAGCTGCTGGTGGCTCAGTGCTACAGAGCACCGAGTGCCATGTCCAAAGGCCCTAATGACCCCCTTTGTGCTGAGGCATCCTCACTCCTCACCAAGGAACCTCCTCAGCATGAGACAAAAACACTAATCCAAGGCACTCCTGAGGTATAAGCAAGTGCCGGCACTTTAACGAGCTCCCGACTATACACTGGCATGCATTTATTTGCTTGTCGGAGCTCAGAAATGATACAAATGCAGTAAACCCCTTGGTGTCCATATATAGTTATATATATATTTGGACAATTCTAGCTTATTTTGCCTTCAGTTTCTTGTCTCAGGAGGCCCCCAGTGAGCAACACTCCTCAGCAGCAGCAGGACAGTCTGCCTGTACACAGCCCAGTCTCTATGGGAGAGATATATCCTTCCTCTCTCAGTATCTTGATAAAACAAGGTTAAAAGCTGGTTGCTAAACTGCTCTCCAGAGCCATTTCTGCATCACCTCCTTGGGGCAGTGATGTCCTTGCTACCCCCAACTGCGAGAGATCCCTTCTGACACCACACTGCAGGGGAACATTCTTCCCAGAGGGAAACATTACAACAGTTTTCTGAAATAACAGTCATTATCTTCCCACTCTTTCCCCCCTCTCTCCTTTTCTCCTGCTTCCTTTTCCCTTTAAAGATCATCAATCATTATTTTAGCCTTAGAAAATCAAACCCATCTGTCTTCCAGGCTCCTGAACACATGCTGTGATAGCTCGTGCTCCTCAGCCTGGTCCTCCCATGTCAGTGGGATGGGGGATCCATGGAAGAGACCAATGCTCTGGGCAACGAGACAGCATCTCCTTGCCTCTGGCCACCACACAGCTCTCACATAGATCCCCTTGGGGAAGTCACAATTTGTATGTCTGCATTTCAATTCCAGGTGGGATGAATTTGTTTCAAGCAGCTGATGGGATGCCATGCACGCAGATAGAAGTGTTCAGAGCTCCTGGAGCAAGGATATCAAGCCAGTGGAAACACTCTGGCTGCTTCACTTCCAGAAGTCACCAACTGCCCTTTTTGGGGTGCACTGTCATGTCCTGATCATCAGGACATTTCCCTCCCTAACCACAGCAAAGGCTGGCACATCCAGCCTTTCTGAAAAACAGAAATACAATCTCTGCCCCACCTGACATGTAGGGTGCAGCCCAGCCACAACATCGCACTCTACCCTGAATCCTACAACCCAACCCCATCTCAAAGCCCCAGCCCAGCTGTGATCACAACACACAAAGCATCCCAGTCTGCTGGTGAGCAGAGGGACAAGGGCTGATGTCAGCCAAATCTTCAAGAATGCCTCTGAAAAAAAGCCAACACTGGAAAAAATGGGATTTTATCACCTAAACTCCTTCTCCTGCACACAGAGACTTGTAGCCCATCTTGGTGCTTCCTGAGCTATTCCACTTGCTTTTAAATTTGATCACTACTTGCCCAAATGGTGCAAATCCCCTTTGCAGCACTGAAAGCAGAAGTAGGCAGATGGTGGGTCCCACCCACCACTGATACCAACCCCACCAGCCCTTGCCACCCTTTCCTCCTCTCCCCCCCTCAAATCCCATTTTAAACACAGGTAGTTACCTGGATTAATGAGATAAATCCAAAACCACAGACTCCTTGGAGTGGGGCTTGCTGTTGAGCTCAGGGGGTTTCTGCCTCCAACCACAATATGCAAAAGGAGTCATCTCCTGCTCCAGGGAGCCAGCAAAACTTTAAAGGGATTAGAAGAGACTGGTTTCCTCCTCACCTCCCTCCCCGGTGTGTGTATCTGTACCATAATTAGCTAGATGCCTCACAAGGAAAAGGACAGATGAGTTTTTATTTTTCTATGAACAATTGTCTGTCAGAAAAATGCAGATTTGATGAAGCTTAAGTGCTTAGTGGGATTCCATCAATTACATCTCAAAACTCATTGGGAAATTAGGAGCGAATTTAATTTTGACAAGGTTGAAATATTTTGGTTTCCATTGCCTAATTTTGTTTTTATTTCAGGCTGTACACTGGAATAAAGCAATATAAAACATAAAGCTCTAGATGATAATGTTAGAATTAAACATTTCTCCTTCCTTCATAGAGAGGATATGTTTTGAACCAAAATATTTTGGAATTTTTACATATGCGAGGGACTTCTGCAGATCATTTTGGCTTGGGCTGTAACTCCTAAACAAGCCATTTCCTCCCAAGAAAATAAATTCTCGGCATCATCCACATCTCTTAAAACCATCTTCCCACAGTTCTCAAGCCAACCCTGGGTGACTTGTGCTGGAAGGAAGAGCAGTAGCCACTGCCTGCTGTTTCATTTCTAATCCTATTTCTCCCCAAAACGGTTACACTCCTAAATTAAGCTATTTCTCTGCCCTGCTGAGGAACAGCCCAGCATTCTGATGTGGAAGAGAGCAAGAGAAGGATTACCTCCACACAGGCTGTGCTAGCGCTTATACACCTATGTGGACCATGCCAAATTGCTCTTCCTTCTGTGTCTAAAAAGGTTGGGACCAACACTGGACCAGTGTCACCGTGGGCCACAACTTCATTAAGCCACTCTCTGGTAGATGCTTTCCCTCCTGCATCCTGCTGAGCCAGGCAAACTCCCTCCTGCCTGATGGGCTGACCCTGTCATCATGGAACGAACAGCTCACAACATCCTTGGAGGCAAACTATACTTTTTTCTTGCTTAAATTAGAAATAAATCTCTGTCAGAGGAACTTGAGCCTGTGAGAGAGGAGCTGGTGATGTCAGCAGGATTTCACATCTGTGCAGAACTGCAGCACCCATTGCTTGGGCTGGGCAGGCTCTCCTACCTTCTGCCAGCACCTCTCCCAAGGTGGGATGGATCCTGAAGCACAGCCACACTACGAGTCCTTCCATATCCACTTGCAACATCCTTGGCCTCTGTTGTATTCTCATCTGACTTAAAGAACTAACTCACCAACATCTGCAGGCACCACAAATGCTGCACAACCATCAGACCACAACACCTGCCCCCACCTGCTGCAGAAAAGCTGCTCCCACCACAAGGGAACAAGGGGCTAATTCTGTCACTACCTTGGAATGGGACTCTGAGCTGCCTTCCTCACCCTAAGCTGGGCAGCTCATGCACTCCTGCTTCTCCAGGTGGTCCTCAGAGTGTTGAGACCTCATCCTGAGAGGCACTATGGGGCTCAGACATGTACCCTCACTGCACGCCTGCACCTGCTGCTGCCTCCTCCTGAAGTGATGCCAAGACCCCCAGTGTGCACCAAGAGAGAACCAATCCACTCCTCATTCCTTGGGGAAAAAACCCAACTGCACCCCTCTTATCTTCCTAGGGCTGCAAACCTGCCTTGCCAGGCTCAAAAATGCACATGGACAGCGGGTAATAGATGCAACTGATCCTCCTTTTCCTCTGGAGGAGGAAAGGACTGGCATCAGTGAGCAAAGCCAAACTGAGACAGGTGGGGAAACCTGAACTTAAGCCATGATGCAGGTGTTTCCTTCAGTCTCTCAGGGCCAGCTCACAGGTTTTCATCTCAAATTATAAATCACCAACACATGAGGGTTAAGCACTTTCCCTCCTTCTGCATCCTCCCTCCGGGCTGTGCAGATACCACTGTGCCTGTAAAAGGGATCAGCATACACACCCCTTTACAGGCAACAATCTTACTTATTCCTCCAGCACAGTTTCTCCTGGTTTGCTGTGATCCTGCAAGATGGTATGGAACACATCCTGGACTCAAAGTGCAGAGCCACCAGATTCAGAGAAGCTCATTGGGATTTTGTTTCCTCAGGACATGCCTATGGCTTCCCCAGATCCAACAACTATTCGAGTGTACAACAAGGATAAACAGCACGGAAATAGGTTTTCTAGAGCTTGGGAATAGTTTTGTTACATTAGGGTTCAAACACGATGCTCCAGTTAGTGATGCTAAGGACTTAGCAAGGTTAAAACTCATCCTTCAGCAGTCTGGTGTAGTGGGTGAAATCCCTGCCCACGGTGGGGGGGTTAGAACTAGATGAGCTTTAAAGTGTTTTCCAACCCCAACTATTCTACAATTCTATGATTAAAATTACCCAAATAAAAGGCCTCCGATAGGAAAAGAACTGCAGAAACCCTTTATGCACTCATGCCATCTACTGGGTACATGTAAAACTAACCAAGAAACATGAGATGAGGGGGAAAAAGGGTCCCATGAGAAATGGGGGATGGCAGCAAGGGAGCTGCCACCTCTCTGAATGGTGACCCCCCTGCAGAGCCTTTGGGGTACTCCAGGTGACACCTCGCACGGAGGATTTTAACTGAGCAAAGCAACATCCTGTTTTCTCCTTCATCAGCACAAGGACACTGTCCTCAACCAGATGAGCTGCGAGCAATCTGCCCTCGACATTTTAACCAAGACCTTTTAAGGCCAAACAATTAGGTAATGGCAGAGCTAAAAACCCGGAGATAAATGCATCCCAGTCCTCGCAGAATTACTGGAAGCTGTATTAACAGCATGAAGGAACTGGTAACAGATGATGATTATATATAAAAGGAATAAGAAATCTTTGAGATTTGTGTGGCTCCCTGGTTGAGCTGCTCGGCTCCAGCTATGTGGTGTATTAATTGCTTACAAGGCTGCATGTATATTTTATGCTCAGTACCTGCCTGGAACATTTGTTGGATTTAGCCTTGATTGATGAACCACTGATTATATACTTCTGTGGTCCTCAGCAAATTAATAAACTGTTGACTGGTAGAGATTAACAACATGTCATGATTTGTGAAACTGTGTCCAGAGTAAAGCTGGAGCAAACCTAGTGCTAAAATTAGTACGCAAATGCTCCCTGAACTCTATAAAAAGGGGATAGCTTAATTAAATTACATCCCGATATTGCCCATAGCACTTACCAAATTGGCAAATTGAGTTCACAGCAGTTCAGCTTCAAAACTAACTGACATCCCTGCAAATTTGTAGCACATGACCCCATCCCTGCTTGCACTGGATGCCCAGCTCACACCCAGCAGACTTCAGAAACAGGACTGGGATGAGGAGGGGACGTACCACACAGTGCAGGGACAGTGCAGAAGGTGCCCTAGTGTTGCACACCAGGGCTGCAGTGAGCTATGAGACTCCACTTCCATACCTTGTGACCCTACCCCATGCCCTGAGCATGACCTGGGGCTGGGGGCAGCGCAGCCACAGACCAACCCCTGGCTGCGAGGCTTTTCCCTGGACAATAGCCATGGAGTACAATCAGAAATATGGAACAGTGCTCTCCAGACTCCAGCTCTTTGCTGGGGACCTACGATCAGCTGATGAGTGTAAAATGTTGCACAGGTTTGGGAGAGCTGGATGGAGCACTGTGCTCCTGGTGTTAGTCTGATGGGAAGCAGGGAGACAGGGAATGGAGGTGGGATGAAGCAGCTTTCCCCACACTCCCCCTGGGCAGCTCGGCTCTGCTGTGCTCAGGCTGGGACTGGGAAGCTGAGGGGCTTCACTTCTAGACTGGGAGATGTGGAAAGGGGCAGAGCAGCCTCATCCTTCTGCGGTAGGGAGACAAAGGGCTGAAGAGCAGGGAAGGGAGAGAAGAGCATGTCCACAGCCCTGTCCTGTCCCTATGGGATGCATGGCCCCAAGAACCTGGCATGATGTGCAGGATGAGAGTTCCTGTGGTTCTTGTGTACCACCTCCCACCCACAGCTCTCAGGGAGTGTATGCACCCCAGGAGAATGTTCCCAGTGCTCCTCCTTTCTCCCCACACTGTCCATGGTCCATTCTCTTTGCACACAGACTCAGTCAGAAATTATAGAAGTGAGAGGATATTTTCCTGGAGTGACACAGTTTTCCATTACTGCCTCTCCACATGCCAGCATGGTGAGCGCTAGGCCTGTAATTTATTGACAATTCCTATTTAATATATCCTGACTTTTAAAAGAAGGCATCTCTTCCCAGCGGCACGGGGCAATCAGAGCTCCAATTGCTTCTGACAGTGCCTGGGGAAGCACGCTGGTATTCAGAGCAAAGTATAACCCAAAAAAGGGGGAAAACCCCTTGAAAGATTAGAAAGGCAGCTGCTCCCTGGAAAGGGAACAAAGAAAAACGAGATTGAGAAAAGAAAGGAGGAAAGGGAGAGGTGAGGGAAGGGGGAGATGGCACCAGGCATTGCTGGTGACACATCAGGCTGTCGTGCTAAATGTCCTTAACAAGCAACCGGAGAAGGGGATAATGAAAACGCCTCCCCCCCGGGACAGCACGGCTCCAGCCTGACCTTTCCCAGCTGCCGTGTACAAACATCTTCAATAAATAAAGAGATGCTTAACTGCTGCCTCTGCTGAGATGGGAGGGATGGGGCAAGCAGCCTCTGCCTGCAGTGAAGGAAGGGGAAGGGGCAGAGAGGCTTCAGGGGGTTTTGGAGCACTGAGTGTGTTATCGAGGGGCTGGCAGAGCAGGTGACAACTCTGGGCCCCCTCAGGGTCACTGCCACTGCCTGGCAGGCAGGGGCTCCTACAACAGACAGAGGAAAAGGGGTGCTCCGAGTTTCCCCTGCTTCCCAAGGCTGTGCCCTATGTCTCTGTGTGTTGTACCACACTCACACGAGCTTCACTCACAGGGAAGAGGTGACTTTGCTGTCAAGGTGAAATCGGTTAGAGCTAGGCAAGGTCCTGAACTCTGCTCCTCCCGCCTGGAAGCACAACAAAACCCCTCAGTGTATCAGTGGCTGGGACACCTCCCTGGAGGTGTTTAAGGCAAGGTTGGACAGGGCTCTGAGTAACCTGGTCTAGTGGAAGGTGTCCCTGCCCATGGCAGGGCATCGGAACTAGATGATCTTTAAGGCCCGTTCCAACCCTAACCTCCCCGGGATTTTAGGTTTCTATGATTGAGAGTCTCTGTCCAAAACTGGGCAGGTTATGGTTCTAGGAGGTCTTCTGGACAGGGAGACTACAAAATCTGGGACTTGGTGGATTGTCTGGCAACAATTCACAATGAATTTCTGAATGAGCACATTCAGAAACAAACCAAAACTTCCGAGGGTGTCCGACCAACCCAGAGGGGCATAGGAAGTGAGGATGCTTCATCTTACTCCCATGCTGGGAAGCAAAAAGCAGGAGAAAAAACAAGGCAGCTTTCTACTCACACTTGCTTGACAAGCAGGGAAATGACCATCAGCCTCAATCATTTTTCTTTTGCCCATCTGAACCCCTGGGGTGCTTCCCTAAGGTCCTTAAGGCATTTGTGACTTGCCGTGAAGGCCCCAGGGGTGGGGGAAGTCCACCACCGGATCAGCACACACATCCCCTTGGCCACATCCCACGAGAGGGAACAGGTCATGTTCCCCTCTGGCTTGTCCCCAAAGCAGAGGCCAGCCCTGGGGGCCAGCAGGGTCAGTACCTACCACACAGCCCGTCGAGTCCACCTTGCGATCCGAAACGCACTTGAAGTTGCGGGTACAGCCGCCGTTGTTGCGGGAGCAGTCTCGGACCGGCCCGAAGGAGGAGAGCAAGTCATTGATAGTTTCGAAGTAGGTGGACAGCATCGCTTCTTCCCTTGGAGAGAAAAGGCACCGTTAGGGCTGGCAGGGAGTTGGCAGCACATGGCATGGGCAGGGCCATCCACAGAGAGCGGCTCTGGCAAAATCCTGGCATTTTGATTAGTGAAACTGAGCCAAAGGGAGCTTCCCAAGAAAATTAGGGCTTTGTGATTATGTTATATAATAAATAAATTTGCCGCATAACTCTGACATCCTTCATAGAATCAACCAGTTATGGGGTTTCAAAGATATAACCTATGAGTTTTATGCAAAGTAGTGACTGGGAGATACTTTATTAGTAGCCTGGAGATGTGTGTGAATCCAACCTGACATGAGACAATAGTAAATCCAAAACCATAAAACTCCTCAGCATTTCACAGTTGAGCCAAGACTCCCTGAGCATCCTGTCCACCACCCGGGGACATGGTCAAAGCTGGAAAGACACATGAAACTTGGCTGCAATGGGGGTGTGCAGACTGTGCTTGGCTCCAGGAGACCTGGAGCAGGAAATGCAGGGATGGGTACAGGCACAGCTCTGCTGCTCTGCTCCAGCCTATGATGCCTATGACGCCCAAAGCCCCAGACATTGCCATGCTGTGAGACCCCTCTCTTAAGCAAGTGAGGAAGCATAAACATCTAGGAATAATTCCAAAGCCATGTGAAGCCTTGGGAAGCTCCCAGCACTGCCTCTCCAAGCTGCACACACAGCACATTTTGTCTGTGACAAAGCATTCAGGCACTTTGCCTTCTGCTGGGTTCCTGCAAAAGGAACACAGATGCTTGTCAAGAGCTTTAAGCATCTTCAAGATATTTTTCATCTTCAAAGCATAGTTTATATATTAACCAATACCTGCAACCCATCCTGGGAACCAGACCTTGTCACCCTCTCACCGACAGAAGAGAGACAAAGTGATGTACCCAAGGTCACACAACAAGTCACTGATGGTGACAGACTTGACCTGCACAGGCTGTTTATTAGATCTTTACATACAGGAGGCTGCATATAAACACTGACCCCTCTGACCTTAAAATACTCCCCAAGGAAATGCTGGGCGCTTTATTCTCCTTGACCATCTCCCCTGCTCACCCATCAGCACAACGGCTAAATGCCGAGCACTAATCTCCCTTTATTTTTTATTTTTTTTTGGGGGGGGTGGGGTGTAATTTGAAAACCATCTGCTTGGCAATGAATATGCTGGAGGGAATATTCCTCAGCCCTCGAGGGCCACGGCAGTGCTGTCTGGAAGCAGCCCTGAGTTATCTATCAGCAGAGGGCCCCTGAGCTCACACACCGTCACACTCACGCACACAGCCCTGCCAGCACCGAATGCTCGAAAAAATCATGAGTCAGGCATTGAAAAAGAATATAATGAAATTGGCACCAAAATGATGAGATTTTAAAAATAAATCATTTGCTGGGTGGGTTTGGGTTTTTTTTTTCCTTTCCCTAAATTTGCCTTCTGCTTTCTGAACTTTCAGGGTATAAGCGAGCTTTTCCCTGCAAACTTGAGGTCTAGAAACTCTGCAGAGACCAAAGCCAAAGAAATAAAGCCCCACACAGTATTGACATCATGATTTTGCAGATTATGGATTTCAAGGGAATCACAGGATTCCAGAGGTTGGAACTTTCAACAAGGAAAACACCATAAAACCTGCTAGAAATGGTAAATTTGCTTGTTCCTACTTGGAAGGAAGTAGCGGGAAGCTTCTCCACTACCATGGGTCAGGTTACGTGAGTTACTCAAGCACTGGGGCAGCTCCATGCCCACCACAATGCCCCTGGCAGCATCGCTGCCCCATGTAGCAAATTCATGTCTGTGCTGCCCACTCTCACACCAATTAACGCTTCTCAATTAACTTTTCCCTCTTGGCCATCAAGCTTCTGATATTCCCCCTTTCTTGGCCCATCTCCTAGATTTTCCAGCATATTTGGAGCTGAATCTCCCTCTGTCCTTTCTTGGTCATGTTTCAAATATCTTTAGAGGCCGTTTTCTATTAGCACTCTGTTCCCATCAGGATCTGCAGCTCCTCTGAAATGAGGGAGTGAGAAAGGCAGAATATATTAGATCAGGGCACACATTTCTGCTGAAGAGATGGGGGAGAGGAAGGGCATATTATTTACTAAGCAAAACCACTGTTTATTAATGTAGGGAGAATTATTTTTAAAAATCCAAAACCAACAAAGCATGACAACTCCTCCACCACCCGCCCTGAAAGCTCAGTCCCATCTGGTCCTCCTGGAGGGTTTCTCATCGTGGGTGGACTGCAAGGAGAATCGTGCTCCCAGCCTCCCTCCTGGCTTTTCCATTTGGCCATAAAACTATCTTCCTGCAGCTCCCACATCCCTGGAGGTAGAAAGTGAGGAGTAACAGCTTCTTTGGGTGGTGGGAAGGAGACCCTGGGCTGGCTTTTTGGATGGAGCTGCTCCAGAGAGCCACAGTGCTGCTGGGAAATGCCAGTTCATCCCACATTGCACCGTGTTCCCAAGCTGGGGCTGGAAGGGGCAGCTTGTCATGCTTTAATTAAAACTTGGAAGCACAAGCCAACCTTTTGCCCTCAGGAGGGCCGAGGATAAGAACGGGAAACTCGCTCTCCGAAATCACGCCTGGCATAATGGATGACCCTGACAAAGCACGGGCAGGGGCTGCCGAGCTGGAATGAGCCATTAAGCGTATTAAAATATTAACCTCGCTGAAAGGTTGGACAGCAGAGCCAGAGGGAAGTGCTCAAGCGTCACCTGTGAGAGGAGTTGGGTGACGGCACTGCAGGCTGACAGAGGGAGGCTGCTCGGCCGGATTGCTTCTGCATCAGCTGTTGTTAGATTAGAGGAGCATCACTCCAACACGGAGCCCTGACAGCATGTGAGAGGCTGATGTGATGCTCACAGGGAGCTGGGAGCAAACTTCCCTTTCGTCTGCCTCCAGAGAAGCCAGAGGAGCCAGGTCATGTGCAGTCAGGCCCTGCTGAGCCCCCGGCACTGCAGCCGCAGCAGCATCTTTTAATTTTGGGAGTGAAGAGCAATCATTAATTACCTGCCTCCCACACTGACACCAGGCATGGAGCAGATAATTTTCCAAGCATGCAGCTCTGGTGGTGACCCCTAACTGTCCCTCTCTGGCCACTGTATGGGACTCCTGCTCTCAAATCCCAGAGCCAGCCCTGGAGAGAAGACAGTGCCAACAAGGCAGGGGACACTGGAGAAGCGATGGCAGCATCTGGCCACCACTGCACAGAGCCTGCTGGGGACAGCCATCCCCACCACTGCCCGGGTGCCAGATCAGACCAGCCCTGATGGATGAGTCACTTTCCCTGCAGTAACAAGCTGCCTGCAAAAGAACAGCTCTTTCCTCTTGTTCTCCATCTATCCATGTTGAATTTCACTGACTAAGCCCTGGATCTGTTCTGACAAGGCAGGATGGAGAAGATGAGCTCCGTGATCACGCTGTGCCTGAAGCACACTGCAGAGCTGGGAGAAGCTGTTGGTGGCCCCAGCTGGACCCAGGTGTCAAAACCACAGGGAGCAGACACTTGGTGTACTGGGAGGATGGAGCAATCTCTCACTGACCTGAAGCAGATGCCAGGTCCTGTCAAAAAGGGCATTTTGGAGCGAGTGACCTAATTTCTGATGCCAGATTCTGTCCATGTGCACCTGCTCTTTCTTTTAACTTTCCAGCCCTCCCAAAGACAACCACAGATGCTGAAATTATATACTTATAAATGTATACCAGGACTCACTGATTACACACTCAGCATAAGTAAACCCCAATTTTCTATCAACTTCTCATGCCACAAATGTCCAGTGTGGTGCAGTGCAGCACAGCAGGGCTCCCCCCCGACCCTGCACAGCAGCAGACCATGGCACTCACCTTCCCCCAGCCTGTGCCACCTCCCATCATCCACACTCCCCTCAATTCTCTCAAAAATACTTTTCACCACCCTCCCCCTTTGTTCCAGGTCTCATTAATGAAGCAGATTCACTGACAAATACCGCTGGGGGTTATTTATTCATGAAATATCAACACCATGGAATTCTCAAAGCCTCCAAAGCACTCATCTCAGAATAAGCTCCGGAGCTTTGCAGTGACTCCTCTCTCCAGCTCATCCTGAAGGGGATTAGTGGATGTTATCCAACTCTGCTGCCCCTTTTTATTGCCTGCTAATGGTTAAAGACTTCAGTGTCTTACAAAGTTCAGTAACACTGAGAAAAACAGAGAAAAATACGCAAGCTGGGGACTAAGCCACTGCCACCTGCTTCCTGAGCTGGGTTTGGAGAGGGATCAGGGTGGGAATTTGAGGTTCATGAGTTTTTAGAGATAGGGCCCACTAGCAGAAAGGTGCTGTGTCACCTGTAGAGCCTTCACCTACTGCAGAGTCACCCCTTTCCTGAGAGTCTCCCCTCCCAGGACCCCCTGTGTCTCACAAACTTTCATTTATACTCACAGCTCCTGTACACTGGGGATTGTTTTCTTCACATTTAAGGCAGAGAGCCAAGGCAAAAAGAGATCAGGATGAAAAGTGATCACAGTTGCTGGATGGCCAACTGGAGATGATCTACAAGTTATTTTTAGTACTTTTAGCACTTCCCACACCCACACTACAAATCCAGCTGGGTCTGACTGCACCACAGGCTCAGCTGTTGTGTACTGAAGGCCATCCAGTTAAACACCCGAATTATGATGAACATGAATGATCACTTGAGAAAAGTGGTCTCCAATTTAAATGCAATAGGTTATGGGTTTTTATGAGATTTGAACCCTTTTCATTTTTATTCTGCCTCCAGCAAGTGACTATTCTCTCTATAGCCTGCTCTAGCACCCACTACACCACTTATTTAATCATAGAATCCCAGAATGGTTTGGGTTGTGAGGGACCTTATAAATCAACTTGGCTCCAACCCCACTGCCATGGTCAGGGACACCTTCCACTGTCCCAGGTTGCTCCAAGCCCCATCTGACCTGGCCCTGGACACTTCAGGGATGGGGCAGCCACAGCTTCTCTGGGTAACCTGTGCCAGGGCCTCACTACCCTCACAGGGAAGAAATTCTTCCTAATATCCACATCTGTGGAGAATGTCGCAACTATCTCCCACAGCATTGAACCATGAGCCAAGCAAGTCCATCTGCACACTGACCAAGCTGGGATGCTCTGGAAAAGTTTATCTCCAGCCCAGGCACTGAAGGACCTCATGAGGTGATGGCAGCTTCTTGCTCAAGGACTTCACAGTCTGAAACTTAAGCTCCCATCTTCAGCCAGGCTTCCTAGTGCATTGCCTGCAGAAGCATGTGCATGCAGCAGATTTATTATTTTATGCAGAAAAAAAGTGATTTTCTGCCCAGTACACCCACAGCCACTTTTCAGCCACTGTAATAGTGCTGGAATGTTTGAGGAAAAAATATCATCCAGGTCCTCAGCTGGGAGAAATCATCCTCACTTGAGTGCTACAGGAGAAGGCATTTCAACAGACCTACGCTGACATTCCACAGCTGATGAGCTGCTTGCTATAAATTTTCCGGGTAGTCTCACTTCTTGTGGCAATACTATCATAAACACTTGCAAAAACGCTCTCCCAAAAACCTTGAGGTTGAAAGTGTGAAAAATTCCCTACCAAGCTTCAATAATTTGCCGGAGATTCAATAAAACCATCACTCCACCAGAGCGTTTTGAAGCTCAACTCAGCAGCCAGAAGGGCCAGGAATTTAATTACAGCAAAGTAATGCAAAAACAAACACACAGGAATAAAAGAGAACTCAGAAAGCATATCCCAAGAGATGCCGGGGTTCACCAGGATCTCCTCACCCTTTTGCAGCCCCCTCTGAGACAGCACAGCTCTGGCTGATGAAGCACCAGGATGTTACAGATGAGATAAACAAGATAATGTTAATTCTGAGTGTTTTTCCCATTTCAGGGAAGATCGTGGTTGTGGTTTCAACCCTGCACAAGCCAAAGGAAATGCAGACAGTGCTGGTTCAATCTCCCAGGCAACCTTGGCATCAGGAGGGTCAAGAAAAAGCACATGAACCATAACAGGGTTTGTACAGCACAGTCAAGTAAGTGTACTGGAAATTACATGTGTCAGCACCCACTTCACTGTGGCTTGTAATCAATCCCAAATTCAGCAGGCTGAATTTCCCATGTGCTGGAGGTACCATCAGGATGCTCCTGTTTCAGTAACCTTAACAGCAAAATGCAGTATGGAAAGGGATGGGGTGATACTGAGGTATGGAGCACAGTAGTGCTCTCAGTGGGACAGAAATCCCACACTAAACACATGGGGCCACAAAACAGAAGGAAAACAGCCAAGCATCATGTCCCACCTGTCCACCCCGGCAGATATGATGGGCACCTCAAAGCCTGTGAGACAACAATGTCCATCAGGCATCCCAGGAGCAGAGCCACAGCCACACATCATGGGTATGCACTGGTCTGGGGACACAGAAAAGATGTAGCATATGAAATTATAAAGGCCGTAATGTCACATACTCAAAACTTTCATAAAATGAGAGAATTAGGTTGCCTGGGTAACCTTAATGAAGTCTCTGGTAATTATGCTTTTGATGAAGGCGTTGACTAAAAGACAACATATGGGAAAGTTATCCAAAGGACCTCTCTCTCCCCAAATGCCAAAGTGATGGTGCCAAGCTGTAGCCAGGCACCTCTGGATGCCTCAAACAGTCCAGAGCTCAGTTTACGCATCCCAAAATCCACCCCTGGGTATCTACAAACATCCACAGCTTCTCAGCCCCCTACAAACAACTTTATCTGCAGCTTTTCAGTATCTTGTTTTCTCTTCCTTAGAGGACACATAGCTCCTACTTTATTGTACTCTATCCAGGCGCTGTTCTGCATGCACAATTACTCAGCTCCTCATGGCTTGCTTATGCTTTACTCAACTCCAAGAAGCAGCAGTATTTCACAACAAATAAAGTGATTAAGTTCCCAATCTCCTTGTTATCATCCCCATTTTACAGATCGGGAGCTAAGGCACAGGCACAGTGATGTAAAAAACATCCACTACGTTACATGCACCAAATCTGAGACATTCAGATGTGATTTTTCAGAGTGCTTAGCATTAAATGACACTTTCCCTGCTCAAAGCACAGCTCTCATTGACTTCACTCGAAGTTTTTACAGCTTCACATTAATGCAGATCATTCCCAGAGCAGGTTCATCAGCTGTGCTGAGCGAGGCAAAGGTGAAAAACTAGGATATGATCATGCCATTAAAGTTGATTCCATAATGCATATGCACAGAGGGGCTGCCTGAAGGCTGCACAGCAAACCCACCCTGGCACCTCCTGGCTCTGGAGTTTTGCAAACCTCGTAATGTTTGCTAAAGAGGAAACTAATGGGACTTTTATTCTGGCCAGAAAGGAAAGGGAAGGTGTTCAGTGTGGAAAAGAAGACATTTTCCAGCAGCAGCTGCAGGACACAGCATTGCTCAGCCTTTAGCAGGTAAAGCTTTTCCTGGGGCAAAATCACCTATGCAGGCTCCTACCTGCCTGCTCACTGCTCTGTCCCCCTCTTATCCCAGCATAGCCCATTCCTCTCTCCCATTCTTCCAGTTCCCATTCCCTGCCACACCCAAACTCGTATTTTTGGCCAGCTGCTGACTCCCTTGCCAGTGGTTTGGAGCAGAGATGCTCGTGCTTGGGCACAGACAATTGCTGCTGGCTCTCACTGCTAAAATCAAACAAGACTTCACGCTGTGTGCAGTGATTCAAGCTTTTAAAAAGCCCTTCTGAGCTGGCCAAATTAAGGTGGTTTTTTGCCTGTAAAAGAGAGACCCTCCACAAAACGTCTGCCTCAATCCTCTGCAATAGTTTTGCCTAGAGGGAGAAAAAGAATTCTTAGAAAAACAAGCTATCAAGCAAACGCCTAGACAGAAGGTCTGAGATCTCCCATCCTAAATTATTAAAGGCTGAAAACATCATGAGATGGGTCAGACCACCCCAGTACCAGACAGTGATTGCAGCCCTGCTTAGGCTGGTTCAAATACAGATTCACAGANAAAAAAAAAAAAAGCTTAAAAATGGCTCTACTGCATCTGACTTTGGAGGAAATTCATGAGGGTCACCAGGAGAAAGTTACACTTTTCAGGGAGACTGGGAGAGGGAGGGGTCACCCTTTAGCCCATTGTTTGCTTGGGACCAGTCACAGCCCAGACTAGACCCCTCTCATTGCCCAGCAAGTGCGGGGGGTTTCCAATACTCATATAAAGCGTCAAGATAGAGAGGTGATAAACACATCAGAAACGCCGATAGAATTAGATTAGATAAATAGGAAACATCCAGGGCTGCCGGATCAGATATCCATGCCCTGATTTTTCACAGATGTTCTATTGATCCGCTGGGAACAGACAATGTCAAGTCCCTTAGAAAGTGGATGCTGGGGATAAGTCATCTCCACACAGGCAGGGATGAGTGTTGGGACTGCAGATCCCGACGGGACGCTGGCTGCAGGCAGGATAGCCCATGGAGGAGCCAGGCCCTGAGGACCACAGCAGCTCAGCATCCTCAGGAACACCAGGCTCTGCAATAAAGCTCCACCCAGCCAAACCCCCTTGGGAGCCACACACCTGGAGGACCTTCACTAACATCTCTGCATCACAGGACTCACCAGATCCTGACCTGGGAAGCTGGGTACGTTGCTCCCAGCCATGGCACAGGGTGAGAAAGCATGCCATGTCATGGAAGTGTTTACAGCTTCACAGAGGGAGGGGTAAGAGCCCATGAGAAGCAAAACTAGAGCTTTTTGGAGAAACAAACCCATTAACTGCAGTTTAGAAAACATCACACACCTGGGTCACTTACTAGGGATGTATTTATGCATATGTATACATATATGCATAGCTTTGCTGCTATATATAACACTTTCTATCAGCAACACTCATTGGCTCCAAGAAAGCCAGGTGAATGTCCACAGACAGAGGAACTGAGGCACAACCAGATTATTTACAGCTCATTTCCAGAAGTACTCTTTGAAGTTAGAATCCAATTAATTTTACACCTGGGGAGAGATTTGCATAGGGATTTTCCATCCATACGGGCAGGTTTTTCAAAAGGACTTGGCTCTTATCTAGACACCCAATGCTGACTCTGTTTTTCAAGGTGCCCAGCATCCATTAGCGGATTCTTGGAGCACAGCTGGATTTGTCACCAGGGCAGCACTCTTGTCTGTCAGACACCAGTCACCAAGCCCTTCTGAGGACACCATCTCCATGGGTCTGGTCTCAAGAGGCGACAAACACCCTGATCTGCCTTTATTAGTGACCCATCTCACCACTCTCTGGAGATGTGGGCACCTCAGAGCAAAGAATTTCCTACCATGGAGAAAAAGAAGGAATTTTGTTGGTTTAAACCCCTGAGCAAGCTCAGCCCAGGATCAGAGAGACACCACTGCTGGCACAGGGGAAGTAATGGGCCTCGGTGGCTGGAGAAGGCCTGGACCGTACTCAAATCACCTTGGCTATGACCCAAAACCGTACCTCCACAGCCTGGAGGGTTTGTGTTCTGCCTGCCCTGCAAAGATTTTCCGCTGCAGTGCAGAAGCTGCCTGGACAGACCTCAAAGAAGCCACATGCTGCCCCCAGCTTGCAAACTCTTTGAGGCAGAGGTCATATTTAGCCCTGCACTTGTTCTTCAGTTCTCTTCAGTGAACCTTTCCTGATTTGCAGTGTTCCAAACACCACGTGGCAGAAGCAAACCAGCCTTTCCACATCTCACCCCCAGCACAAACAAGACCCTTGAGCCCATGGTGCGGTGCCTGAACATCTCTGATCCAGGTGATGGCTGCAAAGCATCGCCTTCAGAATTTTGAGAAAGAGTCAGAGCTGCAAATGCACATGAAAGGCCCAGAGGCCAACGTTTCCCAAACAAACAGTCCTCACAAGGAGGGCACGTGCAGCCCTGACTGAAGCATCACCTCTCTGTAACGAGCTGACCCGCAGGCTTCCTCCCGGCTCTCCAGCTCGTGGGGTAATTGCTGCACATTTTTAGCCTTGCCTGCAGCCATATAGTATAGTGAAGGCTGCCAAGTTCTGTCCAGGGCCAGGTGTGTTCAGGAAAAAAGGATAATCAGCATTAAAAGAAAAAAAAGGGGAAAAAAAAAAGGGGGGAGAAAAATCTGAAGCTGAACTTCATTGTATCTGTTTTTCTTCTGGCTGAACCAAATTGGCTGCCATCAAAGCAAATGGCAGATGAAGAAAACATTGACTTTCTGCTCGGGTCAATAAACAAGATAAATTGAGTGGGGAGTTGGACGTGGAACAGGGGACATCATCACTTACCTAAGGAAGAGTGAGGGTTAAAAATAGAGGCTGAAGAAGGGTGAACGATGTATCACATGTAAGTGTTTCATTTGGGAACTCAGCATTGGAAGGCAGGAATAGTGCTGGCTCCACCAAGGCTTGAGACTGTGCTGTGGGAATGAGTCTGATGTGCATATCAAAGATGATCCTGGACTCAAATCCCAAAATGAGTTGATGGGGGATTGTATTCCTGTGACTGTGGATATGCTGGTGCCAATGGCATTTGACTGGAGCAGGTTCACAGCCTGCACTGGGCTAAGACCTGACTGCTGTATGGTCCTGGAGTGGCCAAACAAACCCTGCCACAGGTCTGAGAGAGGCCAAGGATGGGATTCAGCTCACCCACTCCAAAGAAACCAGAGATATGCACAGGACTGGTCACTCTGGGCTCCTCCAAACTCACCAGGAGAAATCATCTCATTTATGGGTGATCCCCCAGCCCTAAGGAAGTCAAGGACTGAAAAAGAACTGATCCATGCCCTGAGCTCCACAGACCAGATATCCAATGATTAGAGATTAATCTGGGGGACTAGGGATGATCTAAATTACTACTAAAACAGACAAATCCTTCCCAGCTTAGAGCCCCTCAATCTACTTGCAGTAGATGCCAGGGAGAGGAAGGAGAAACCTATTACTGGTCTTCCTGAGGGATAGGAAGGTCTTGAGCTCACACGTAAAACACCACTTGGGAAAGACATCAAAGGCCTTTAGAAGAGCTGTGCAATGGCTGCAAGGGATGCATTGGGGGCTGATCCCACAGGCAATGATAGGAGCTGCAGGCAGGTGTCCACGGGATGTGAGCATTCCTCTCCTCAGGCCAACCAGATCTCAGCCATCAGGTTTGTTTCAGTTGCCACAGTGTGTCATGATGAAGGATATGAAGTTTGAACCACAATTCACAGTAGTGCAGGATGTGGTAATCACCATTCCTGTCTGAGTAGATCTGTCAGAACCTATCAGAGGAAATTTTGCCTGGGAACCCTCTCTCCAGCTGCACGTTTAGCAACAGGAGATTGATGAGAGGAGAAAAAAAGGGTAACAAAAGACAAGAGCAGCATTTGCACATTGCAGGACCACCCTCCTTCTCCTGCCCATCATACTTCACTCAGCAACTTTATTTTAGGTCTGTCTTAAATAAAAAGACTAAATGGAAAAGCTTCCATGCTAATCCAAGGTCTGCCTTGAGAGGCTGAGGAGGATGTTCAAAATACAACTTTCTTCCTCTGAAAGATCTCAGAGACATGTCCCTCCATGGTCCCATAAACCCTGCAAACTACCAGGGAGCAGGGAGCAACAGATGAAAATCTGATGGGTGGCAGAACCATCCCTCAGAGTCCATGGCAGCTGGTGCCTCCAGGTAGAGAGGGGAGCCATGAGCACCAGGGTGGCTCTTGAAGGCCAGCTGTCATGTGCAAGGAGAGGTAAGGGCTACCCAAAGCCGCCTCAACACATGCTCTCCCAAAGTACAAGCCAAGATTCTTCTTTGATTACATACACAAGGGCCAAAACATTGATTTTTCAGCCAATAAACATCAGCAGAACCACACCTCTGAAAATACGACCCTTGAAAATACAGTCAAGTTGGGGATTTTGGAGGCAGAGCTCACTGGAGGGGGAAACCAGGGGATTTATGAGCAGGAAAACAGTCAGTGGTTGTATTTTTACCTTTTCACCCAAACAGGTTTCTCCCGATGTATTAGCAAAAAGTGAGGATCATAGCAAAGACTGAGCTGAATATGCTTCTCCAAGTTTTTCTCCCGATGGAAGGAGCACTGCAGAGCTGGAATGCTGCCTGGTCGCTGGCTCGAGGGCAAGGAATTTGCTTTCGGCATTTTGACTAATTCATATTAGAAGATTCACATTTGACTTCAGCAATATTCACCTCTATCCATCCAAAACCAAACTGGGTGTAAAGAAATGCAAATGACCTCAAAACTCCTGAGGGTCTGCCCTACCAAAGGAGAGCATTCCCAGAAATAAAGCCCTGAGCAGGAGTCGGCATTTTGGGATCAGCTGCAGACTGGGATGGTGAAATACTGTCTGGCTGTGGGCAAGCTGCAGGAAGTGCCAATGCTCCAGCCTCCTCATCTGTAAAACAGGGACAACAGCAGCTACCTGCCTCCCACCGTGCTGCACAGTTAATTAATGCTCCTTTGAGTTGTGAAGATTCAAAGCAGCGTATAACTGCAAAATAGCAGTTTATTATTATTATGAATGAAGCCTCCACTTATTCCATCAGTGCCCCTTAAAGCAGCGCTGCTGCAGACACTGTGAATTGCTCCCAGCAGCTCTACTACCGCTGGTATTCGCAGAGGTTTGTCTGTAGACTTCCAAGTGAGAGCTTTGAACATGTTAGGGAAGAAGAAAGAGAGGGAGAACAAACAGAAATTTCACCCCATTTTGTGTTTCGCACTTGGAAATGATGCTCCCACCCTCCTGGGGGCTGGAATAAAATAAACCACAGACAACAGCACCTCTTCACCTCCTGTTCTCATCTGTTGTTTTACCTTCACAGGCTCCTGTAGCCGTGCATGAGGAACGTTGGGACAGGTCATGCTGCAAGGGCATAGAAACACCGAATCAGGATCACACGGTTAGTTCAGGAAGGGATTAAGATATTGTCTCTATCTGACTGGTGGGAGAGATTTGCCACAAGAAGCAATGGCAGCAGAACAACATGATTGAACTATGGAGGGGCATAAACAGACCCCGTTCCAGCTGTGCCCGGCTGTTGGCAAGACCCAAATCGTGTCTTGTTCTCCCAGTTGTGCTGGTGGGAGGGACCATAAAAGTCCTCCTCACCCATTTCTCCCCTTCAGGACCTCTTTGACCCTCCTGACCCTTATTTAACGACCTGAGCACCAAACCTGGTGGAACAGCTTCCCAGTGCCCACTACAACCCCTGAGCCATTCCCCAGCTCAGCTCCTATCCTGCCACAGATGATTTTGAGAAGGGAACACCAGATTAGAAAGTTCAGATCCAGGCTCAAATACTTCAGCCAAGTCACCTTTTTCTACCTACACTTCCTGCATTACTTAACAGAGGGCCAACACTATTTCCTTTGCTCCCCATTGCATCTCTTCAGCCTGAGGCACCTTTGAGGTGCCTCTGCAGCACCTGGAACCCACTTTCCCAGCCCTGCACCAGTCTGTCTGTGCCCTGGCCATGTAATCTGACCTGGAGGAGTGCCTTGTGGACCTCCATCCCCTCAGCACTGCTGCTCCCCCTCTTCAGGCCCCTCCAGCATGCCTGGCTGAAGGACTTGGATGCCTGCAGCACACGGTGGCTGTGTCGCTCCCGATAGGCACCTTTCATGTTTAATTCAGCGGCTGGTTTAGTTAATCTATTTTTTAATAATTCATCCCTTCCATCTTAATTTTGGTAGTTGCTGAAAATCCCTAATAAAACATTTAGGGGCTCTTTTACTGGAGCAATGGCATGATTTACTTGACGGAATCCAGCCTTTGATGTCCCATCTTAATTCCCTCCCTCCCACCGTGCCTCAATCCTGTTTATCGCTGCGCCGGAGGTAAGAGGTTCTCGTCAAGTTTTGTAGCACTTACAGGCTTGGTCAGCGTTAATAATTCAGCTGCCCCGCACGGCTTAGACAAATCATGTAGCAAACCAGCTTCTTCCTTTTATTAACAGCTCCCTCTGCCACTGTGGACCCGGGCATGGGCTGGGATGTGGAGCAGAGGGACCAGGCTGAGCATCCTGACTAACGCAGGGCATGAGCATAAGCAAAACATCACAGGTGCCAACTACATTGTTGGAAGAATATACACCCTTTTACAATGCTTGTATTTCATCCTCTACAGCCCGAATGGGGAAACATGCTGGGTTTTTGCATCTGTAATCGGGGAAGAACAGATGGTGGAGGCACAGTTGGAGGTAATACGACCATTAAAATAATCTATATGGCTTGTAATTCTCCATCATGTGCAGAAAGAGGAGGGCCTGCCTTCGCCCGAGTGCCCACCTGGGCTGCAGTAAGGGTAAGCAAAGGGGTTTTTTGCAGTTCTTAAGATACTGAGGTGTTTTGGTGGGTTTTATGGGTTCTACCATTTCGCTTCTTCTGGGATTCTCCTCTTGAGGAGCCAACAGCTGAATAAGAGCTGCTTCCACTGGGTAATTTGACTCCCACATGCCATGTGGGGCTCATTTTATCCCCATATCACCTTGTTAAAGCAAGTGTAAGCTCTACATCTGTTATAAATGATAGGAAAAAAAAAACACAGAAGAAAGCCCAAAGCACCTCAGATAGATCAGGGTGTCTCCGCAGCTAAATTTCAAATGGGGATGATGGAAGAAAGGATTATGGAAAAACTCTCCCGCTGATTCGTGAAAATTGAAACCTTTGAGGGAAACGCATAGGCTTTGCCATCCCCTCTATCACTTACAGACCCTGAGAACAAGAAAATGTAAAATCGGAGTAAGAAAGTTGCTCAGAAAAGCCCAAACATTTAGCTAATATAACAAAATTTATGTCCTTGCTTTGCATGATGTAGGTCATGGTTTCAGAGACCTCTATGACCTCCCAACATAGCAAACACCACATTCTTTGGTTCCTCTTGATGAGTGAGGGTTGTCCTCTAGAATTTGGTTATTGCTTTGCGTCCATTTGTTTTTCTACACAGACATACCATGGAAAATGTTTTGGTTCAATACAAAATTAAGAAAATGGCTGAAATCCCTAAAAAACACATTGGAAGGAGTAATCCCTTCCCACTCAGACCCAAAAGCCCACATCCCCATCCTGATTAATGGAGTGGATAAGGAAAGGAATTGCAGCAGCATTCCCTGGCTGGGAATCCAAGCACTCCAAGTTTCTCGGGCACCCCGCTTCCCTCCAACACCTCCCCAAGCTGGACACAATGATTTTCTTAGGCAGAAACCTCTCCATTGATCTTAAAACCCTCACTATCATCACGGAAGCAGGTACATCTCCAAATTCTTACTCTCTGCCTGTAACAGAGGGGAGCCAGCAGGACGTTACCTTGGCAGCTGGCTTTGCTTTATGGAACTGTAAATATATTTTTTAATAGGCTGGCAGCAAGAAAGATGTGTTTGCAGGCTCAACAACATCCAAAATTAACTGCAATTCATTTCAAAGGGGTGAAGGGGTGGAGGAAGGAGGAACGCAAGCCTGAAACCCGCAGAATATAAAAGCCTTGAAAGAAATTGCCAAAAATCCCCTGCATAGCTGCCTTCTGGCTCTGGGAAAGAGATTAAAAACCTGAGCAGCGTCAGGCTGAAGCAGACGTCACAGAGGCCACCCCAGGCCATGCTCATGCTCAGATAAGATTCTTTCTTATTATTTTCCTGGAGACAACTCAGCCTTTGCCAATGCAAAGCTCTGTCCTGCTCCTCATATTTCCTGGCACAACGGGTTCACCTAAACTGTGGAGAGGAGCTGGGAGATGCTGGTGCCTCAGCTGACAAACAGTTCTCTCCTCTGCAAAGACCTCTGACCTCAATGTCGGCATCTCACCGTCCTTCAGCATCTCATCGTCCTCCTTGTGCCAGAGCATTACACCTGATGTACCTTCGTTAGCCCCAGTGCTGCTCTTTAACACCTAATTTGACTAACCCTTTAGTGACTAATTTAATTACCCCGGCCCACAAACTGACAGACAGCTGTTAAAAATGGTTATTGCATTATTAATACGCTCCAGTAATTTCCCATTAAAACTATACTGTTAATAATTTTTTTCCCTGTATTTCTTCCCTCTTAATTAGTCTATTTAAAACTTTGAAGGAATATTCTCTTTATGGTAAATGGGAGCATCGAGCAAATTACATTTTTGATTGAATACTTCTGTGATAGGCCAGCAAATAAGACCATTGAGTTGTTAATTATTGTCAGAGTTTCACACGATGCCTGCTAATGAGGCAGTCAATCTTTTCTGCCAGTCCTAGAATATTAATGGAACACGTTGATATTGATTTTGTCACCGGGAAAAGGCAGGAACCCCTCTTTCTCAGAGGGGTTTGTGGAGGGCAGAGAGGGTTCTGCACTGGGAGGAGACATGAAGGGGAGCAGACACCTTGGAATTGGGTGAGGCGAGGAGGGCTTAAAGCTGGTGGAAGCTCAGGAAGCTCTTGGGTGCCAACAGCACCTTGTGCAGCTTATGGATGTGGGGCAGAGTGTTGGCACAACTCCACAGGGATCAATCCCATCAACGAGCATATCCAGACAGGACAGGGCATGATAGGCCCTGCATGCCCCATCACCCACAGCTGCACAGGAATGAGACACCAAGAGACAGGGTTAGATGGAAAACAACCTCCAGCCTCCACAGGAACATCCTCCCATCCATGCTGGAAGCAGTAGCGGGGTTGGGACCACCATTCCTGCAGCAAAGGGACAGCAGAGCTGCTGCTGCTGCCTCTCCAAATCTGCCTGTAACCTGAACACACATCATGCTTTCTGAGCAGGCTGCCAAAATACTGTGAAGCCAGATGTTTAGCAGGAAATCTCTTCATGCTCCCTGCAAAGCCCCAGCTGATGAATCCAAATGGCACACAACATCCAGGGCTTCTCTCTGCACTAGTCATCGTATTCCCATTCAATCCCACTGTTTCTTAGCCCCTGTCTGAGGCCAGGTGAGGAGACAGCAGGAATTTCTGTGGTTTATTTTCTGTCTTGGAAAGCAGTAGATTAGCATGGCTGCTCCCCAAATACAGTGTCCCCCCTACCTGGCCACTTGTGCTACTTCCAAGCCCATCTGCTGCCCACTTGTGCTTTATAAGAAAGCCAGACACTATTTTTAATGCAGTGAAGTTTTCCATATTAAAAACTCCTTTTTCTTTTCTCTTTCTTTTCTTTCTCTCTTCTCTTCTCTCTCTTCTTCTCTTCTCTTCTCTTCTCTTCTCTTCTCTTCTCTTCTCTTCTCTTCTCTTCTCTTCTCTTCTCTTCTCTTCTCTTCTCTTCTCTTCTCTTCTCTTCTCTTCTCTTCTCTTTTCTCTTCTTTAGAAGGCTTCAATAATTCCTTGGGATAATCTTCCAATCTGGTGTTCTATGACTCTGTGACAAAAGGAGGGTTTTTTTTTATAATGAATTGCCTGTGTTGCTGTATATCCCAGTTTTACCAGGAAAAAGGGAGTCTTCAATTCTCCCCCAAGCTCCCAGTGAGATGCCATGAAAAGCCCTTCAGGTCAATGGCGTCAATCTTCCTCCTCTATCGGTATCACTTATCAGCTATGTACAGGCACAAAAAGTATGGCTTTCACCCTAAAAAAAAGTCATCTCGCCCCACTGGTCTGGCACTGAGTCAAGCAAGCACAAACCCAGGAGTACTCCTGCCTCTGGAAATAGCTCCCACTGCCCATGCAAGAGGGTGGGAAGGGCGGGCTTGGATTTGGCTACAGTCACATCAAGTAGGGATGATCCACTACTATCTTAAGAACTCAAGAAGTTTCTGTAAGGGAAAAAAGCAACCCAGGTCTCCCAAAACACCTGCTGCTGACTCCCTGGTTCAGAGTGCCATCCCCTGACTCTACTAGCTTTCCCTTCCCTCAGGGAGATAGATGCAGGATGATAACCAAAGTAACCAACAGTCCCCGCAGGAAGGGGGAATGTGAGCCATCATAGGCGGGGGGTTGGACAAGATCACGCTTAAGGTTCCTTCCCAAACCACTCTGTGATTCTGCAACTCTATCAGCTGAGAAGCCCTTTAATAAACCACACACAACTCTATCATCAACCCTTCATAAACTACTCAGCTATATCCCTAACCTGGGTCCAAATCGAGAGCATCCACAATCCAGAGCCAACATCTCCACCTCTGGCCTGCCTGTATTTGATACACAACTGATTTAAAAAAATAAAAGAAAGGAAATGTGGACTGAACTGAATAAAGAGACTTCTCACTGCGAAAGCTCAGTGCATATTTACATAGCATCCTGCCTTAATGCTCAGCTGTTTCATTTGTGTCACTTTAAGCCCTCCGCAGTAGCAGGGAAGTATTAGCTGTGGTTTAATTGTGTGCTGCTGGGTTCAGCACAGCTGGGAGGAAGCCCTGCAGCACAGCAAGGCTGGGATGGACATGGAGAGGCAGTGACAAGGGGACAGCCACCGGCAGAGCCACCGGTCAGGAGGGAGAGTAGCACTGGGGGACATTACCCCAGCCTGGGACAGCTCTGCCTTACATATAAGGCAAACCAGCATCAATTTGCACTGATCCACCTGGCTATGTGGCATCTGAGACAGCTCTGGTGTGCACTGCCCAGACCTCCTGTCTGCAGGAAACACAAGTAGGTTCTCCTCCAAAACCCATCCAGCTGCAGTGCCAGCATTGCTGAGCATGCCCCAGTGCAAATGGGGGCTCTTTGCCCCTGCATCCCACCCCTCCAGAGCTGCTCTACACCACCCACTTCGGTTTCCTCTTCTGGAGGTGAAACTGGCACTGGATGAACTACATACAGACTCTGTGGTCCCTCAAAACCCCTGTTTCCATCCTGCTTTCCCAGCACTGCCATTCCTGCCTCCACTTGGGTCACCACTGCTGGATTCCAGCCCCAAGCACAGCGCTGCCTGCAGCACAGTGCGGCAGCGGGTCCCCAACTGCACCCATCTGCCTTATGATAAAAGGCATTTGGTAGCAGTCAATAGCATCTCATAATATCAAAAACACCGCAGGAAACGTCTGGAGATGAATTGATTATGGCACAGTAATTCTTCAGGCAGTGAAAGCAGGGCAATTCCCAAGATGGGATTATTTTTTTGCAAGGCTTCGCCTAATTTTCTTGATGATATTTTCCCCCTGCTCGCTCCTCCAGCCCTTCTTCCAAGCTTCTCCAGCTTCACATTGCTCTTTGATTTAGTTCCTTAAAACAATATTCTGCTTAACAAACTTCAACACAGTCCCCAGGAAAGCATCACCACCTCCCAGATCACTGGGATTCACAGACATGCAGCAGGACAAAGCAAAGAAAGATTTTGCTTTTGGCTCTGTAGCCAGCAACCCACTTTGGAGAGACCAGAAAATGCCCTGAGAAGTACCTAAAACATTTAAATCAGAAAAGGAGACGCTAAGCAGCAAATGCACAGACCAAAAGGGGCAACAATCAAAACATGGGCTAAGCAGAGGCAAAGGGCAGCAGATTTTCCATCTGATCCGGACTTGACAAAGAACAGAAAGGTTTTCTGAGCCACTGGGCTAAGCCATATAGGACATACTATCCCTGCTCTGTGCAACACTGACACTGCCTGCAAACCATGCACTGAGTTTTTTGGAGGTTCTAACCTCATTTTGAGCTGCTTTTGCTCTTTGCCGGAAGGTAAGAGGGCCAGAGAGAGCAACTCTCTTGCATCTGGAAACTGTGTCGAATGAGGAGGACCAGCACAGCATGAGCAAAGTTACTTTGAGCTGCCTGAAAAGCGCTACACCAAAGGCACAAAGGGCATTATTTTCCTAATAAATCACCCCAAGAGCCGGGGTGACAATCCAAAGCAGAGCAAATCCCTCAGAGGCAGCAGCCATGGTAGTGGGGCACTGCACCGAGTCCACTGGAGCTGATGGAAACATCCCCCTGGCTCCTGCTGCTGAGGAGCAGGAGCTGAAACTAATTAACTTCACTTGTCTTCATTGAGCACAGTCATCCTGGTTCACTGGCTGTGCCCATGGCTGCCCCCATGCCCAGCCCCAGCTGCCCACACTGCCAGGTTTGGCAGCCACGGTGCCGCAGGGCACTGACTGTTCTGGGTGAAAGCTGAACAGGAGTTTTGCCCCTCAGTTTTGACTGCTTTGCACAGAGCTGCTGTCCTTCATCCCTACACGCTGAGAAGAATGCTCTTCTGCAGCAACACGTGCATCCCTCCACTTCCCTTCAGCAGTTAAAAAAAAACCCATAAGCATAAGCCTACAAGTCTGTCTTCTGTGGTGCAGCATATCTTGGTTTTACCAGGAAAAAAGGAGTCTGTAACTTTCCCTGAGCTTACAAGTGAGATGCACTTTCCAAGAGCCCTTTTCCAATTCTGCAAGGGACAGTGTCTTCTCATGGTGCCCTTAAAGGAAAAGGACAAAGCTCTGCTGTTTGTGTCCCTCTCCATTACTGTTGTCTCCGCTGAGATGGCTTTTCCTCCCCGGCTATGGAGCCTGTCGCAGGTCCCTGGCACACTCCCAGGAACATTTCGGCTCCAGTGCATTTTATTAGTTTTATCCTTTGGCTGAAGTGATCCAACAGTGGTTACAGAAGGAAAAAAAAGGGAAAGGAGAAGCAGATCCCATCCACACCAAGCAAGTTCTAGGCAACTGAAATCTCATCAGAACTGGTTAGTGTAGGTGCCATTTCTTTACACTAAATTGCATTAAGAAATAGCTGAAGACATTTTCCAATGTCAATGCTCCATCTAGGGCTTTATCCCCACAGCTGGACAGCTGTGCATCCAGATGGGACTGGGGCCATCATCTCATCCTGCCCTGGAGCATCTCAGAGTCTTACGGATAAGTTGCTGAGGTCAGGCCTGGGAAAGAGGGCAGGGATTCTGAGCATCCTTCTCAGGTACCCAGGAAATCCTATCCCTCCTGCTGCTGCAACTGTCCTGGTTCCTCTGCTGTCCCTCTCCTGCTCCAAGCCTGGACCCTCATGGCAGAGATCCTCATCCTCCCAGCACCACATCTGGACCAGGGGATGAACCACCTGGTCTTTCTTCCTGCAAATCTTCTAGTCCACTTCCCAGCCAGGAGATGCACACAAAGGTAATAAAACACAAATAGGGGGAGAAATTGTAATTCAGCAAAAACAGTACAGAGACTGTATAAACACAGAGGCCAAGGGGCGGCACTTTGAACAGGCAGCTACAAAGCACACTCCAGCTGATGTTTAACAGGAAGCAAAGGCAGTGACATAAAACAAATAACACCATCAAACAGGGACGGAAGAACACCTTTCATCAAAGGTCTGATTTCGCCACCTCGCAACACCCTTTCTGCTAAGTATGTACAGCAGCACAGTGTGTTAGAGCCCTGCCTCCCCTCCAAATCCTTGGTACTTGCTGCTCGTCTCAGCACTGGCAGGATCCTGCTCCAGGCAACTGGATGGATGGACATACAGCTACAGCAGCAGATCTGGAAAATGAAGCAGCTACAGAGTCCAGTGCCAAGCCCTACTCTGTGATGGGATACCCCAGATACATCAAAGAAAATCATTCTAGGTGTGAGACAGCATTTGCATATTTGGCGAGTGTTGGGTATTTTTAATTGTCTCAATAAACATATAAACAAAATCTGTTCACTCATTGGGTTGTTTTTCCCTCCCGGGCTCTGCAGCACCACAGACAAGAGGAACAGTAATCTCTCAGCTGCCAAACTTGCCAAACCAGCTGTTGCTGGTGCTTCCTGTGATGGATTTGCCTACGAGCCAGGTCCAAATTTACATCCCCTGTCCCTAAGAGGTTCGATCACGTTCTGTACAGTTTTAAAGCTCAGCATTAAGACTGCAAAAACACAGCAGGTTCACACAACAGAGCACAGAGAGTGAAGATCAGCACTAGTGCTGCAGGAGTTATTAAAAGCCCAGGAAGAGGGAGGGCTGAAATATTCCTTGGATTCTTGGCATGAAAGATGCCATGGCTGGTGATGGACCAGGCAAAGACAGGTTGAAGGCAGTGGTCTCTGCACACTCCTGGGGGTGCTCAGTGATGCATGCTTTAATTCTGTCCTATCCTGGATACATCCTGGGTGATTTCAGCTCTGGTTTTCAGTTTCCCCCCTTTCCTCTTTCTCCATTGCATCACTTCCTTAATTCCCCTCTCATTTTGCTGCTCACACCCTTCCGTGGCTGCCGCAAGGTTACGTCTCCATTTAGTCACCCTGTAGCAAAGCGAGATGTATCTGACTCCTTTAACCTGCTCTCATAAATCACAGTGGGAGGCAGGGAAGAGGTAAAATCCTGGTAAGCAGCCAGGACAAAGCTAAGTTGACAGCTGCAGGGCAAAGGCTGGTGCCGGCCTCCCTGTGAAGTGTCTGTCCCTTCTCTCCAGAGGATGAGGCCAAAAGCACTGCCAGCTGTTTCTCCACTACTTTTTGAGAGATGACAGCATCTTGAGGTGATAAGAAGACCAGGCCAGAGCCCAGGGATGTTATCTGTGGGGATGATGGTGTGTCTGTGACGTGCACGGTAATGAATTGCCCTCCCTGCAGAAATGAGCAAGTTGTGCCTGGTGATGCAATGATCAATTTGCTCCATCACACAAAGCTGTCCATTCATCACGGGCATCGACTGCCAGCCGCTCACGTCTCTTTGTTGGCACCAGCGGAGCAGAAGGCTGTGCAGACAGCTCTGTGAGTACGTGCTCAGGAACAGCCTGAAAAAGTGGCTTCCCCTTTTCCCCGACTTTCTGGCTGAAGGTCTCTGCAGCATCGAGCACCCAGAAATCACAAACTGCTCCATTCCAGGAGAGAAAAAAAACAGAGGAAAAAATACCAAGTTCCCATGGCATCTCCTGCACAAATGGCAAGAAAAGCTAGCAGGGTGCCTTCTGCATGCCATACCCAACTAGCATGCATCCCATGGGGATGGGTCCAGCCAATCTTCTAATTTTCAGAGATGCTCAGTGCAGCTGTACCCACTGCCCTGTGCTCCTGCAGACCAGTCAGGATGTTAAGGCACTGGCAGATGAGCTTTACCGCTGTGACAGTGCGGCCACAGCAAAGCTGTTTCCACTCTCCTGGTGGCCCAGATTCCCTTTGCCTTTCTCACCCACTTCACTTTTCATCCCTCTTTCACTCCCAGGGAGCCTCACACCACAAAGGTCATCACTGACTTGTAAAATCACAAATGGCCACATCACTGCAAAACTCCTGCAAAATATCACTGCAAAACTCCTGTAAGACTAGAGCAGCAGTGGTGTCACAAGGGCACAGCAGGGCTGAACCACTGAATGCCGCAAGCAGGGAGCTAAAACCCCACTCCCATCCTTGACACGAGACAAGAGGCATGTGGGCACAGAGGAGCTGGAGAGCAAAGCACCCTGCCTCCAAGAGAACTGAAAATAAAATAACTAACAAATAAAAAAAAACAAACCAGAAATAAAAATCCAGTTGATTGTACTTTGCCAAAGAATTCAGAGCAAAGGGGTTCACTTGGGAGCAAAATGAAGATGAATCGACAGCGAGTTCAAGAGAATTCATTCTGCTGCTGAACACTTGTCTCTCCATCAGGACATCTCAAAGGCTTGTCAAGCGAAGGCAAGGCTTTTATTTGTTTCTATGGTTGCCATAACAATAGAGCTATATGTCAGGTCAGGCAGCAGCTGAGGCTTGTGCCTCTGATTTACAGCTGCTTACCAGAAATTGCCAACTTTTCTGCAGAGAGGGTGGCGATGGTGAGCCAGGACCACCAGGTGCTCACCAATGCCACGCTCTGTCCCTTGGGTTAGCTTTCTTGTTGGTCTCCCCACAGCCAGTTGTGCCTCAAGAGATGCTCTTATTATTTGCTGCAGGGATGCTTTTATTATTTGCTGCAGGGATGCTTTTATTATCCCCCACAAGGTACTGGGGTTGTGGGTACAGGTCCTCCTCACATGCTGCCACAATTAAAGCAATTCCTGGTCCCACAGGACAAACTGTACCTCCCAAGGCGCCAAACAGAGATGGCAAGGTATCTAGGGAAGGCCATCGGAAAGATTAAATACCTAACATTTTTTTGCATAAAAAAATATTATAGACTACTGTGTGTAACACTTGGTTATGGGAGAAATACAAATAAGAGAGAGGGATGGGCACAATGGAGATAAGGAAACAAAAAAAGGTCTTGAAAACAAGCGAGGCAAGGTAGGACTGGGAGGTATTTCTTGCCCTGGAAGGGGATTTGCCACAGGAACAGTCTGAACAAAGACATAGTGGCTGCAACAATCCCAGGCATGTCACCAATGTGACTGTCCTGCAGAGGATCAGACTCTGGGTTGAGGAGGGGATGCTCAATATGGTTACTGATAAATTATATATGCAAGTTTCATTAACTCTACACACTCTCATGCTTAATTTATGACACACCATCCTAAAACCTCCAACACCAAGCTCTGCACACAAAATCCTGTCCCCTCTCATGCCTTGGGACATGTAGGAGCAACCCCAGTGGGATGCTTCCATGAAGCCTGTTGGCTCCTGTCTATAGGAAGTTTCTCTAATGACTTGGCTGCAGCAGTGAAATGAGGCTTGAGCCCTTCAACCTCATCCACCAAAACACAGAGACAGCTTCTTGCACTGCTCAGCACTGAAATACACGGAGAACAGCATTGGAGTCAGCATTTCCCTGGAGAGCTGCTGAAAGGCCAAACCCTGCCTGTCCCTCTGCAGTCTCAAGCATCTTCATAAAAACACAAGGCCATGTTTGAACCTTTAACCTTCCGAGTTGTAAAGACTTCATTACTTGTTTTCTCCGAACCAGGCTTTCTGCAATTTCCTTCCATTAAACTCTTCAAGACAAGTGACCCCAGAGCCAAAGGTGTCAGACTAATGAAAGGTCTGCAGGAATTCAGCATGCTCCTTATTAAACACAGAAGAAACACAGGACTGAGCCACCATCGCAGTGTTATACGACAGAAAACAGTGCACTCCAGGTGCTGAGACACGACCATGCTGCAGCTGGTGTAACATAGCCCAGGGTATGCCCTATGGCACGTAGATGTGACTGTATTAAAGCCCAAGCACTGCAGATTCAGGAAATTTAGGATTAATTATTTCACTGAAAGGGTGATTAAACACTGGAATGGGCTGCTCACAGAGGTGGTGGAGTCACCATTCCTGGAGGTGTTCAAGAAACGACTGGACAGGGCACTTAGTGCTGTGGTTTAGTTGACAAAGTGGTGATTCGTCAACGATTGATTTGATGATCTTGGATGTCTTTTCCAACCCTGACGATTCTGTGATTCACCTGCAGGAGCCCCCAGCACAGTGACAGCAGCACTACCACAGTCCCACAGCCAGGGAACAGGTCCCCTCCATGCAGAGGGATGGTTGTGTTTGAACACCTACACAGTGGACAGCACCTGCTCACCACTGATGGTTTTCCTAATGCTATGGCTCATCACCTGACCATCTGAACCATGGAAACTGCTGCATTACTGCTCCTTGGAGAAGCTGTCAACATGTGAGTGAGTCCAGAGAGACAAAGAGAGAGTCTTCAAGATAAGCAGCTCCAAAAGTACCTTTCTCAATGTGTGAAAGCAACCAAGAACCTCAGAGGAAGTTCTCAGAGACAGGCCAAGGTGATGCCCATGAGCACCAAACACAAAAACATCCCTGCTCACCGCCTGCAGTGGATCTGAGCAGCCCCAGCATTAGTTCCTCCACACCACTCCACTTTGCTCAGGAGGTATCACCTTGATTTCCACCCACCCTGGGGTGCTCAGGATCCCAAGCTTGCAGCTTCTCTTTTGAGAAGTGTTTAAGTTCTAATGCAGAAATATTAGATCACTTTTCACCTCTCATGGTATCTCTGAAACCTTCCATAATTCAACATCAAATATTTATTATTACGTTTATTAAAGTTTTAATAATTTAGCAACTCCTGTGTATAAGATACAAGCACCGTGAACTCGCCTCCCTTATTCTACCTGAGTCATTCCAATATTTATACCTGGAATTTTCAGTTGAGGTTCCATTTATGAGGGGAGAAGGCAACAACCTCAATACCAGAACCTCCCCTCCTCCTGCCTGGCATTCATCCATCCCAACAGAGACTCTTCCACGAGGATCAGTGCCCAGAGACAATTACTGCACTGGAGCAGAAAACAAGCTTCCGAGCTTCTTCTTTCGCTAAGGTACTTTTAATGAAGATGTGAGGAGGCAAGAAAGAAATAATGTTCTCTTGGCATTTTGGCTTGGAAAATGTTAAACACAAACCAAAGTAACCCTTCCCCTTCCCACATAGAAAGCAGAAGTTGTTGTAGACAAGAAAAACAATGCTCTTAATAGAGCCAAATTGTGATAAATATGTACCATCAGTCTCTTTTTGCAGGACAGGGAACAAGCACCAGTTAGCAACAAAAACACACACTTGGAAGTGAGGACCTCTTGGATGCCAGTCCTGGCTCTGCCATAGCTTTTGTAGGCATTAACTTCCACAATGGGCTTTCCAAGAGCATGGGACAGAAGAATGGAAATCCATCAACCCACTGCTCTTGGAAAAGGCAAGACAGAAGGGGTTGGGGGACATAAGGATCCTGCTGGTGCCCAGGAAGATGATTCGCAACACAGGATAGAATTTTCAAGTCAGGAAATTGTGTCTAGAGTCAATGGGAACAGGAAGAGAAGAAGTGAGGGAGGGAGCACGGAGTCTCCCCAGCACACAAGAGTCACATGCTCTATCTTAAATTAATAGCAGAGAGGGGAATGCACACTAAACACCTTCAGAATTAAACCCTTAGAATTTACAGTTAAACCCTTGTAAACAAGACCAAGGAGGACCCTTCTCCAGGGACACCTTTTGCCCACACTCAGCTTGGTCTCCCAGCAAACAGCCCCTCCTTTCACCAGGATAATTCTCCTCCCACAATGTCCTCTTAGGTCCTGCTTTGGAATTAGATTGTTACGAGTCCAAGGACATCTGGTTAAAACATAAACTGGTCAAAATGGGGGAGCCAGAGAAATACACAGACATTTAGTCAATTCCAAGAAAGAAAGAAACCCTCTAATTGCATCATAATTGGACGAGCAACAAGGCCTTTCACCCTTCAGGAGCATCGTTGCAGATACGAACGGTTAGGTGGATGTGATGTAAGTATGAGTTTCAGAAAGATGACAGCACCTTCATCCCAGTAAATGCATCCATTTAAACACTGCAATCTAACATTACATTTAAGTCACTTCAAAATTGCCTTTTCCTACCAGTTCACCTGTATGTACTGGCAGACTTCAGAGTTACACAGCTAGGCCTGGCCTAGATCCATCAGACCAAAGAGCCTGGAGATTCATCAAATCAGATATCTTATTGGAAGAGTATTAATCAAAACTATCATCATAGAAATTACTGTATCCTCAATAACAATTTAAAGTGCAGTGTAGTCACTCAAGCATGAAGAAAACGAGAAATCTGCATCCTACCTGACATCTGCTGGATCTTCTGTCACCAGAACATCTGTCTTGCAGCTGGCAAGAGGATTGATGGAAAGTTCCACAGGGGGCACCACAAAGCTCTTGCTGACTGGCAGCCACAGCCCTTGACCCAAACTATAGGTAGATCTGGAACAAGGGCAAACATGTCATATAGGAATAAAATGTCCATAAGGAATGGTGGCCCTCCACTGCACATGCCCACTTGGAAGTCAGAGCAGAGGTGGCACCAGAAAATAAGTTAGTAAGTTCGCTGTGTCCTGAAAGCCAAGTGGGAGAGGAATAACCCTGTCTCCCTCTCAAATTAGGAACTGGATTTCAATGACCCTTGTGGCTCTCTTCCAGCTCAGGATATTCTATGATTCTATGAGATGTGACAGAAGAACATGGGGATGGTCAAGCTCTTCTTTTTAGTCCACAGGGACTGAAAAGCATTTGCTAAGGGGACAGGAGGGGAACCCTTTCCTGCCTGCTGAATATGGACAAATCCTTCAGGTCTCTGACAGGCAAATGACACCTGTGTCCCTCTGCCAGCAAAAAGGTCAGAGGTGGGAGTGACCAAGAGGTTGCATCCTCTGGGATGTCCTCATGGCTCTTCCCCTCCCAAATGTCCAAGCTGAACCCTCCTCTGACTCACCTGAGTATCTTCTCTGGCGCCTGCTCTCCTGTGACCAAGTCGTATCCCCGCTCGAGCGTCGTGTAGGGCCACGGCCTGGGAGGAGACAGAGAGAGGGGAAGAGAAGCCGAGCACGTCACTAGGCAGGGAAGGCAGCATAGGTGCCCGTGATCACCTGAGGGGAGGAGAATCAGGCTCCTCACCAACGTGGGAAGGGTAGATCAAAGCACTGTCCCCACTTACCCTTCGCTGTGTCCCCAGTCACTGCGCACACACAAGTGGCGATGGACAGGATCTGGGGCATACCCTTCATGGCAGCTGCACTCTCCTAAAAGAGAATAGGGAAGGATTAGAACTTTCCAGCCCAGAGGCACATCAACAACTGCGGAGTTGAACCCTCTTCCCCATCTCTGTGTGTCCACAGCCACTCCTAGTCCCTACTCTGGATCACTTTGAACTCCAGAAACCTCTGGGAGGTGCAGAGAAAGAGATAAGGAAATGTAGAAAGCTGCCAGAAACCTGTAGTTATTCCCAGGGAGGGGGTTAGCGATTGCATGATGCAGCACCCATAGTAGTTGGGGATGAGGTTTTATAGCACAAAAGGTCTGCCCTTAACCAGTGTTCCTGTGCAGCCCTGCAGCTCTCCAGGCTCAGAAAACTTCTGCTCAATGGCTCCCAAGAGCACCTCCCAAACTCCCAGAGAAGGATGCAGAACCCCCACAACTTCTGTCCTTCACAGGTAGTGTCCACTCTGTGCCCCCGTCCCACAACAAAGGGGCTCTCAGCACTGCTCCCCTCCACTCTCGGGGTGCTGCCTCCCCCTGTTACATCCTTTTGACAGCAGAAGACACTTCCCGCACCAGAAACCTGAGCATGCTTGGCCCAAAATGATTCAGTGCTTGGTAGAAATACATAACCCGGAGCAAGAAACAGCAAAATCAAAAGATTAATTGGATTTGCACGTGGAGTTTCTGCTACAAGCTGCTGCCAGTGTTTCTCCCCCCTCCCCTCTTCTCCCCGTCGTACAGCAGGCTGAGCTGCAAACACTGGAGGGATGGGACAGGGGGAGGTTGTTGGGAGGGGGATACCCCTATCATGATGGCAATGCAGACTGGCAGGTACCGTGGTGCTCATCAGGATCCTAGGCAAGTTCTTAAAATGCCTCACAGGGATTACAGTAAAGAGCTTTATTGTCAGGCGGGAACAAGAAGGGGATTCAATTGCTGATATTTTTGAGGAAGAGATGCCTGGAAAGGGAAAGGCGGCAAAGAAAGAAAAGAAGGGGGAAAAAAGAGATGGCTAATGATGTGCTAAAATGCAACAGCACCTTCATGAAATATTCACTGCCTCAAACGCGTCTAATATTAAAGATTAAATGTCCTGGGATTTGTCCTAGCGACTTCGAAGCACTGATTTATGATCTGTCAAAAGCTGCTAACCTCATGATTCATAACGGGAGCAGCAGGAACATTGCTTCTCCAAAGGGAAAGAGTTGGGAGAGGGATGGTGGCGCTGGCTCCTGCTCAGACTCAGCCGTGCCTGGGGGCTGGGGCGGTCTCAGTGCAAGAAAACACAGGTCCTAATGGCTCCATCAGTGATTTTAAAAAAAGAAAAGTTATTTTTTCCTTGGGTGCTTAGTACGCAAGTTTCCCCAGCCGTGCTGTGGATCATTAATTCCTGGTGCTTATTACATAACAAATATATGCTCTGCAAATGAGAGACATCTCAAAGTGCTTGCGAAGCAGAGCTGGGAGTCTTGGGGCACCGGCTCACACCCAGCTCCTGCCACAGAAATTAGAGCAAGTAAAGAAAAACCACCTACAGAGGTTGGCATCCAACGGCCCAAATGCCTCTCTCCATACTGATGGTTGGGGGTGCTGGACCCTTTTCCTGTGGTGTAGGAGGGTTTATTTTGTCTGCTGGCGTGTTTACTGCTCTGTCAGTTTGGCGTCGGAAGGGGAAACTCTATCAACCTGCAGAAATATTGATTTTATCGACTCCAGTCCCGGAGTTTTAGCAGCTACAGCCAGTGCTCGAGGCTTTATTGGGAGGTTTATTGGGAGGTTTATTTCAGTAAGTGTGAGGGCAAGTGGTGGCACCAGCTGGGGAGGAGACCTAGGGCAGGAAAGAGGGGGGACTCTGGGGAAGCCACCCGCAGCACAGAGACCATGGCACCTGCCCTTCATGGAGTCCAGTCAGGATCAGCTTACCACAAGTTTTCCAGGGATGTCTACATCCTTTTGGTAGAGTTTTAGAAATTGGATAGGAAGGCTTTCAGCATGGGATTGGCTGAGAATTGCAGTCTGCTGGAAGAGTGACTCAATCACCTCAGGACAGATGGTTTAGGACCACAAACAACCAACTAGTGGGGATTCCAAATAACCACAGCAGAACCTGCTGTGCTGTTGTAGATTCTCAGGAGCTTTTACGCTTTCCCCATCAGCATCCACTCTCCTTCTTTGGCCTCCTGAACTATTCCATTATTTTCAGCTGGTCCCCATTCTCCCTGGACAGGATGCTGAGCCTGGCTAATCCCCATGGAACAAGAAGCACATGATAAAGTCAGTTCCTGGAGTAGCAGGAATGAAAGTTCCCATACCCCTAACCTCTCTTTACGGTGTGTTTTCTAAAGTGCAGATTTCAGCATGTCATTAAAATAAATCAAACCACCAGAAGCCCAAACAACAGTGTTTTTTCCAGAGACACTAAATCCTGTGTGTTCCAAGACAGAGTTATCTGCTCAACATCACTGCAGACTAGGATTCAAGCTGAGCTTAAAGCCAAAGTCAACCAAAGTAACCAAGTTTGACAAATAACCATACCTGAAGCTGGATGCAATTTCCACAGGTCCTGCAAATGCCTCTGAGCAGCACAAATGAATCAGGATCTACCAATTGCTGTGACAAGCATCCTGCTTCCACAGCTACCACCTCACACCCTGTCCATGAGAAAAACAGAGCCATGGACGTTCGTGCCTCTACCTTTGGATTCATAAACCACAAATCAGATTGGATAATTCATGGCAAATTTTCAGTTGCTATAGCAAAAGAAAGGATCACTTCTCACCCGGTTTATGTGAGGGCAGATCCTGGTACCCAGCTCTGGAGGTCCAACATTGTATCTCCAGTGTGCATATTTCTCCTTCCAGGGAAAGGGAAACCTCTGCATAAGCCAGGAAACACCACAGCTCTAGCAAGAGGCTCTGAAAACACATCATTCAAAGAATCACAGAATGGTTCAGGTTGGCAGGGTCCTGTGGTCCAACCTTCCTGCTCAAACTCATGGCACAGGATTGCATGCAGGTGGTCCTGGAATATTTCCAGTGAGAGAGATTCCACAGCCTCTCTGGGCAGCCTGTTCAGTGTTTGGTGACTCACATAGTAAAAAAGTTCTTCCTCATATTTAGGTAGAGCTTCTTGTGCATCACTTTCTGCCCATTGCCTCTCATTCTACTGCTCAGCACCACTGAGTGCTCCATCTTCTGACACTCCTTCTTCAGAAGGGCAGGAACGGGTTGCAGCCAACATTAGCATCCATGGATTTTGGCTCGGGGCTAGCCCACACTGAGGTTCACTCACGCCTGAAGGAAACAAATCTAACACAAGCCTCATCTGAGCTCACCTCCTCCAGCGGCACAGACATAGTGCAAAGCCGGCTACGTGGAGGACAACGCCCCACCAGCTCCTGCTGCACCTTGACGAGCACAGCTGGAGGCTTTAGCTCTTTTTTTCATATCTAAGCTGGAACTTGTGGAACAATTCTTCCATTCCACTCGACACACTGAGCTACTGCTTCTGCTGACAGGGGGAAAAGGGCCTCACTCTGCACTCACACCTCCCCCTACCCATCCCTGCCCAGGAGCAGCAGAGCAGGGCTGAGGGACAAACTGCCAGCGTGCAGGGTAATCCTGTTACACTCATTAGGGCGAGAGCTGATCCATGGTGATAATGCTGCAAGATCCCCCTAATCCACCCGCCCAGTGCACAGCATGAAGTGGAGGCTCCCAGAGTCCCTGTGCTCCCAGGGAAGCTGCTCTTTACTGTCATTGCCATTTTTATTTAAGGAGCTGAAGGAGCTTTGGCAGACACCAATTCTTCCTCCAGACAGGAGTCATTTGCATTCAGTCTGATCATAATAAAGCCAATAAAACCCCAAATTATCTGCTGTCAGCACTTCCTGTGTCACCCTCAAACCATCTGCTAGGAGTATGACTGCAGCCTCCTAGGTGTGCATCACTTCCTGAGCCAGGTACAACTTCCCAGGGAGGAGCATCTCCCAGTGGCAAAATGAAAAAGGTGAGCTCACCATGGCTGGAACAAGACACAGCATGAAGTTGATACCAAGGTTTCCCATCAACAGGATTGTGGATGAGAGGGAAGTTAAAAACCTCACAATAAATCCCTTTCTTAGAGAGCTTGCTGTGCCTATGGTGCCCTGTGGGATGGCAAAGCAAGGACCTCTTTTGAAGAGATTCAGAGGAAATTAAACACAGACAAGGATGAACAAGAGACTTAATAGTTCATTAAATTCCCAGTTTCAGTGAACAAGTGAAGCACTTTGAGAGAGCTGCTCCTCAGGTCAGCATTGGCCTCTGGCTGAGGCCGTGGCTCCTCCAACAAGGGCAGCAGCAGCACCAGCTCTCAGTGAAACTCTCTGAAAAGCCTCTCTTCTGTCCCTGGTATCTGCTGCTCCTGCTCTTCAGGGACAGCACTTTCCAAGCCTGAGTCTCTGCTTCGTCCTCATGAGAAATGCAATTTCTATAGAACCAGTTTAGCTCCCAAGGAACAAGACAGGGAAGGTGGCTCCTGCCCAGCTGATCAAGCAAGGTGCATGGAGGGAAAGCCTGGAGTCAGTTTGACAGTTATCCCTCCTCTCCCCCTGCTGCAAGTCACCCTCTTCACCTGGATTCATCACAGCACTTAAGAGAAAGCTTAACCTTCAAGGATTGTCCCTGGGTTTAGGCTTTGCACAGATTTCATTCTCATTATCATCTTCTGAGCTGACACACTGTGCTGACAAGGAACACACGAGCACAGCGGACCCAAGGAAGCAGCAGGATGTCCCAAGGGTGGCCCAAGGGTGGTCTACCGGGACATGGCTGCCATCCTCTGGGGTGAGCATGGCCCCACAGTTGACCTTAGTGGGGTGAGAATCCCCTGCAGTGCTGGTGGGATGGAACCAGCCAGGGAGATGGGTTCAGGAGCAGCTTGATACAGCAAAACTCATTCCTCTTCCCTCTCCCCGTGCTCTCTAGACAAGCATAGAAATGCCATTACAAGAACATTAGCAGCTACAGGATTAAACACTCTAATGGCAGAAAATGAGAGTGTAAAGACAGCACAGATAACCTTAACTCGGCCCCTCACAGGCATGAGTTTTGATTGCTGTTTATGTATAACACTTCAGCCTGAAGCTAAATTAGCTTGGGAGTTAACTGCCTCCTGCCCTGCTTGCAGCACAAGGCAAGCTGTGCCACCACAGGAAAAGAAGTCATACATTACACAGGTTTTGACCAAGTTATTAAACTCCATACCTTAGAGAGCCAGAACTTCATCTTATAAAAGTCTAAGTCAATAAAGGCACCGGGATCCTCCAACAGTGAAAATAACAGAAGTGCACAAGAACAAACAAATATTACTTGATGTGCACAAAACCTGCATGATACTAAATTGAACTATAGGAGGAAATGGTTGTTTTCATAAACACAAATACATCCTCACCAAGGTTGGTCTTCTCCTGATTTACATGCTCAGCTCTGCAACCTCCAAATCCCCTTAAAATGTTGCCTTAAAAAAGGCTGTTTAAAAAATGCTTTCATCTGTCTCCTGCCACAACACCCCTGTCCTACCCAGACAGGAGCACCATCTGCAGCTCTGGTTACAAACTGGCCCGTTTGGAAGATGATGGAAACCTTTTTTTTTTCTCTTCCTCCTCCTGCCAATTTTCAGAAAAGACCCTTCACTACCACATTTCATCTGGTCCTTACAAGCCTCTGCCTATTGCTTTGGGGGTGTCACCAATTGTGGATGCAAGGAGAGAATTATGATAAAGAGGTGCCTGATTTATAGATGGGGAAAAAATTTCAACACATTTGCACTTGCTAATCAAGGTAGCTATCCATCTCATTTATGCCACTGCTCCAGCAAGCCTGACAGCACGAAATCAGAGGCTGTTTCTTCCAGCATTTGGCCCTGAGGGACCGATTCTCCAGCAGGTCTCTTCAGTGATGCCCACAGAATGTGCAAGTGAATCAGTTTTGTGCATACAAAGCAGGTAATTGTGCTCACAAATCAAGATTTGCATACGCTGCTGGAAAGGGATGCTCTCTCATCAATGCTCCCAATGCTGATAGGGGAGGCCAGTAAAGAAGCAGCACTCCTGGATTTTACCCAGAGGTATCCAGTGACTGGTACAAACGGCAGCACTGGAAGTGCTCCCCACATCTGTCCAAAATATGGAGAGTGCAGACAACAAGTCCCAGAAGACAACAAACCTCCACTGTTCTTGTTTCAAGCAGCACAGGCAGCACCTGCCAAGAAGATGAGGCATTTTGGCTGAACCTCTCTAGTCAAGGAGCACATCTTGCCCTGGAGAGGTACCTGTTCTATCTGATGTGGTATCCCTGTCACATCTGCAGGGAGGAGCCCCTTAGCAGCATCCATTTGTTTCTGGATTTTCAGTCACGTCAGGCCAACCAGCTTGGCTGTTTCCAAGGCAGAAGGGATGAGGAAGATGACATTTTGTTCACGTGCAGATGTCAGTGCTCCCTCCAAAACACTTTGATGAGCTGGTGCTTTGCAATGCAGGTTTGAAAGTTGTCAGGGGGGGTAGCAATCATTTAATTAAAGAGTGAGTCACACGACAGAGATGCGAGGGAAGGCAAATTAAGGTCAGGCAAGCAAAATAAATTTTGGCATTTCCTAGTGTTTCAGAGCCTCTGTTTTCATTGAGGATTATTCCTCACACTGAAGGAGTACTTGGTGTCTGGAACCATGAGTCAGCACATTGTATGGACAGATCTCATCTAAAACTCCAACTCAAAAGAGGTGTTCGGTGCTGGGAAAGGTAAGAGCTTCAGCCTCACCAGACAGAACATATGTGACTCTTTCCAAACATGGGCCAGGAGTCTGTGGCACTTCCACTAAAGTCCTGCCCTCAGAGGTCTATCTACACCTTGGAGAAAGGAAGCTTTGGACCAGGATGGAGACATACTGCCATGGAGAGTGGCTTCAAGGATAAGGCTGAAGCCAGACTAGCCATGAATGTGCTGGAAGACCTCAGCACTGGCTCTGCTGCTCTTCACAGGGGGAAACCTGAAGACTCTCAAGCTCCAGCGAGGACAAACTTCAGTCCATCCTCCTCCTCATGGATGCTCTGCCCATCCTTAGAGGACAGAGGACAGGGGAATCCCCAGCACCCATCACTTCAGAGAGAGAATAAAATCCCTGATGCAAAAAGGTTGAAATCCATGCAGGATTTATGTATCACAGTAAACCACAAGCCCGCCTCTCTCATGGTGATAAAAATAAATCACCCTTAAAAATAGAATGACATTAATAAAAATAAATCTGAAAGCACATGCAGTGTATTCACAGGATTACAGTCTGCCCCCAGTCTGGTGTGGAAATTTCTCACCAGTTAAAGGCTGGTCAATGGTGATGATCATATGTGGTGCCTGGGCCTATGTCCTGGGGTAAGGTGTCAGATAGGTACTTCTAAAGGTTTAAATTTCAGTGGGTGGTTGCTCAGCTCTTGTAAAGTTTGGACCTCTTAAGGGACTCCTAGATTTAGGCTATGAACACCATCAGCTCCAGCAGCCAGTCCTGTTCAAGCCCTGTGGATCCATCTGGCAAACACAGGAGAAAGACTCTGTTTCATACATGTGCAAACTCCCAGGCTGAAGAGAAGACGAAGAAACCCATTGACAGATTTCGAGTGAGGGACCTGAAGGCTGAGCTAAAGGCTGCTGTGCCCTCACCACGGGTAGCAGCAGAGATGGGTACCAGGGATGAGAGCCACGGAGCAGCTGGCGAGGTTCAGATCCAGGACAGTGCCGGAGCAGAGTGACTCCCAGGATAATGAGCATTGCTGCCTTCCCTGCAAACAAGATCTGACACATCCTGCTCAAGCGTGGGGCATCCAGCAAGGGTGACAAGCTGCCGGGGATGCAGCGGGAGCAGCAGCTGGGCCCACACGGGAGAACAGCCGCTCCTCACAGCAGAGGCCACGCGAGGACTAAACCAGCCCTGCTCAGTGCCAAGGATGGCACGGGGCTGGCGAGCAGAGCCACAGGGCTCTTCCAACAGGGAAGTCATGGCCTAGCTCTGTAAGGTCTCCCCATGGTTTCTGCTGGAGGCAGAGTTTTTTCTCTCCTGTGAACCAGGGAACAGCTGAATGCATCCTCCCCCTCCTGCCGAGGTGGCTGTGTTTTGCCAATTCCTGAAACAATCTTTCTCCTCCCTGACATCTGGAAGAGAAGAACCTCCTCCTGCACAATCTCCATCTGCCAGGGGGCTGCTGACACCTCCCAGGCCTCTTTGGGACTGTAGGTGATGCCCAGGGCTGTCTACACACGGAATTTATCCACTGTCATCATTCTGCTGCAGTCATGCCTGCCAGTGCTTCCATGCAGACAAGCCTTGAGGAACAGGAACACTAAGAGAACATTGTCCTGACCAGGAAAACGAGTTTATAAGATGAAGTTCGCTATTTCCATCTCATCTGAGGGAAGGATGAGAACAGGGTCACCTCTGCCTTGACATGGGGCATTCATGACTCTGAAGGACTTCTTATTCTAATTCTGTTTGTTAATGACAGTCTGTGGCAGTGGGAAGCTTAGGAAAAGCCTTCTTATGAGGAGGCTTTACAGACTGGACAGCAAAACAGCACAAACTTAGAAGCAGATGAACTCCACGTGCCTGCAGCTGCCACACCAAAGAACAGCTGGATCCAGAATTTAAAATCCCTATCTTGTGCCCATGTTCTTTATATTCTGCTGATGTGAGTCACCACCGTGTGACCCTGTTGGTACCAGGCTAAACCAGAGGTGAGACAAGAGGGCATCAAAATACCCAGACACAAACCTTCTCCCTCGCATCTCCAAGCTTTCCAAGGTCTTCACTGTTCCCCAGCCTCCCTTACCTGTGTCTTGGTCACACAGCTGCTCACAGGCATCAGTGGTCCTCTGTCCACAAAGGTCTCTCACCCAGGGGGATGTGGCATTGATCTGATAGTACAGGGACAGTTTGGCTGGATTAAGCCAGTCAGAGATGTCCAAGTAGCTCCCCTCGCTCACAACGAAGCTGCTGCCTGGAGGTTGGGGAAAAAAAGCGTGTTAGGTGAGTGTTCAAACCCAAACATGCATTTTGGCTCAGTATCAGAACATTCTACTCTTCAGGAGCTGCTGTGATGTCAAGATCAGCAAAAGAGTTCACCAACACCTGGACTCAAGGAACTTCATTTGACCATTCCTCTTCAGAGGAATGTGCCACAGCAAATGGTCCAACTCCTCTGCCCACACACTCCCTTACCCTAACACTACTGGGATTTGATTCCCTGGTCTCTGCAGAAGTGTGGACTTCTGTGCATTTATTCTGATCCCCAAGATTGGAGCATCACTGCTCCAGCTCATGGAGGGAGTGTCCATGAGGCACCTGGATGCTCAGGGCATGGATGGGCAGCAGCAGCAGAGGCTGTTTCCACTTCACTTCTTCTGTTGAAGGTGAGTGAATTGGCCAAACACAAAATTTCTTGTACCAGACACTCTCCCACCCCTCCCCTCCTGAGAGTTAGAAGTGAATTCCTGCCAAAAATCTTTTCTTACAAAATATTACGTTTCTTTATTTTGTGAAATGTATTTTTCCCCACTGGCATCTGGGAATATGCATCATCTAATTAGCCAAATAGATTTTCAGTTCAGCCCAATCATTTCCTTATCTAACATCTGAGGCCCAGCATTGCTTGGGGGATTTTGCAGGCACAGAGGTCCTCATTAACTCTGATCTTCAATTACATTGATTATAAGACTGCCTCCATAACAGTGCTGCACAGATCAGAGGGGAGCCAAAAAACTCTGCCATTAAATGGTGTTTTGCAAAACTTATCAGGGTAAAATCCTCTAAAAATAGGGGAAAAGAAACCTGCAAGGAGTGAGCAAGAGGAATTGCCAGGCAGTCCAGGAATCCACAGCCACCTTTCCACTAAATGTAAGGACTTGCACCATTGGCCAAATTTGTGATCACTATCTGAAGATTCAACTCCTTCTCAGCAATTATCCAAGTGTCGCAAGTTCATGTATTCATGTCTATCTTCATGAACTTTAGGACTTAGTAAAGGACTGGGACATCAATTTTTTTAAGCACCACATAAGATCTTAGCTCGATGAAAGCAAAAATATTAAAAAAGGAGGACAATAAACCCACATCAGCAAGCACCCCAGATGAACCTGCTTGAATACAAACTCTGAGTCTCCTTTTGAAGAGGATCCCTGATGCTTTAGCAAGAAGGAGCCCTTCTCACCCTCATCCTGCTCCACGTTACCCATGCAAAGGATAAAATAAGCAAAGCCTCAAGTCAAGCATCCCAGTGAGTGACCTCATTTTCAGGCATTCTGAGATCTCAGCACCATATAAATCCAAGCCCTAATTTCACACAAATGCAAGTCTTCTACACTCATAGTGTTTATATACCATAAACATATTCACAGACGCATCCCTGCACTCAAAGCCAATGGAGGCTGCCAAGCTACTGACTGTTCAAGCAAATGAAAATTAGACATCCAGGATCCAGCTGCTCTGGAGACAGCAAGGCAGGAGCTGCCCCGCCAAGGCTGCGGGATATATCTCAATCAGACAATGGCAACAGTAAATTGCTGGGAAAACTACCCAGCACCACCGGAAACCAGTGAAATGATGAGCACAAAGAAGTATCTAGGAGCCACGTGGCTTTATTTCTAATTTTTCTTTTCTGTGCATTTTTAAAGATAGCTTTAAATACCAATAATAACAATTGCAGACTTCTTTTACCAAACATGAACGCATCATGAACCCTCTGGGAGTGTTTACTCTTTACACGTACACGTCTATGTAGTAACCTGTCAATCTTGTTTTTGTTCTTATTTTCGCAGCTCTCTAATAAAGAGCGAGGTTCGGGAAGCACGTAAGCCTGTTTGGAGACTCAGCTACAGACAACTCCCTCTGCACCCAAAGACTGAAGAGTGAAACCACCAGCTCTCGATTAAATCCCTACTTAATGAACCCCACTTCTAGTTAGAACACAGCAAGCCTGAAAGTAACAGGAGCAAACCAGACATAAAACAGTTACATCATTAGTATTCAGAAAGATGCAGGTGACTCAGATTAGCAGAATATCGAATCTGACCATTCCTACAGCACTGTCAAGGCCACCACTAGATCACGTCCCCAGGTGTCACATCCACAAAGCTTTTAAGTCCCCCCAGGGAGAGTGACTCCACCACTGCCCTGGGCTGCCTGTGCCAGAGCTTGTCAAACCTTTATGCAAAGAATTTTTTTCCTAATATCCAACACAAACCACCCCTGGATACAACTTGAAGCCATTTCCTCTTTTTCCCATTGCATGTTACCTGGGAGAAGAGCTCAACCTCAATCTGGCTACAACCTCTTTTCAGGGTGTTAGGAAGAAAAATAAGATCCCCTCTGAGTCCTTTTCTCCAGGCTGAGTCCCCCCTAGTTCCCTGAGCTGCTCCTCATCAGACTTGTGCTCCAAACCCACCACCAGCTTCGTTGTCTTTCCCTGGACACACCAGCCCCCACACTCTGAACTACTCCTGGAGGAGGAAGCACATTCATGGTCCTGCAGCTAAACTTTCATTTCCTCTGGAAATCTCCGCCTATTTGCTGCTGGGAGTACAAAAAAACCACAAACAATTATCAATTTATGGAAGTGCTTCCTAAATCCACACAAAAATGTGACACCTGGCCAGGAGCAAATAACATTTCTTTCAGCACAATTCTGGTGTCCATGTGAAACCACCAATTTGAAAAGACTGAAATCATTCAGGCTCAGTGTAAAATGTAGGTTTTTCTACCTCATTCTGAAAAAACATCCAAACCTGGGGAAAGTAAAGGTTTTAATTGCAAACATCTCCTTTCCTTCCTTTCCTTCCTTTCCTTCCTTTCCTTCCTTTCCTTCCTTTCCTTCCTTTCCTTCCTTCCTTCCTGGAGAGAGGGGACAAATTCCAGCAGGGCAACTTCTCAAATCTCTGAAGCTGAATGTGTGACAGCTCAGCCAGGCAAGATTTTTGAGAAATTTTTACAGACATTCTCACCGCCTTCACTCTCATTGAAAATTCAAAAAAACAAACAAATATCCCAACCTTGATCCCTTTATAGCTTGCCTGGGAAATAAATAACAGGGAAAGGCATTCTACAAATATTTTGAAAGCTAAAATTCTGACTATTTCAAAGCCTTTTCACACAATTTTTCTCTTTATTTTCAAAGAATCCCCACATAGAAAACAGTTTTCAAAAGTCACCATCACACACATATCAAAACCACCTTGAAAAGCTCGGAAAGGGCAGGTTGGGTAACAAATCCTTTTAGAAACCACTGAGAACAAATATTTTCTAAGTAAGAGCTGTTCCAAACACCTTTAGTTTGCAGGGAACATCAGCCAGCTTTCTTTTCCCCAGTACACAGATGGAAAGAAATTATGGAGGAGGGAAGGAGGGTGAGGGACTCACCCTGCCAGGGCAGTGAGGGATAGATCCCACTCCACACCAGCCTCTTAATACTTTTCTTGAGGACCTTAGACTCTAACAAATCACCCCCATGCCCAGCTTGAAGCATAACTACAGCCACTGCCTGTGGACTCTGGGGAAGAGATCCCAGCAGAGACTCTCTGAAGAATCCAGAGAGATCATCCACCCCGCTGTCCTCTGCTGCCAACCTTGCCCCCTCCCAGGTGTCCTCCTAAACACGACTTTTGAACTTCTCACTCAAAAGCTTGATGAAATCCCCTTGAAATGGAGACATTTAGCACTCAGGGTAAAGCGACCAGCACCAAACAAAGGAATACAGTTAACAAAACGACACCTCTCCACCCACCATCACCTCCCAGGAACCCCATTATAAGACATGCCCCTCAAGCACCATTGGCTTGATGAGCCAGTCTATGCTGCAGAGCAATGCTGCTGTGAAGAACATCAATATACAGCTCCAATCCCCTCACAGCTCCACGAAGTCCACATCAGCATCTCGAGGGGATTGATTTGTTTGGATTTCTCGAAGCATGTGTTTTCCACCCTCTCCCCTTCCTTCTCCAACACTGATCAAAGCTGGATCAGTTAAGGCAACATCAGAAGTTCATGTCTCTCATGCTGGGGTCTCCTTCCAAGTTCAGTGGAAATGCTTAAGCCCTGACAAAAGAGGCTTGAAGTTTTGACATTTCAAAAATCATTTTCCAGAACACAACAGGATGAAACAGCTCAGAAGAGATATCTAACAAGGGAAAAGAACAAAGCATCCAGAAGCAGCCAAAAGGGTTTGGCTTCCCCTTTCTTTTCAAGGGAAAAGATCAAAACATAATTTTTTTGAAGAACATCTATTTATTTCTCTCTCTGCTCTTTTTGTCATCTTTGGGCCATTCACTGTTTCTCGGCCAACAAAACTCCTTTTCATCTAAAATTAGTATTTTGTGTTGGGAAGCTATGGGAGGTCATACTATGGTTTGCTATTAATGTATCCATCGCTATACCATCAAACAATTCTAATCCTGTTGCCAATAATTTTTTAAATACTAGAGGAAGAATTATCCCTCTTGCTTCATTCTATAGGTACAAAGAATAACCTTATTTGATTTCTTTAGAGACTCTTTTTTTCCCTTGTTAAATTTGAAAGAACATTTCCCAAAGAGACAACTCCTCCCCTATCAGCTCTTTCCATTGATAAGCTCTCCCTCTCCTGTCCTAGTCCCAGGGAAGGAAAACTTCTGCTTCTTAAATTTACTTCAGAAAATGCAGAAGAACCAGACAGACACTGGATGCCTAGGACACACCTGTACTGAACCAAGCAAGGAAATGGAGCTTGGGGTAAGACTGTACCTACAGACTAACACAGTGCTCAGCTTTACCATCCCTCTCCTGCTTAGCACAAAACCAGGCAACTCTGGAATAAATTAAATTCTTTTAAGTCAAACACTGAATTCTATATTTTAGTTTGAATGCCTAAACACAAAATCACAATACAAAATTTTTAAAACAGCACAAGCCTTCAGACACAACTTTCATTTGCTCTTCCCTCAGCCAAAGCACACACAGTGTTTGACTCCAGGATGTATTTCAGAACATGAACTGTGGCCATTGGCTCTCATACCAGTGGCTCCCCAACCCATCGATGACCAGACCTGGAGACCCCCATCCCCTCGAAACACCATCAAACACGCCATGGCTTCTTCACTCTGGCAGAGCAAAAGTCAATTAAGTCAAACAAATCTGTGTGTAATTACAGCTCAGACCAGAAGCATCTTTCCTGTGGGAGGAGCAGGGTTACATTTTAAGCATTAAATTGCACTTTCTTGATAATTGTCACAGACTCGTTCTTTGGGTTTTCTTGGGAGTCAGTCTTGATTTTTCCAGGGCTGAGCTTCTGAAAAGCAAGGCATGTACTTAGTTTTATCCAGCAGGTGATAGCTCAGCCAACTTTTCCCAAACCCAAATGAGATGGCTTCTGCCCACCCTGCCTTGTGGTCAAGCTCATGCTGCAATGGTATCTCCACTGGCAGTATTAGTTAATGTAATTGTGGAGGTGTTGGTAACAGCACATCCCTGTCCTCAGTAGGCATCTGGGCCAGCACTGGCTCAGACAGAAATTAGATTCCTAAAGAAAAGCTTATCCTTAATGCTCCGTATCTCCCAACTCCCACGCTGCAGCCTGGGGCTCTTTGGCAGTGATGCTCTCCAGATATTGGATAAGGGTTCAGGGAAATCCAGACTAAATCTAATCACATCACGAAGTACAGAGGAGCTATGATAAGCTTTAAGAAACAGAGTGTGTGTGAATTGAGATTTTCCAGTCAGCACCAAGACCAAACATTTTCCCAGGACAGCAGAAAACACAACTAGGAGGCAGCATGTGGAAAGTTAATATCCATGGGACCAAGGTGAGATATCACCCATGCACGGAGATATTGAACATCAGCAACGTTACTTGTAAGGAGAATGGCACAGTGAAGCAGCACCTTCCAGCTATGGAGCCTCCAAAAGCCCTCACTGAGGTTTTTGCACAATTGCTGCTGCAGGTATCCCATGAATTCTTGCTCAAAAGCCAGCACAGCCTAAGCTTCCCAGGACAGACCCACAACCACACTGGAGGCAGGCAGGGTCTCTCCCTGTGGAAGCACAGAATCATAGAATATGCTGAATTGGAAGGGACCCACCATGATCACTGAGACCAGATCCTAGCCCTGGACAGGACACCCCAAAAATCCCACCATGTGCCTGAGAGCATTGTCCAAACACTCCTTGAGCTCCATCAGTCTTGGGGCTACCACATCCATGGGGGGTCTGTTCCAGTGCCCAACCACCCTCTAGGGGAAAAACCTTTTCCTAATACCAAACCTAACCCTCCACTGACACAATTCCAGCTATTCCCTTGGGTCCTGTCACTGATCATAGAGAGCACAGATCAGCACTGTCCCTCTGCTGTCCCACATGAAGAAGCTGTATGAATGCAGAAGTCAGTGTTTGCATCTTTCCATCTACAGGAAGAAGCACATTAGCTGGTCAAAGAAGCCAGGAATGCCTGTGGCAAGCCCAGGGCCAGGAGAGCCGGGCAGCACAGGCAGGAGCCGAGCGCTGGTTCACAAGCCTGTCAGAGCCACGATAAAAACATGATGTACTTCAGCCTCCAGAATCTTATTAGTTCTTCATGCAAAGAGCGTTCATGCCATAAAACCGTCTTGGAATCCCTTTGATCCACGTTGATACAGTTCATAAATTGATGTTAATATTTAGAGTTCATGTCTGGTAACGCTGCAGCCATTTGCTCACATTTTCGTGCCAGGCAGGCAGTCACGGGAGCAGGAATGAGCTGTAACACAGGCACTGAGGTGACTTCGTGACTAAGAGCTGATGAAATAAAATGCAATTTGTAAAGCTAGCCCAAAACAAGGCCACCTTATCCAAAAACACGCAGGGTCTGGGGCAGCCAGACATAGCACTGAGTCTGCAACAAGAAAGTATTGCTTCTGTGAAAGCCCTGATCCAGGTCTCTGTACAGCAAAACAGGCACCTCTGCAGTAGAATGACTCTGGGGGGAAGAAAACAGCACAAGAAAAATCTTATTCTAGGCCACTGAATTCCCTCTCTTGATTTCAGAGGGGACTGATAGGGCTGGGACCAGCTGGAGAACATGAAGGACCCCAATGGCAGAATCCCTCTGAAAGCTTGGAGAGATCACAGAATTACAGAATGTTTTGGGTTGGAGAGGACCACATTTGTTCCATGGAAGCAGGAACAACTTCCACTAGACCAGGTTGCTCCAAGCTCCCTCCAACTTGTCCTTGAACACTTCCAGGGATGGAGTAGCAACCCAGATTCTCTGGGCAACCTGTGCCAGTGACCAGGTTACTCAGATCCCCACCCAACCTGACACGAGATACCTTTGAGACCAGATGTCTTTCTCTATCCTTCTAGTACAAACCTGAAGTGCTTCATATCTAAATCAGAGAGTGTCTCCAGCTTCTCCTTGCTGTTACAGTGGATGGGGAGGCAGCTGGTCCTCCATCTCCTGTGGCTCATTTCTCTGCAGCTACATGTCCAGCACATGCTGAGCACAAGGGCCTGAGGGCACAAGCTAATGCCTGGTCACCTCCGAGGGCTGCAGAAGATTGAGCAGGAAATGTCAAAAGCAAACAATTTAAAGCAACATATTTAATTAAAATCAAAATGAGAAGTTGTTGCGAGTCCAACAATTGCAGTCTGCAGAGCTCCAGCAATCTTTGGGGAAAATTAACACAGGCTGCTAATAACAGCATCCAATTCAACAGCTTCTTAGAGGAAACAGTGGTGGGGGAAGGTAGGAAATAATCTTCAGATGAAACAATTACTGATCAGCTGCATGTCAAGGACTCGATGGCGTCGTTCAAGCTGGCAGACACAGACACATGAAGATTAAAAGAATAAAAAAAAAAAAAAAGAAGCTTCTATCTCTGCCATCTCAACAGAGGCTCCAGTCCCAAACATGGTCTCAAGCAGAAATTCCACCTCCCACTGCTCTCCTGGCTTTGCATGGTGGGGATTGTGCGTGCTCTCCTCCCACTGTCACTCACAGGGCTCATCCACTCATCCATGGCTGCAGGGGAGACGGAGCCATGGGCATCTCAGAGGAGAATCACAGTGGGCACAGCAGCTTCCCACGCTGAGCTCTGAGCCCATGGTGGGGACTGTGCCTGCTCACACCAAGTTCTGCACACTATATAGAAGCCCACACCTCAGCGAGGTGCAGAGGGATTACCAAGTCTTCCCTGTTACACACCTCAGAAGAGGAGGGAAGGAAGTTGTAAATGCCCTGAGATGTCTTTAAAGTGACACAAACCTGCTTTATGCCCTTTGCCTTATTTCCACTTATAAAAGCAAGCCCCACAAGCCCCTTGCTAAATGTAGCTCTTGCTTCCTTTTGTACCACTGGAGGATTTTACCCAGCTCTCCCACTAAAGAATCCAGATACAAACATCCACCCACACCATATATAACCCCTCACAGGCTGTAAAAATTGGAAGCTTTAATTGATACTATATTTCATACTGTTGTGCAGCAAGGACATACTCCAGGCTGAGTCCTCCAGGGTATCTTTCTCCAGCCCTGCCTTCTCTGCAAGCCGCTCCCATTGCTCCAACTCTACTTTTTGAATGATTACTTACAGAAGAAAAAAAGCAAACAAAAAAAACCCCTATTGCATATAGAGCTGAGTGGCTCACGTATTCATAAGAGGTTTTATTACTCAGATGGAAAGGGTTCTCCTTCCTTTCTTCCCTCCTTTGAAACTGCTAAAGGGTCCTCTAAATAATGCCTCATATTTCCATATCCTCATAAAAGCCACTATGGTTCTTTCCATAAATCTGAGCCACCTCTGAAATCAGAATGATACCTTCTACTCAGAACAGGCAGGGTCTGCCCTGAAGCACAAAGCCCCGGAGCAGCAGAAGGGAAGAGAGGATGCTCCAACCACCGCATCTCAAAAGAGGACATAAAGGCACCAACTCCCTTCTGGGAGGCAGTAGGTCCCACCCCTCCCTGAAGCCACAGCAGCTCCTGCCAGGCTCCACTGGCCCCATGAAGTAAAGGCAGAGCAGCTGTACAAACCAGGCAATAACTGCTCAGCAGGGCAGGGGGAACCCATCAAATGAACAACAGGAAGAAAACAAACCAAGAGAGAAATAAGGGCAACAGAGAGAGTCTGGTTATTAGAACTGCTGCTTGGAATACATCCTCCCAGCTTGGCTGCCAGTTGGCTTCTTGTCCCAGTCCTTCCCCTCCCTTTTCCCACACTGCCACTCCAGCAGGCTCAGGAGCTGCTTCCTCTGACGCTGTTGCTCGCTGCAGCANCCTCTCTCCTTTTCCCAGCTTGGCTCTGGCTGCTGGCACACCAGAGCTGGCTGGCATCTATTTAAAGTTTCCTTCAAAGACGAGTTCTCATCGTCTAGGAAAGGGATTTCTTTCAGCCTCTGCCTTTGTTTGGCTTCTCCAGCAGAGGTGCTGGTAGCGGCTCCACTTTCAGATTTTCCCTGGCTCCTGGCATCTATTGAAATCCTGCATTTCAAAAACGAACGAGAGGGCACCGCTCCCTCGCACAGGAACGTCTCCTGTGAATGCACCATCCCTGCCTTCTCGCAGAGCCTGCCTTATCATCATGTAAAACACAAAAGAGAACAGCTTCAGGAACCAGATGATTTAAGCACCCGGCAACACTTACGAGACACGGTGCCACCATCAGGTGCCACGTGAGAGGCTGTTTCAAGACTGATCAAAGCTCCTAGACTCTGCCAGGCCAAACACATCAGCTGTGTTGTCACCCCGATGCCATGGGAATTTCCACGCCAACTCCCTTTTTCACCCAGTGAAAAGGAAAGTTAACCCTCTGCAGGAGATCACCAGGGAGGAGCAGGTCTTCTATTCTCCGTCAGGCTCCAGGTGCTGAGCCTTGGTTAATACAGCCAGCCAGGCTTTTCCTGCATATCATTACAATTTCCCAACCCAGCTCAGTTCTGTGATGTCTTCAGATGCTTTGTAATATTTTGCTGCCAGTTAGATGCCACCTTGGGATTTGCTGTTATTCAGAAAAAAGGGACAACTTTAAGAGCTTTTCTCTTACCAGGCAAGGGACTGCCATCACATAAAATGATGAGATTTCAGGAAAAGTGATAGCCACTGCAAAATGTCTTGGCTGCTTCTATGTGAAGAATTTGACTGTTTCTCATAAAAAATATTAAAAAAGTTTTCACAGTTTGTAATTATATTTTACAGTTTCATTACAAAGCTCATTTTAATTCTTCTCCAAACCGTTGTTACCAGTCCTCTCGCCACTTTCTCTTCAGAAAAGTCATTAAGTCAGGACTGGAGATCATCCCATTTCCCCCAGTTTCAAGGATATTAATCTGTTTTATTGGTATTTCATTGTCACTTTCGTTCGCGTGTTCCCTGCATTTGCATAATTTGCATTGCCACCCCTTTCCCGGTGACAAGCAAAGGCTCAGCTTTTCACTTTCAATCTACAGAGTCTCATTGCATTTTGATTTGGTTTTTTTTGGGGGGGACATACTGTCTTCCCTGGGCCAGAGCCATAGGCTGGGAGCAGGATACTGAAGTCCTGTGTCCATCACTGCTTTCCTGGCCAACCTTCAGGGAGTACCAAAACTAGTTGTGAACTCACAGTCTGAGTGCCGAACTGACCAGTGCCCATTCCAAAGGGCACAAGTTAGCATTGGAACAACCTTATTCCCCAAGTGCAAGAATTTATGTTCTCCAATTACTTGGGCAATAGTCACAGGGTGATAGTTTCAGGCTCTCTCTCCCACACACCCCCTGCAGCTATGGTCCTGCTACATCTCTTTAACCATCTCACTCTCCCCAAAATATTTGAAGCTGCCCTCCAAAACTGGGGTCTGTCCCTGGCTGCACCAGGACACCTCAGCTGCTAGTGATGCACTGGCTCCATGCAGCATATTTCTAGCACACAGAAATTGCCCCCTCCATATGCCCCAAGCAACGAGACAAGCACAGGAGCTGAGGAATTGGAACTGACTGAATAATGGGCCCTGTCTGCTGGAAGAAAATGAAATTTGCCCTCATGTTACTGAAAACTTGCACTTGATGCTCACTGCACATTATAAAGAAAAGGTCAGTGAAACACAACAAATGCAAGGAGCCCAGTTGGAGAAAGCAATAAATAGTGACAGCAGCACACGTCTAATTTTTCAAAGAATCTCTGACTCTGCTCAAACCCAAGCAATTTTCTCCCATGCTGCTGCAAGGGATGGGATGAGCAGCTCTGCTGCTGCAGGACAGGAGAATGCCTGCCTGTGCAGGCTGCCAGGGCTTTGAAGTTTAGAGGAAAACAGGAATATCCGTCAGACACAATTAGTAGCAATAATAATAAAGATTATATTAATTGACGCGATTGAGATTTTGCCCTCAGGCTTGCAGATGTGCTCTGCTCACGTGGAAAGGGGAGATCCCTGCAGTCAAAATCAACTGGGGCAATCCCCAAAGTGAGAGATCCCCATGTCCCAAACACAACCTGAGGGGCAGCAGGGTCTGAGTCCCAGGAGGGTCTTACCATCCGCAATGAAGTGCTCGGGTACATGAAGCGTCACCTTGACGGTCAGCGGGCAGGAGAGCTGGGAGCCACAGACCACGGCCAGGACACAGGAGCTGACCGCAATCAGGGTCAGCGCCGTCTTGTTGACAGGGCTCTTCATGGAACCTGGAAGGCAGAGAGAGGGAGGGGTGGGTGGCCAAGAGGCAAAGCTGTACCCAGGGCTCGCTCGGCCTCCCCCCTTCCCTGCATGGATGCAGGAGAGCCTCAGCCTGGGGAAGGCAGGCACTGAAAATACGTCATCTCAGCAGCAGTGGAAGAGCTCCTGAGGTCTGCACACCCATCTTGGGGGCTTCACTTTATGAGAGGAAGGAGTCCTGTACAGACTCTCCCCCTGGGAACTTCTCACTGGGGCCACTCACCATCCCTGCCAGGCTCCCCTGGCAAAGCCACAATCACTTTTCATCAACCTGTTTATTTGGCAAATCCTGTCAAGCCACAGAAAGTAACCAAGCCAAACCTGAGAGCTGCTTGGACCAGAGGATCACTCAAGCATCCACTGGTCTTCAGAGGACAGCAACAGGTATGAACCTGCTAGGAAATCCTAACGGAGCATTGAGTGGGACAGAACATCCAAAGCTCTGCAGGGAATGGGGTGAAGCCAGACAACACAGAGTCATCAAGAGATACCAGGCTGCCCCAGGAGATTTTGATGCCACTATTGGATGCATGCTGGGAATGCCCACCCTCTACTGATGGAGATGATCAGAAAAGCTGTTCCAAGACACCACTATCCCATCAACAGGTCTCCACTGCCCAAAAAGGAAGCAGTCCTGGAGCCTACATCCCTGAGACACCTGTGATACCTATGGACCAGCAGGCTGCCCCACCACTGCTTAAAATCAGCTGCATTCCCCAGAGCCACCTTATCTGACACATCCCACCAATGCTGCACTTTCTAGAAAGGTAAGGGCAGACACCTCACAGACCAGCCAGTTCCCTTTTCCAGGACTTGGGATGCTGATGAAAAACCACTTGGTAAATGTGTCCATGAAAAGGAGAGGGCACAGCCCAGCAATGAAACCCGTGTCTCCACAGTCCATTATGGTGCAGCTGTGATGACTGAGCTGCCAGCAGACCTGACCATATCCCTGCTCAGCATTCAGGTGAGGACACTTACTTATTTTTGGAAACCCATGCAGCCTCTCCCTGCATGCTGCCCAGTCCTCACCATCTCATCAGCAATGGGAGATTTAAAAAGCATCAGTTTGAAAATTGCACAGGAAATAGACTCACAAGTTAGCACTTGCACACCCTGTAATTTGACCAAAGCTGCTGCAGGAGATGTTGGTGCTGGGACAAGGACCTCACACTCAGCACAACCTGCACTTTCCAGGCAGGGCAGTGAACCTCACCAAAGCATCCCCTCCCACAGGATGGAGTCTGCATAAAGGATGCTCCAACCAGAAGTTGAAAGATAGGAGAAGTAGCTGATCTGCTGGAAAATTTACCCCCAATCACTGCAGCCAACAGGGGCATGCGAATTCATTATTTATGAAGCATCTTTTCCTTTCCTTATGCATGCATCATCTAAACAGCATTCCCACCCCCATTTCACAGCTTTATCACCAATCCCCTGTGCCCTTCACCTTGCAATCCCCTTTTTTACTTTCCAATCTTTATTCATGTCATCAGCATAAGTTAGCACCTCCTTGGGAGGCAAACTCATCCTCTTGCTGGGCATACTGTGCCTGCCACAAACCCTGCTTGGCTTCGAGTCAGGATATGAATAAAAAAAAAAGGGAAAAAAAAGAAAAAATGCAAGGAAAAAAGCCTCCATCGGGATAAGTGGACACAATCAAATGTACAATAGACCAGACAATGCTGGATTTCACCATTATAAATCACCTTTCAATCCAAGGTCTTAAAGTGCTTTGCAAACATTAAATCGTAAATCCCTTACGAGTTAGACAACTATTATCCCCTTCTCACAAAGAGCTTGAATCACAGGTATGATGGCAGCTTTCACCCTCCTGCAGCCATAGTGGAGCTAAAAGAATTAGGATCTCCCATCCCCCATCAGTCCATGTGGCTTCTTCTGCCCCCACGACTCAGAGGAGAGGAGCACATGAGCTTGAAACTGCAAAGCCTTTTACAGCTCCATGAGTTTGAGCTTGGCTGCCCAAGGAAAGGGACAGTTGCTCAAAGTCTCCCTTCCCTCCTGTACTCACTTGTTTCCATCACGCTGCGAATTGTTGACCTCTAGAACTGCCTGATGTTGGCTTTGACCAACTGAACCAAAACAACGAGGCTTCTGCTTGAGCAGAAATTGGATTTCCAGCTCAGCTCTTTATTGCTCATGGCCAGTTTGCTGCCAGGTTTGAAGGGAGACTGCTGGAAAAGCAGATCTTTCCCCTCATTCTTTGAACAGTGGGATAGGGCTCTTTTTTATCATCCCACTCCCTGCCCTTCAGACTGCTTATGTTCCACCATAACCACTGCTGTGCTGCATTTAAACACTCATCTGGAGACAAACAGCTTCACTCCAGGCCTCTAAAACAACAAGTAAATACATTCTCAGCAAGCCCCTGTTAACCAAACCCAGCTCAGCATGTTCACCAGGGCTTCACTCTGTTCCAGAGGTAAGCCAAACTGATCCCTTTCTTCCTCAGCCCATGGTGGGGATCCAAACCCAGCTCTGTAACTCAGGGAAGCCCATGAGTTACTAATAACCCAACACCACAGGAGCTCAACCTGGTTGAAGATTGCTTTTTTCCCTTCTCTCCGTGGCATCTACATGCTTTCAGGAAAGTGTTTGAAGAGCAGAATTGCAAACCCAGGTCCACCAAACAAGCTGGTATCAACCTCCTTTACCAAGAGGAAGGTGGGGAATGCAAGATTCTTACGGATGGCTGATGGGACTCAGGAGCATTGAGAGCCACAACCCCAAATGCAAGCCTTGATTTGAGTCTTCTGAGGTACAAAAAGTCTAAGAGGGAGATGGTGACACAGCATGGCTGAGACCAAACTCACCTCCCACATCCCTCTGCCCTCATAAATGCTTCAGATATTGAAATGACCTCTTTTTTTGTGTGGCTGCCCAAGAGAGAGAGTGCCCGAGTGCTCAAGTGAGGTTGTTTTGGGGGGAAAGCAATGGCCTGTGGGGACTCCTGAGGAAGGCAGACCCGGGGACCCTGCAGCCAAGGAGTTGGCAGAGCAGTGGGCAGAGTGAAGCAGCACAAGGCACATAACCAGGATGAAGAATGAGAATAAATTACTTCTTTCCAAACGGAGAGAAGTAACGTCTCCCAATACTCTGTGAGAGAAAAGAGAGAGAAGCTGAAAGCAAACTGCTCCACTTCATGGCAGAATTGTAACTGAAATGTTCCCTACTAGTGATCCAACCGCAGCTGAATTAGACTGGAAAATAAGGGGAGTAGCCAGGACTGTGGTCAGAGGGGCTTTGGACACCACCACCTTCTCCACCGAGGATTTTTTTTCATCTCCTTAAACCCCAGTAGAAATTAGCCTGGAGAAGATATGGGTCCCTTCGCAAACAGCTCAGAGACCGCTCGCAAAGCATCACATTCCCCTGAAGATTTCTGCACCTGCTGCAAGATGAAGATAAATTCAAAGCCACTGGTGTAAACACTCAGCAAACATCCTCTCCGAATGCACCATGTCTCCTCTGAAATATCATTTCTTCATGCAGTTAATTACTCACTGCTTTGTACACTTTCCCTTGCCCACCTAAAGAACAATAGGGGGGAAGAAAACCCAACAAAGCTCATTTCCTTTTAGTATTGCAGTGCTGCCTAAATTTAGGGGGGGTGGGGGGAAAAAAGGTGTGTTCAGAACATGTATGGATTTACAAGCAACACAAATATCCCATGCTCTTGGTAATATGATGTTTCTAAATCAGGCTCATAAATACAAGCTTGGGAGATTAGTCTATAAAAAAAAAATAAACTTTAATTACCCCATCTTTATCAGCACACAGCCCGTGGTGTTAACCATATGTGGGTGTTAAACACCAAGTGCTGTGCAATCTTCCCCACCCCCCTGGAGATAATGGCATCCCACGGAATGTTTTGTGGCTATTCGGATATGAAAATGTATTCCCACCACCCGAGGAGGACGGGGCTCGGGAATGTGAATGGGAGAACAGCGAGTGCTGGAACTGCTTAGCAACACACACACACACTCACAGAGAGCCACCAGTGCCCGCCGTGCTGTGCCGCATGCAGAACGCTCAGCACGGGGAGAGAAACATCCCCAGCACCCCTGGGGAGCAGCAAGCCCACCACAGCCCATCTCACATCCCTGGGATGCTCCCAGAACACACCGACATTGCCAGCATGTCAGAGGAATTGGGCTTCTAATGATCTTTCTTTATGTTCCAACAGAGGCTCATTAATACGATACAGCAGCGTTTCCAGGACACCCTCACACACAGAAACATCTCAGGTGTTTTACAAGTGGGAGATCATGTCGAATCAAATCAAACATCAGTTAAGATGAGCAGCGGTGTTGGCAGGCGGCTCTGGCCACGGAGCACCCCTGCATGGGAAGCAGCACTGCCCATCTCTCCTCCTGCCCCACTGCCTTCCCTTCTTGGCAGGATGTTTTTTCTCCAGAACACCAGGCACACAGGACGGGATGGATGATCCTCCTTCCAGCCAGACACAGCTCTCTTACACCATGACCCCACCAAGCCTTCATGGACTACTCAGCTCCAGAGCCACTTCCCTCAGAAGAGGATGGATATAGATGCAATGAACCTCCCAGGCAGCATCTAAGCAGCTGGATGAGAGCATAAGCAGATGTTTCATTTCACACCTTCTACACAACTCCTGGACTCAAACTCTTCTTGAAGCACGTTCTGCATTGCTGTCCTGGACAAATCCCAAGTGAAGGTGCTCACACTACAGTCTGGATCTGGGTCAGGGCTTGGGCAGGGATCAGCCCCAAAGCAGCAGCTTTGCTTCCCCCATGCTGGAAAGACTCCTGGGGAGACTCATCTCCAGGGAGGCAGAGAGGGTGCACATAGGCAGGGATGGGGGGGAAGCAAGGAGGAAAGACTGCAGTGTTGTGCAGCAGAAAGGTGAAATCAGAAGCTCCTGGATTTATAGAGGATTGGATCTTGCTAAGCACATGCTGAATCAGATTAATACTATTAACATTCATGAATTATCCTCCAGCAATTAGCCAAGACATCCTCCAGTAGAGCACAGAGGGGCTGCAGAAAAGACAGTCAGTCCTGGGGTGCAGGTCAGGGGGAGAAGGATGCCGGGGGGTGGCAGGGTCACTATGGGGAGATTGGGCTTGGGTTACTGGACCCGGTGGCAAGGTCAAGGGCTCAGTGGCTGGGCAGTGAGTTCTCAAGCTCGTTTAGCAGCCTCATCCTCGGTTCTTAAGGTACTCCTGCAGTTACGATGCCCTATGTAGAGAATAAATGTATCTATTTCCTAATTACACATTTGCCTCTGGTGTTCCCCCTTTGCTCTAAAACATTGTATCTGAAGCTGACAGGGAGATGACGCTAGAAAACATCAGCCAGCAGGTCAACGGACGGGAAAAAGTGGAGGTAAAGGTAAAACCTTGAAGGCTGGGCAAGGAGCGAGCAGCTGAGGGGAAGATGACCATTGGCACAGGTTGAGAGGCTGATTTGCTGACTCACAAGCCCCATCAACACTCAGGTCACAGCTTCAGCCACATCACCACCAGGTTCACCACGGGCAGGTTCTCTTACCCACATCTTAGACCTCCCCAGGAACAGCGAAGGGGGAGGAGTTTGTGCAAACCCAATTTGCTCTCCTGGCGCTGTTACATTTTTTGCATTTGTCTGGGCATGGGCAATTAAAATCAATGAAGTCAGTTTTGCTTTCATGTTCCCAGTGCTGAATTGGTTGAGATAAAATCACATTAAAGAAACAGTTACATATTTAAAGGCAGAGATTGCCGGCACTGGAATTTTCTTTCACAAAAATCAATGAAAACACTTCTCCTGGAATTAAGGCCTGATCTTTTTTTGTTTTACACTCCAAATGAGTCCCAATTTTACAATATACAAGCACAAAGGCAAATCTGAGTGGAAGGCTTCATTTTAAGGAGGAGAGAAAGCAATTTTCAATACAGCGTAAGGAAAACATTATTCCTACAGGAAAAAGGAAAAAAAAGTAATCATTATCTATGAAATAGTTTGTGTTGAGTCACAGCCCAGGGAGGATTGTGCTCAGAGAGTGAAGGGCTGGTCAGACAGCTGAATTGATTTTGGAAACCAGGAGAGAGCACTAATGGAGATCAGGCTGCCGGGTTGGGCTCAGTACCTGACTGGAGATGTCCCAGGACCTGGAATTACATGTCCCAGGACCTGGTGGTAAGAGGTGTCCAAGCAGCATGTTGCCCATCCCGGTAGGACCTTCATCATGCTGCTCTATCCTCCCTTTGTCACCCTGTAGGCAGAGCTAGGATCTGGGAATTGGGCTGGGATCTCCAAAAAACAAAGCAAAACAAACCCTAAATCAAACCATCTCCCCATTCCATTATTTTTGGAAACGATGCAAGCTAAATAACAGGGTGCGAATAAAAATCTCTGCTCTGCAGCAGGGGTTAGGGCACATCCTTTTGTGCCTCAGTTTCTCCCACAGTCAAATATCATGTAAGAATAAGTGCGACATCCACCACTCCCTGATTCCTTCCCTGCTCCAGCCAGGAGACAAATCCATCGTGACATGGGCACGCTGAGCATCCGCAACAAAACGCATCTTCATTTTCCACCCAGCACTAACCCTCGCCCTCCTCCCGCCTGCATCCAGCACCGTGTTTATGTTCTGCTTCCTGGGAAACAAGAGACTCGTTACCATGCGGAGGGCGACAGCAGAGCGATTAGTGAAATTTGTTACCCACATGCTCTGAACAAAATTAAATTAAAAGTGCTGCTTTGCTGTCAAGATAAGGGCCAAGCCGGAGAGATAATTTTTCACTCTCAAACACTCAATTACTCGCTGAGGCTGTATCAGATACAATCGAAAAATAAATAAATAAATAGGAAGACCTGCACTGCCTCCAGGAACAGATGTAAAAGCCTTTATCTCCAGCGCAGTCTGGGGAAGTTAAAAACCCTGCGGCCACCACAGCTCCAGCAGCACTTTACTTGCAGCCCCTTCTGCTGCCCAACTCCGGCTTCTGCAGCAGCCCTTCTCCCAACAGCTCAGTTCCCTGGGCAGGGACAGGAGCGCCTGTACACTCCCACACCTACAGCCTCCAGGGATTTGGGAGCAAAGAGGCAGCTGGAGCAACCCCAGCTCAGCTTCCTTGCAGAGTCTAGCAGGGAAGGAGCGGGACTCAAGATGGGTTTTATGTGCTGTTGCAGTGCCTGCTTGCTCTGCAGGCAAAATAAGTCATCATGCAAAGGCGCCACGTTCGTTTGCTCGCTAGAAAAGCGGCATCCATGACGGAGAGCTGAGAAGGGTTGGAAATTAGCAACATCTCCCATCCGAACCACTGCCCTGGGTGTTGCAGTGGTGTGGGCATGGCTGTGCTGCAGCCCTGGGGGGATGGACCCTGGTGCTCTGAGGGGTAAAGACAAGTCATGTATCGCATCCCTGAGATTTGGGGATGTCCACACACGGGAGCCTGGGTGTCCCTTCTGAGGTGCTCTCCCCTGGCCTGACAGGGAGCAGCATAGCTCCACATGCTGTGAACCAGCAGCAGGCATCAGTACTGACCCATCCAATACCCCTGCATTGCTCTGTGTATCCTTCCTGGGGAACCCTAACCTGTCTGTGCCGTGCAAACAAGGAACGGAGGGAGGCAGGGCTGTGAGGGAGGAAGAATCTTCCTGGGCACAGATAGACAGCACCAGACACTAACAGACCCATTCCTCCCTCGTGCTCCTGTGCAAGCAACACAAATTGACTTCTTTGCTTTATTGCCTTCTTGTCTCCCATTTAATTTCCATGGCATTCCCCCCCACCTCCCCCACCCCCAAGTCTGAAGGTGAGTCGGGCCCAGGGCAGACCTGGGGGGCAATTCCCTGAGGAGCATAGCAAAGCAATGCCCACGGCTTTCACTCAGCCCCAGTGAGGCCGAGGGCACTGGCAGAGCATGGAGAATGGTACCCAAATTTCATTCTGCACTTCGTTTAGTTCCCCATGAAATAATAAGTGCTTGCTGCCTCTGGAGATGGGAGAGGATCAAAGCAGAGCTTCCTCATATGTAGCAGACTCCGAATACCTAATATTCCCTTATAAAAGGCCTTGTTTTAAACACCAAATACAGAGGCAGATCAAAGCTCAGTTTCTCATTTCTCTAACAGCCCTCAGAAGGCTCTGCCAGCCAGCCCTGCACACACACACGTGCACACACACCAATCCAAGGTACATAATTGAACTCTATTAATTTGTCAAAACCATCACCACATGCTATGAAATAGTTGGGTGACTTTTTCAGGGAGATCAAGGCAAAAAAACATGTCTTCCTTTCCCTGGGGTGCAGGGGAGATGTCCTGGGATGGGAAGATACCATCTGAAAAATAATTCTGCATGACAACACGGTGCGGTATTTCCCTCTTTCCTCTTTTAACAGGCTGCAATAGAAGTAATGCTGAGAGGGGTGAAGTTATTTCAGACCCGAGCACAAGGGAGCAGGCTCAGAGAGATCGAGCTCAGGCTGAAGCAGATGCCAGAGCCTGCTTGAGGAGCAGCAGCCAGCTGTGGACACTCCATGAGACACTCTAGATGGGAAGACAGGATGTTCCATCCAGCACATCTTAACTGTCACAGGATCAACAGCATCATTTTGCCTTTGCACCCCATGCTCCACTTTGTATCTGAGTTTCCAGCAACTCCCTGTACCTGACCTCCCTACCTGATGGGGGAGTGACATCAGCCCCAGACCCAGGGGTTTGCCAGCAGCTGCAGGGACCCCTGGCAGGTCGAGGGGCTCAGACAATATCTAAGCTGCAGGAAAGGGCAGAGAGACTCTGGGTCTCCAAGACAAATTGGCTTGAGATGGTTCAGCCCCTTGCAGGGTCTCCAGATGATGCCACCTCTTTCCCTGCCTCGGTTTCCCCCAACCCAGGAAGCCACACAGCACCTGCTGCACATTTCTGTGTTACAGACCAGCTGCTTTGTGGCTGAGTAAAGTACAGGGAGGTGGGGAAGGCTTGCCTGTGCCTCCCCTCCAGCAAGGAGGAGCTCATTAGACTCACCGAGTCCTTAATGAGCCAGACAGGGACCCTGGAATGGCCTTGGAGTTACAATGCCGCTTCTTTCCCCACATCTTTCTCTATCTGACCAGTTACTGGGCAGGCGTCGCCTAGGACTGCACAGCCAGACCTGGAGCTGAATATATTTTGCTGGGCAGGAGGCAAACACCACCAGAGCAAGGGGGATGTGGCAGGAGTGATGTGCAAGTGAGGTTCATGCACAGGGCTCTACCTCCTTGGCTTATGGAAATTTGTGCTACTAATATTTGGCTCTCAAACTCAGAAGGTGTCCTGACTGAATACATATCACCTTGCTCCAAAGAGAGGAACTAAATATTGAAGCCTGATATTACCCATGATGTGCAGCTGGGGATGTGGATTCAGGTTCTCCCCCATGGAGATTTCAGCACTGGTAAAAGGTGTGATGAACGACAGCCCTGGAGACAAGGACCATCTGCGTTCCACAGCCAGCAGGAGTTCCAGCACAAGTTCCCAGTTCTCCCAGGAGGGTGGGAAAGGGAAGAGTCAGCCTGCACAGCAACCGGAACACTGGAATGCACAAACCTGTTGCAACAAAATCTGATTTCTGGAAAACCTCAATGATTCAGTGCTGAGGGTCAGCAGGAACGAGCAAACCAGTCATCCCTGGCCACAGCTGAGGGTCCCTCCAGCCTCTGCGCACAGAGCTGTGTGTGGCTTGACAGCCTCTCTCAGGACTTGTTTCGCTTGAAAAAGCAGTCTGAACCCCAGCTTCCTTGAGTCTACATGCCAGTCTTGCCGTCAGCACTGCCATTAGAGCAGAGCTAACACTGACCCTTCCAAACGGAGGAGGGGGTGGAAAGTGGCTGGAGCACAGACAGGGGACTGTGGTGAAGAGAAGGGATGTCTCACTGAAGATGGTTATTAACAGAGCACTTCTCGGCATGACCCACAGACCTAGAAGCCAGGAAGATGTGTGGTGGAGGGACCACAGAAGGTGCTGCCTCAGCCATCCCTGCCTCCTTACCTTGACTCACTTCTCCATATAGTTCAGCACTAAAAACCAGATTATCAACAGATCTGCTGCTCCTGAGCTACCAGAAAACAAGCTCTCCCTCATTCAATATTGACCGACAGTAATGTCTCTTCAATATATCTTACCAAGGCACTACAGAACTTGCTATCCTCCTTCTCCAGGAGACACAGGGCCACTTAACCAGCCAGCTTCAACCAAGCTCAAATAAAACCAAACGTACGCACCACCTAAATGGAAACTCCCATCACATCATTTGGATCAATGCCTTGACAGCACCAGTAATTAGGATCAATCCTGCAAAACTTCATCTAAGGAGAGAAACCCCAAGGAATCTCTCTCCTTGGACCTGATAACTATTTGACAGCACCTGCAACGACACACAAGCACAGCAAAATCAATATGGGAACATCATTGTAAGAATTAACTGTATCTGACGACGCATCCTTCTCTATTAGAGTTACGATCCCATTCAATTATGGATCTTGGCTGAACTCGTAATTATGAGTTTGGTACTATGACTTCCCACTATGCTATTGCTTTCCTTCCATGAGGGAGAGAAGAGTCAATGAAAAGATAATGGAAAATTCCTTTCAAGGACGCAGTGATGGCAAAATTTAGCTAGACAGGAGGGGAAGTACAATGGGGACTCTATGCAAGACAATTCCCTCCGTTAGCCACCAGTGAACAAGAACAAACCAGGTTCTCGCAGCATCGCTCAAACGCTAACACACATCTAACAGCCGGTTCTGTGCAACGGTGCGAGGCAGCTCTGCCTCCTGAATTCCCTTCAAACCCAGCCATCAAAGCTGCCCAGGTGAACAACAGCTCATTCATAGGAAAAGAAAGGAATTCTTCCTATTCATCTATTCCTTTATATTTGCCCTACAAGGAAGCTTAAACAAACAACCCAAAACCAACATATACGTCAATAAGAATATCTTTGTAGCCAGCATCCAGTACGAGCTTGTTTCAAGAGACTGACAGAGTACTTGACCTTGGGGAATGGCATCAAGGCAGCCTTGCAAAGATTTATCTGCTTTTCGTGAAAGCACAGTTTTTCACACCTTCCTCATGCACCATCACCCCCTTCTCTACTAGAAGCTGAAAAAAATCCAAACTTCAGTGACTTTTCCAAAGTACCCACAGGCTTTCACACCCAGCCCAGCATTTCAGAATAACTCATTGAAAAAACTACTCCAGCACTTGGGAAATCTACCCTCTGCACCAGCAATGCTTTGGGACAGTTTCTTTTGTCATTCTTTTCAACACAACCAATTCCCTTCTTCTCTCACACAGCCATAGAAATTATTAGAGGGAAGGAGCTCCTCTCCTTTGAAGAAAGGCTGAGAGAGTTGGGGTTGTTCAGCCTGGACAAGGCAAGGGTTCTGGAAGATCTTAACACAGCTTTTCAGTTCCTGAAGGGAGCCTACAAAGAGAGCTAGAGGAGGACTCTTGACAAAGGTATACAGTGACAGGACAAGGAGGAATGGCTTCACACTGACATAGGGCAGGGTCAGATGGGATACTGGGAACAAATTCTTCTCTGTGAGGATGGTGAGGCCCTGGCACAGGTTGCCCAGAGAAGCGGTGAGTGGCCCATCCCTGGAAGTGTCCAAGGCCAGGTTGGAGCAACCTGGGATAGTGGGAGGTGTCCCTTCCCATGGCAGGGATGGTCGTTAAGGTTCCTTCTGACTCAAAGCAGTTTGTGATTCTCATTCTGTGATTTTCCCCTGAATGCAGCTGTGTTCCTCCTGCAACTCACAAATCCTCTCCCCCTGCTTTTCATCAAATGCTCGTTTTAAACTCTGCGATAATCTCTCATGGTTCTAAACAAATTGTAAATAAAAAACCCCAAACATATAAAAATGAAGACCCAGCCTTTTGGCAGGAAAAAACGCAGTACACCCCTGTGCACGCATGTGTTTATTCCTGTGTGCAACCATCAAGCTGATCAGAGGTGCTGAGGTAATTTCACATTCAAATAAACACATTGGGAGCATTTATGGGAATGGCTCATCATGGAAACAAATGGGGCCGTGTGTGCTGCGGTGGGTACCAGCATCTATCTGGCTGCTGCGCTCTGCCGAGGCCCGGCTTCGTGCACAAAACAAATGGAGGGAACAGACCCACTGTGCAATTTTTAAATTGCTTCCCAACGGAGTTATTTCCCGACTGTGATTTTTCAAACACAGCAGCAGCAAAGCTCATCCTCCCCTCTGCGAAACAGCTCGGGCTGAGAGTCCCGAACAAAAAAAGATCCAGCGTGATGTGACCGGAGGAAATGTGGACAGTAATTTCAAACTGCAGATGATATTTCAGTTTCTCAGCTTCTCTAACTCACAAAAGAGCCTGAAGGGACTCCGGTCTACAAATCCCTGCCCCAACCCTCATTTTGAATTTGTTCCTTTTAATTGCCTTTGTGCCAAGAGGAAGGCCGGGAAATTTTCATCCAATGGATGCTTTGCATGGGACATAAAGGGCAGAAAAATTCTTTCTTTGGAGCAGGAATTGCCAAGGTGACCATCCCTGACAGCTGCATTGGTGCCAAGTTGATGACAGACACAATCACTCCCTGCTGGTGCAGCTCTGGGGAAGTGCCAGAGCTTGTGGAAGGCAACTGATATTAGAAACCATCGAAGAAACCCAGAACCTCAGCAACATCATTGGGAAATGCAACTTATGGCTCTTGCACAGTGCTGCATCACACAGACAGCACATTTTGGGACGTCCTTACCAACACAGACCGGTATGGCCATTCACAGACTCGGGCAGTATCAGACACTATCACCGATGGGAATAATCGAGGTTCTCAACCTTTTGTTTTCCCCTCTTACACCCACATGCAATTATACCTTTGCTTCGTCTCCGGCTCCGGTACTGCTCTGTATAGAAGGTGAGCTGGGTTTCATCGTCTGCCTCTGAGCCAGAGTTTCCTTTGGCACGTCCAAATCCGATCCCACCTGCAAGCAACAGAGAGGAAAAAATCAGCCCTGTCAGCTGGGATGCTCAGCAGCAGGAAGAGCTGGGAGCTTCCAGGTAAAGATGCCAGATTTGGCTGGCATCCACCACTCCTAAGATGCTCTGCTTGGGGTCACCAGCAGTGACCAGGGACCTTTGTCACTCATGACTTCATGAAAAATCAAGACCTCAGAGTGGCAATTGCGACGTAAATGTAAGAAGATGCTTTCTGCTCTCAGGAACGTAAAACAAAAATGTACTTCAAGGTACTTACAAAGAAAACCCGAGTGTAGCAGCTGCTCTCCCCAAGGACACCTACATGGTGAAGTACAGTGATTTTCAGGCTTTTGCTTCAAAGCAAACCCAGCAGAGATAAGCAGCAGGGGGAAAACAGCACTCAAGAGGTGCCCAGGACCTTGCTGCATGGTGAGGGTCCTGCCTCCCTCCTTCAGAACCCACTTTGGCCCATCTTCTCCCCTAGCTTGCCATGACAACCAGCAGCACATGTCCCTCCAGTGGTAAGGACTGACAGGAGTAGGGCTGGCCCACGGTTTACCCAGTATTCTTCTCTCTGGGCTGGATATGGAGCATGATACAGGAAGAGCCCAGCTGGCTTCAGCTCCAGACACACCAAGGAGCAATGGATGCTTAAAAAGTGACACAGACTTTAACTGGCAGAAGTCGTTCAATTTTTGCCGAGTTTAAAGCAAAGAGGCCTCTGGGGGTTGACAGTGGCCCTTTAAACTGCCATTAAAATATTTTACTGTTTTTAAAAAATCCTTTATTCTAGGCAGAAGCACAATTTCCCCATTTCTTGGCAGGAGAACAGAAAATGAGCAGTGCCTTCTGCCCTCTGAAATCCTTAATCACTGCGATGAGATGTGGCTGGCAGGAGCCAGTGGGACACCGGGAGCTTGGCACGTGGCTCTTGCCCTGTCCATGCCCTCACCTGGCTGAGAAGTGCTCTCAGAAGGGGTCTCAACAGAGGGGTAGGAAGAGGCTTTACCGGCTCCTTTCCTCCTGAAAGCAGCAGGAGGGGTCAGGACTTGCACAGCGCAGCATTCAGTGCTTGGACATGGGGAGCCTGAGGGGTTTATAGACTCACACCCCAAACCATAACCCACCATCAGCCCCTCTTTGGACACAGACAACACTACAAACATCCAATGCCATGATAACCCCCAGACCCTGGGTGTGGGGGTTCGAATGGTAAAACCAATAAGGCTTATTCACATCAGCAAGGAAAATCTTCATTAATCTGGGCTTCTAACACAGGTCCTCGGACAACTGGCCAGGGCTGCAGCCCTGCTGCATATCCCCTTCTCTCGGAGAAGGGCCTGCCCTGGCCTCCTTTGTAACTGCAGTGTTCAGAGCTGGAAAACAAACACCAGCCGAAGGAGAGTTTTCCCCCCGAGGAGCTCAGCACAGCCATCTCCATTTATCCAGGAGAGAGACCTGGATGCTGCCTGTCCAGGCAGGGCATGGCACGTCCCTCTGCCACCTTCCCATGCAGCAGACCTGGCCCCTTTTGCACAGGCAGATGGCTGGGGTGGATGGAGGCAGCGATCCGATGCTCGCTCCGCTCTCAGAGCCCGCCGAGGGGACCAGGCAGCGGCACAGGCAGCAGCTGCTCCACAGCCACGGTCCCAGCCCCCTCCGGCCGCTCCACGTTTGTTTGCAGGCTGCGTCCCCGTGATGGATGGAGCTGACATGTTAAATTACTCAGGCTGGATGTCTTCAGAGAGCTGGTGACAGCGATATTGCATTTTCTGATTACCCAGCACTGCGCAGGATGTATAAATACAGGAGTCGGGAGACCCGGCGCAGGTCCCCAGCCCGCAGCGGAAACGTCTCCTCTGACCCAACATGCAGTGCCAGAGGTCAGCCTGGAAACACGAGCCCGGGGCAGGGACACGGTTGCCAGGGATGTCCTTTTACACCTTCATGCTATACAGGACGCTGGACCACATCTTGGGGGTTGTTCTGGGGATTCCAGAGCCCAGCTGAGGCAACCTGGAGGATGCAAGAACACTAATCCTCAAGTGATTCTTGCCAGATCATCCCTTGAGATATTCACACCTGGGGCAATGCCTGCTGCCCCAGCTCCAAACCCAGCCTCAGTGGCAGGCTGCTGCCAAGGCACAGGGCTGAGGATGATCACATGAGGGGGCCAAGGATGCTCATGGCCGAGAGCACCCGCATGCTGATGGAGATGAACAACACTCAGTTAAAGCCAAGCAGTCCTGCCTGATCAGCATTCCTTTTCCTCTAAAAACAGGGAGAAAACCACAACATATCAGAAAAAAAAAAAAGTCCTAATCACTGCAACTGATTACAAAGCAGAATAAGATGCTTAAAAAACAGAGACAGGAAAACACCAATTTTGCAGTGCTGGGTAACCCGTAAAGCACTGGCAGTGCTCTCCAGCATCTCCCACAAAGAGCTACACCTTCTTTACACCCAGTTTACTCCTGTTATTTAGACCGGAGAAAAAGCTCCCCTTCCTCACCCACACCCCAGGATCCTACCCAGCTCGGTCCCCATGCAGGGGGGCAGGAGGCAGGCGGGCGAGGAGAGAGAGCTCAGGGAAGATGCTCCTGTTTCTAATCCTGTTTGCAGATTTACAAGCTCATTAATCCATTCAAATAGATCTCAGCTCAGCTAGGAGCCAGGGCAGGGCGCTTATTCTGAGTACTGTTCTGAGTACAACATTCATTTAGTGGGGAGCAAGGCGGGGTGCCAAGGCAAACACCTCGTTAGGGTGTAATTAAAGATGGTACCGTTAATGCTGAGTGGGGACTACGGAAATAAAATTGAGGAATCAGAGGCTCTGTTATCCCCAAAGAATTTTGTTAGCTAAAGCCACGTGTATGCTTTTAGATGTGTGTTTTTGTCACTAATGAGGAAATAAAAGGCAAACCTGACATTTTTAGTCCTTTCCACAAAACCAAGAGGTCACAAAGCATCTCAGGAAAATAATTATGGATACATAACAAACCAAAACTGAGTTAAAATTAAGAAATAAGTAACAGGCAGTATTTGGATAACTCCTGTCTGAGACCAAGTTGACCTCAAGTACTTAATCTCCCCAACTAGATGTTATAATACAAGTGTGAGCTTCTTTTTGTCCCTAGTGGTGCCAATCTGGATGACATCTTTGTGCATCCCCCTGCCCTGCAGCCACTGCCAATGGAAAAAGGATCTTCTGAATCTCTTCCTTCCAGAAAAAGGGAAGAATTCGAGACCCACAACCTCCCTGCTTGACTCTCTTGGGTCACTCTGCTCCACTCTCGCTTGCCCCATGCAATACAGTCTCCTGAGTGTTAAAACAAGCTCCTCTGTTTTCAGGCTTCCCAGTAAAAACTGGAGGAGGAGTGCCCTCCTCAAAACTGTGGCGAGGTCTATGCACTGGGGGCTGGCAGGGTGATGCAGAGAGATGCAATTAGCTAAGTGAGAATTTTCAGTTTAATTAATTTCACCCTGAAAAGAGCACCAGCCAAGTGAAAAACTAAATGTGGCCAAAGAGAGGTAAAGTAGATGCAGATTTAGGGAGAACAAAAAAATAAATATACAAACATTTTCTTTTGAAACTTATCCGGTCAATGTAAAAAAAAAAAATGGAGAGAGGGAAAAAAAGCTCTTTAAAACTAAGTGCCCCATGGCAGAGGTATGTTCACACACACGAGCTTCAGCTGGGAAAACCTCTTCCTCCTCATTGACCTTCCCTTTTTCTTCTGTCTATACCCAAAACACCCCACCAGTGTAGCTGGTGCAACAACCAGGTCCCATGGCTTCCATTATGGAAAAACCAGCATCATGCTGATACCAGACAGCTTGTATATCTGATCCCTTGTGCAGATGTGAAGGGTTTTATTTTCACTAAGGACCAACTCAAAGAGTTGGATGTGATGCTTTGACTCAGAGGAGTGAAAGCTCTCAGCTGAATCCCAAAACAGCATCACCACCAAAATGTGTTGCTCCATGGACACCACAGGGCAGACAGACAGACAGCTGGAAGCAGAGGTGTCCTGGCAAAAGCAGGGACCACAGATGAGCCCAGCTGAGCCACAACTCTCCTTCCTCAGGGAACCTCGGGTAACACTCAAACCCCACAAGAAACCATAGCTCCACTAAGGAGCACATCCTGATGAACAGCACATCCTATCTCAGGAGAAGGATCATTATGGGTTATTTCTTCCCAAATTCAGGGTGTTTTTAAAGTCCTGCCCCAGGAGAGGGCACCAGACCCCCTCTCAGCACAATCCAGCCACCCCCAAGGCCACCTCCCAGCCCCTCACCCAAACATCCCACCCAGTCCCCGGGGTGAGCACTCTGGGTGGTCCATCAGTCAAACCTTCATCCTCAGTCCCTGCCCCACTGTCTCTCCCCACGTTTCCCAGGGTACTGCTTCCCAGCTCTAGTGCAGCCAGGTTGGGATGCTCCTGGTACCAGCCTGGCTGCATTTTGAGAACCAATAAACCCTCTCATACACAGAATCCTTCCCTATGGCACTGCCAGCCCCTATGGAGACCTCCTCCTTCCAGCCCACCTGTCCTGCCCCTCGGTTCTCACCATCCTCACTCACCCTCTATTATTTATAAGCTCTAAATACACTTCACTCGATAGAGGTGTTTAGGGAGAAAGGTTGTATGAAAGAGTCATTAGACAAAATAAAGCACTGTAAATGGAGAGTGGTGTGGTTTTGAGGGCTTTTTTCACGCCAATGTCCTTTGCAAAACAGCACCTTTCCCAGAGCTGCTGGAAACACTCAGAGTAGAACCAGATTTAATGACAAGCAATGGGCAGCAGTTTAAACACACTCAGAGCAGGGAAGCGAAGTGAAGCAAAGCAAAGCTTATCCCACGTTTGGTTTTTTTGTGCTGGGGTGTTAGGTGGTTTTCTGGTTTGGATGGTTTATTCCATCCTTCTGAAGGAGCAGTGCTTGCAAACTCTTTCAGAGCCTTTCCATAAAGGAGGAAATCCTTCTCCTAGAGGGAGAGGGCTACAGCTCTAGGGCTCTGATGAGGTTAAGCATTAATTAAATCAAACCACAAGAAAATAATTACACACATGCATCTGTCAGGCTGACTTGTCAGTACCCAGGAACAAAGTTGGATGCAAACTCCATCAGCAGAACTGTCATGAGGCTGTTAGGAGGAAATGAATGTATCCCAAATGGACAATTTCGTTTAGGGGGAGAAAAAAAAAGTCTCATGAATTGCAATGGATTAATGAGGCAAAGGGTTTGCGTTTGCAGTTGGATGGAAAATGAAAACATCCTGAGTTGTGGGTATCATCCTTTTAACCTGAATGTTTACTTACACTCCAGCTGCTTGCCTGCAGGAAGGACAGGTAATCACAGGCTTTAAAACCAAAATTTCTGGCACAGGAGAGACCAGGGGAAGGGTGGGAAAAGGCATGGATCAGCTCACTTCTACAAGGAATAAGAAATTTAAATTAAAAGGAAAAGAGGATGGATGGATGCATGCATGCATGCATGGATGGATGGATGCATGGGATGGGGATAGAGGGAACACTGGGACTGACTGCCTTTTTGGGGCTGCTCACTGATTTCTGATGATTGACACCTTAAAATCTCTTCTCTAGGGCATGCCGGTGAGGTATCCCATAAATGGAGATGCTGGAATTCAGGGTCCCCTCTTGAAGCCCATGAAGTATGCTATGCCTCAGGCTCCTCATCCCACACAGACTTTGAGTACAAACAAATCTCCAACTTTCATACTGAGCAAACACCAGTGGGAAGAAACATAGTGACCACGCACACTCTTGTCCTGGCAACCACTCGCTATTCCTGTGGCCACTAATAGGCAGAGGATTCCTGAGGAAGTGGGAAATGAGGGAGGATGTGTCCCCAGAGATTAGGGACAAGCTAGGCTGGCTCAGAGCCATACTCTGCTCCCACAGCCAGAGGGTCTGCCCACAGCTGGGCATGGTGTCTCCTCCTAAGCTCAGCTGCAAGGATTAACTGACTTGTCCATTAGTGACCAAAAAGCCTCTTACTTTCAAGCAGTTCAAAAGTGAAATAAAAACACACACAACACACAAAAAAATGAAGCTGCAGCAGGGAATTAGGGAAACTTCCCCAGACAGTCCCTGTGGACCCCAAAGCACCCACACACACACACACACAATAAAATTCAGAGACACGTATTTGAAAAACTACTAGAAAACAAACCAAATAATTTAAACCAGTTAAAGAGTCAGAACATTTTCTTCACACTAAGTGAATAATTTATGGGCAGAGTTCTAATAAAAAAAAGCCCTCTCCAGGCCTGTATCGCAGGAAAAATGTATCCAGAATAAAAGATCACATTTCAGTCTCATAAATAAATGAAAAACAAAACCAACAGTAAACAGAAAGAAAAGTATTTCCTTCCCCACTCCCAGCACTGCCACAAAGACTGCCAGTGCACTGGGCAGACCATGATCAAGGGACCCTTCTGCCCATCACCTCTGAAAGGACCCTGATGTCTCCTCCTCCTCCACAAACAGAAATCTGAATCCAATCCTGCTGCACAGTCTTTTGCATGGTACAGCCTCTAGATCCATGAGTGCTGCTCCCACCCTCTGTGTGGCCCCTAAAAAAAGAGTCAAAAACATCCCTAAGCACCGGGAAAGCAGAAAGAAGAGAGGTCCCAGTGATGTGAGTTAGAGCCAAAATGAACTTCACCTCTTTGTGAAAAAACAATTTCCCAAGAAACTCCCAACTCACTTAATCCAGGGACTCTGGACTTGCAGCAGACCTGGAAGAATCCCTTTAGGGGGACACATGTGACATGACTCTCAAGCACCTCCACCAGACCACCCAGAGGATGCTGCGTAGGGTTTTGCCCCTCTTTACCCCATCAGCAACGAGGGTGAGGAGCTCCTGCCTTCCTCCCCAGCCAAACTCCTCCGGATGTGGTCAGCAGAGGAGCAGTCAGTGACCATGACGTCCTACCTCGGGGCCGGCTCCGGCGTTTCCGTCTCCCCACGGACGTGCTGCGCAGCGCGGGCTGGAGCTGCCCGATCTCGATGGGCGTATTGGTGCGAAAGCTCTCCTTGAACTTCTGCATCAGGGATTCCACCGTCTCCTGAGTCACCTCGGGAGCTGCAATACCAGCAAAGAGACTGTGATTAGAAGAAGGCAGGGGTACCACATCACCAGTGCCTGTACAACTTCTTCCTTGCGGAGGAGAGCACGAGATGGAGCTGAGTTCAGGGGAAGGAGCTCTGCCAAGACCCTCCGACATCACCTCTGGGGACCCATCCAACGCTTTCCAAGTCTTACCAAAGCCACAGAAATTAGAAAACTGAGTTGACAGAAACTGCATTTTCCACACTGCTCTCCAGCATGCAGGATTACTCTTCGCCTGTTTTACCATGTGCACACAAAGCCCTTGGAAGTGTCATGCCCTTATCCAAGTTACAGCTTGAAGGTTCAAATCACACAGGAACACTCCAAGCACTGAACTGGCTCTGCGTTGGGTTTAACTCTGCCCCAGGAGCTTGGAGTCAAACTCTGACCTTCACAGCCTTTTACAGGGTAGGAACTCCCAAATGGGCAAGTTTGGGATTATGGAGCGATGGGGAAGGCAGGGGTGGGATCCAGGCAAATGATGTGCAGCAGGCCTGAGCATGCTCTGAGCTACAGTAGGATTCCTTGGGGTCTTCTAGAGGGTGCAGCACACCTGAGTTCAGGAAACAGCTCCCTGCAACGCATCATGGCACGTCACAGCTTGCTGATATTTAAGCTACTCCCTTCCTTGCTCTCACACACCTTCAATTCAGTAATACCAAAAAAACCCTCCAAAAGTTTCAACAAAGCTTCCCATCCCCCCATATAACAGGCAGTTATGGGAAATCATGAAACCGCTCACAAAGAGCAAAGATGACATTTGGGGTCAAAAGGTCAGCCCTGCAAGATGTGGAGGTCACCCAGGTTCAACACTGTTTGACCTCTGTCAGCTCCTTGAATAAACTCATTAGTAGAACATACCCTCTGTCTGTCTCTATTTCCAGAGTCACAATGTCCCTTTGATGAGCTCCAGAAGCTCCTCCTGCCTGCAGCATGCTGGTGAGGAGATGGCAGGGATTACCAGCTCTATAGCCATATCACATCCTGCTTGGATAAGGGATAACTGAGCAGCTGGGAGCTCCCTGCCTGCCAGAAGTTACAGGCAGATGCATCACCCCATCACATCAGATATGCATGGAGCTCCTCAGGCACCCAGCGAGCTCAGGGTGCTTAACTGCTCCAGATCATGGACTCAATTCCCTTCCCAGTATGGTGCAGGTCCGTTCAGAGGCAACCAAGAAACTGGCCATGCAGGATGAGGTATCTGTCATTGTAGACAAGCATTTGTCCTAAACACAGAATCTGCAGGATTCTCCAACAGTCTCTCATGTCACAGGGAATAGAGAGCCCAGAGCATCATGTGCCACAGGCAGCACCACATCAGCTCAAGGAGCAGCTTCCCCTTCCTTCTCCCCAAATTCCAAAGGCAAAGTCCTCAGCCTTCCTAGGGTTGAGAGGCTTTAGAGCACCTCAGGGTGCTTTTCTATCCCTGCAGACTGCAGAGAAAGTTCCAAATTCTGGGGCCATTGGGAGGAGGAGTATCAGAGAGCAGATCAGCTGCTGTGCCTGTGAGCACAGGTACATCAGGACAATTTGGGAGAGGACCAATCTACCCAGAGCTGCCACACCAGGCAACAGAGAGATGAGGACCAAACCCACTGTGTAAGCACCAACAGTAGGAACCATTTCAGGATAGCTCTGAAGAGAGAGGAGCCTAAGGGACCAGGCTATGTTACGTCTTCCAATTTTCCAGCACCAGGCTCCCCCAGGAACTACAGATCAAAGACAGAGCTCCCCAAAGCCCCTGACGTTTACAGCAGGAGCAGCTGAATCTTGCAGTGTCGGATATCCCAGAAGGCAGCATTGCAAGGGAAAAAATGTATCAAGATCAGGGAAAGGTCTCCAAAAAGCATCCAGTCCCACACATCCAACTCGAGATGCCAGGGAATAATGCTGTGGCAGCACCAGGGTGGCTCAGCCCCCACCACCACATTCATAGGGGAAGCCTGTCCCTGCATCTCCTTCACCCATAAACACCTATGGCAGGGGCTCCCTGTGAACAGATGGCAAGCTATCCAAACCTCAGGGCTGTCCGATAGAGGATGTGTGGAAGTGGAGCAGAGAGCTCGGGAACCACATGCCTGAGGCTTATTCACTGAAAGGAGGCCAGGAGGAGAGCACAGGAGGGAGGAGGAAGAAGGGGCTATGTCTTCATCGAGCAATGAAACACGAGGTCACAACACTCTCGTGGTCCATGCTCAGCTGATGGGAGCAATTGGTGCCATGGTGATTGTACCCATCACTGGCACATCCATCCCAAGGCAGCTGCTACTGCACCTGTCACTGGAGCAAATGCCAGAGCAGGGGAAAAGTTTTGTAGGGAGAGGAGAGGGTCCCTCAGCTGCCAGCTATTTAGGACGATGCTGCAAATACAACAGGAATGGGGGCAAATTGCTGGTGCTTCTCATTGCTCTGCACAGGTCATGTGTGCCAGAACGTTGTTGGTTTCTCCACGCCTCTGAGCTTGGGGGCTTGGAGAAAGGAAACGGGAGAGGGAAGGAGAAAAAAGTAAAACGGGGGAAGAAAAAAGGGGAAGGGGAAAGAAAAAGTGATAGGAAGAAAAATGAGAAAAGACCCTCCTTGACGTGATGTCAGCAATCAGAGTTTGACAAGGGTGAGCAGAATGAAGAAAACCCTCAGTGACAAATGAAATGTGGCTGAGCTTCAACTTGTGAGCGTCAGGGTGAAGGATGAAGAAAGGGCCCTTCATGCTCTGCCAGCAATGCCAAAAGGGAGGGAGAAGAGACCACTGCACCATAACAGGATAAGACAGCACTTTCTGGGGCTGGTAGAGCCCTTCTGACTATGAGGGTGCTCATCATAACCACAAGAGGGACAGCTCTGCAAACTGCCACCTGGACCTCTTCACAGCATCTCAGAGGTTTTAATTGCTGAGAAAAGGATGTGGGGTAGACAGAGCCTTAATAATTTACTTTCATTTGGGTCAGCCCTGAAGCGGTCAGGCAGTTGGACTGGATGATCCTTGTAGATCGCTTCCAACTAACTACTGTATTCTACGCAATCCTACAAGCCCCCCTTGGGGGGGGGGGGTTATCAAACAGGGGCTCGGCCAGCAGCTCCTGACACCTCCACACTACCCACATACTTCTCCCCTCCCCAGCATCACACACCCACATCACCAGTGCCCAGGCACCAGCTCCTACCAGCGCCGGCCAAACAAGATGCATTTCAGAGGCGACAGGACCACCCTCCCCTTGAGCAAAGCTTGCCAAACCGCCTTCTCTCCTATCCCGTTTCCAGGAGATAAATCCATCAGGGCTACTGAGCTCACAACTTCGTCACCACACCGAGAGATTCTCCAGCCTGGCAGAGGTGGTGAGATCCACCCCGAGATTTGGCACGGTGCTATGACCTCAATCTCCCCCTGTTTCACAGCAAGAGCCTTTGGCAGCACAACCACCCCAAGAAAAGGCTGAAGCAGAGGAATCACGAGCTTCCCTCTCCGGCAGAGCTTTGAGGACGCAGCTGAAGGTCACTGTACCTTTCTAAAGCACACTACATGTTCCTGACGTACACCTCCCTCCTGTCCACCCCCAGATGCTATTTGGAAAACGATTAGCTCTCCTTATGGCTCCCCTATTCACTCGCACATCTCCCACAAAACGATTCCTACCCAGAGCCATTCTCTCCTCCTTCCTTTCTGCTGGCACAAATTGCAGGGGGAAAATATGTTGTTTGGCTAAAAAATTACAACAACAACAAAAAAATAGTCATCAACTGAACAATATGAGCAATGTTTGGGTAAAAATATACTGCAATGGAGATGGGAAGCGGCAGCAGCACTCATTTCAGCCCTCACAGGACTCTCAGCACAGCCAGGAAAGCATTATCCTTCCAAGACAGACAGACTGGGTATGGGGGGCTGTTTTGGGGAGATACCACAACTTCACTCTTGCCAGTATCTGCCCAGGAGAGATTCTCCAAAACAGAGTCCCAGGCTTGGATCAGAAAAACCACCCACAACCCCTATTTGAGAGGCACACGAGTAGTCGCATGCCTCCACCTCCACGAGTTGCACTTGGGAATGTTCTGGAGTGGTGGCAACACCATCCAAGGGTCCAGCTCAAGGGACATGTGACTACAAACCCCTCCTTTGAGTGGGCAACCTGTTCCAAACCAGCAAAGCCAGGCAGCAATGCAAATACTCCAGAGCTCGTGGAGAAAAGCCCTCAGCTTTGCTGAGGTGTTTTACAGTCTTCAGATGTGGCCTTGAAGACCCCATAGAGAAGCTTCTCCCCAAACCAGGCTCAGTCCTTGTGCTGCCATTGGGTGGTGGAAAAGCTGAACAGCCCCAGAACCTGGGTTTCACAGTTTATTAAAACAGAGCAGAAAGGTTTAAGGTCTGCAGAGCTGCCAGCTTCCCAAAGCCTCCCAGTCTTTGGTGTTTGGCTTAAGGGTTCTGTTCCTGGAGCCACAACTATCCCTGTTCTCCTCACACAACACCTGCACTCTGACAGCTGCAGGAAGACAACTGGAAAGGCAACAGCAGCTTCTATTAGAGGTTCTCACGCTAGGCATGGAGTAAAACATTTTTGTAACATATGGGGTTTTTTTAAACATGTGGTTTTCCCCATCCCTCCCTTTGATTTCTGAGTGTCAGAAGGCAAGTTATCGATCCCTCAGTATTACCGGTGGCTACAATGCTCCCAGAGTTTTGGGGAGAGTTGTAACTCATAGAGCATCTCAAGAGCTGCTCGACTGAGCATTTCTCAAGAAGACACCAAACTCAATCAAGGATTAAATGGAAAAGTTTGGGTGCAATTAGAAGCCAAGGTCAGTAAGCTTTTTACCTTCTGACCTGCACATGCCTTGGTGACAGCCTCTGTGGCCATGTGTAGGACGCAGCCCTCTCATCTCAGACACTGGCTCTTCTCCAAGACTATCACCTGCCCTTTCACAAACTGCCAACAGTATTTTTCAAGTAATCTGCTTTTTCTAGGCACAGGAAAAAGTGCTCCCCTGGGACCAATGACACGGGTACTAAAGGTCTAATGCATCATCACGTACGTCCCTGATGCCCCACGGGAACACCAGGTACGTGTGATGAAGTTTAATAATGTTTTAATTGTTTCCTCCAAATCCACCCCCAGATTTTCAACAAGCTCATTTTAATGTTTCTCGATCAATATTTTAGAAATTTCTATTCTACAAAGTATTTCAAGAAATTGACTTTCTGATCCTATTTGGAACAAGCATAAATTTCACAATACTGGAAGTTTTCCACATGGTGGAAACTCTGATTTCTCACTAGCTCTAAATAATGGGTGTTTGTTGCTTTTTGAAGCATGAAATAACTAACGGTGTTTGTTCTGAGACTGTGATGTGGACTGATTTTCAACAGTGCCACCCTGAAGGTACTGAGCTCCAGAAAGCACAGAGCTTTACTAGCATAAAATTAGGTAATTACACTGATGCTGATGCGATGACAGTGGGAGAGATTTGTACAACAGCTTCAGATGTACTGGGGAGGAAAACTCTTCTGGAGAGCGACATCCTGCCATGGAGCACAGTGGATACAGCAAAGACACGAGAAACAAAGAGAACTTTACCTCTCTGTCTTTCTCCAGCCACCAAACCCCTCAAGCAAGAGAAGCTCTCCCCTTCAGTCCCTTGATCACCCTCAGTCCTGTCAAATGCCACATGCAGCCACCATGTTCAAGAAACACTGGGAAACTGCTGGTTGCTTGACACAACTCACTCAGGATATACATTTATATATATAAATACACATATATCAATATATAGAGACTTTATTTAAATACACATATATATGAATACATATAAAAACATCAAAAGAAAGAACAGATTACCACATATCCATACATCAGGGGACCAAGTACTTCCTGCAATGCCTATATTTCCAAGCAATCCTTAGATGAACCCATCACAGGAAATGCCACCCATAGCACCATGTGCTTTGCCAGAGCTGGCCCCCAGCCCAGCGCTGCCATCACAGCACAAGTAAGGATCAATCTATCTTTTACACAGAGGGGTTCTCATATGCAGCAACAGAGGGACAGAGGAACACAGGAGCACTTTTTTATAAAAAGGTTTTTCTTCTATCTTAACTTTTTATTTCTTCTCTCTTCTGGCCCTTTTTGTTGAGTTATTTTAAAACAGAGACTGTGTACAATTTTTTTTTGGCATAGCTATTAATACATACCTATTAATACATTAATAGGTTATTATATACATTAATAAATCTCTCGCTATAAAAATAGATCTTTATACGTAAAAGTCTGATTTCAATTGCAAATTGGAGGGGGAGGGCAATATAAGAAGAGATAAAGTTTTATTCAAGATGTCTCCTTTGAAGGAAACTGAACAAATACACTTTCCTCCTTCATATATTCATGAGATGACTGCTTCCCTACCCCATTCTCTGCCACCCTCAGCTCTGGGCTTGGAGCCAGCACAGTCCTTATCTGGTACGAGGCAGGGGGAAAAAAAAGCCCTGATACGATCAGAAGTTTTCAGTAGTTCAACAAATCTAGGCGAATGTCTCCACTGGTTTCTAATAAAGCTTTAGAAGCGTGATTGGGAAGGGGGATATCCGGAGAGGCTGGAGTGCAGTGTGGGCAGGGAGCGGAGACCAGCATCCTGAATTGGGGACAGGGACCCCAGGATGCACCAGGGCACAACAAAACCCTTCTGGCCACGCACACACTCTTTGCTTTTTCCCTCTTCATTGCAAGGTTTTGCATTTCCCCGATCTACAGAAAACAGGAGAAAATATCTGCAGCTGCTGTCCTCACTGCAGCTGAGTGAGCTGCTTCTCGAACCAGCAGGACCCAGAGGAATGCCCATGCCACTGGAAAGGGGCAGCTGTACCTGGAGCCCGTGGCAGCACCCACCCAGCACCTGCTGCCCTGACCCTTCCTCATCCTCTCTCCAGTCACGGCTCTCAATCGCTTCCCAGCTAATTGCCTCCACTCATGTGTGCAAACTAACCGTTTACTGGAAAATGTCACGGAATGTTAATTTCATTCGGAATGCACTTCCATTTTTTTATTATGGGAAATGAATAAGCATTGTATTAATAGCATAATTTCCAACTCCAACCGCAATCGTGGCCCCATCGATGGAGGCTGTTAGTGACTCGTCACCCCACACCTTCCCTGCCTTTCCACCTTCCTCCTTTCCCTCCCTCTGCCACGCTCCCCACTTCCCCTGCTGGTAATTAAGATAATGCAATATAATTATAAACATATTACAAAAAAGCAAATACTGAAGAGCTGTGGTCCAACAGTCCCACCTCCAGCTCTCACCTTTGCATAGTGAGCACCTCCCAAAAGCAGACGGGTCCCTGCACTCCTGAGGCTGCTTCCACTTGGGCTTGACCTTCCCAGGAGCTGTTTCTGACCAGGGAACCCTTAGGTCTTCTATGGAGCAAAGATTTTTCTAGTCCATCCCTCTCCTAGGATGTGCACGGTACTCACTTTTCCATCCCATTTCTCCTGCAAGGAACAGCCTTTGGCCATGGGATGCAGCCCCATATCCCCCTGCCCCAGCATTGAGCAGATCCAGGCCAACAGAAACTCTGTTTCCCACCTTCTCGGTTCTAACAAAATCCTTAACTTACCTTTTTTCATGAGACACTGTAACTTTTTCACTTAGGCAGTGAGCAGAAACGAGCAGAGAAGATGGGCAGATCCTTGGTATCAGCTAATGCTCCTCAAGTTATCAAATAATTGAAAAGTTAAATAAGAACACTCTGGAGGAAGCTTCTCGATTTGGTGCTAATGGGCACATGAAGCAGCCAAGGCTAATGTTGTGTGGAGCAGAGACACTGGATGAAAGCACAGCACCGACCTCCAGCTCTCTGTCTCTACCATACATGTCCTGCAGACCCAGAGGAGAAACTGCCCCATGGAGCCAGCTGGGGCAGGGACCCATGGAGGAGAGGAGAAAGCCCCATCCCACCCAGCTGAGGAAGTACTGCTGGGGAATGAACTTCCAGCATGTGTAAACTGAGTATGTGCATCCTGAGGGATGGGAATGGTCAGGACAGAGGTCCAGGAACACCCATGGCAGGCAAATATGGGTGGGAAATGGAGCATAGTGACCCCTCTTCAGTCCTAGCCACTGCCCAACTCCTTGCTCAGCAGCAGGTGGCCAACAGACAAGGTGACGTTTTTCCACAGCACCGGCAGTGCGGAACAATGTCAACCCTGAGGTGAAGGACACACCAGCAAAAATCTCTATTTCAATGCAGACAGGAGGTTCATCCATGCATGAGCACAAGTAGCAACAGTTTGTTGGCTCAAGAGAAGGCCTGGAATCAAGGGAACACCCGGAGAGCCCAGGATATCAAAATCAAACCAATTCCAAGCCATGCAGGTACAGAAATGAGGCTGAGCACAGCCAGACCCTGCAGGACCCTGTGGGTGTGTCACAGCAAATGCTGTAACTCAGTGGGGCCGTCAGAAAGGATTGATTTGAAGCACCTTCTTAATAAGTTTCCTCTCCCACTGGTCCTTCAGGGAGGTCACTGCCTAATGATAAATGGGGCTGGAAGGTGCCTGTACACCCAGTATCATCACAGGTGCCCAGCCTCAATCCATCTTCCTTAGGAGGCAGCTGACAAAACCGTCTCGGTGCCATAGCCAGGTAAAACACAACTGATGGGAAGAGGACACACAGAGTGAAGAGCTGGTGCTGCAGATGCCCTCCCTGCTCCTTCCCCATAAAACTCATGAGCCCAGGATGGATTGATAGGGAGAACATCTCCACATGCCAACTGCTGCAGCCGCAATGTCACTAAAAGCCAAGTAAAAAAAGTGCTGAGCATCATGGACTGAGACAAATCCCTCTGTCTCGTAGAGGTGACACAACCTGGAGCAGCCTCAGCCCTGAGCCCCATATCCCAGGGGCTGCCTGAGTCCTCAGTAATATATATATATTTCCAATAGAAATGGGGAAAATTGTGGGATTGTTCTACTTCATCTCACACCCTTTTCTTCTGATCAGTTTGACTTCAGAAACAAAGGACAGGCTTTTGCTCTGTGCTGACACAATGGAAGCCCCATCACTGGAACAGCTGATGCTGAATGGGACTTTGAGCACTCTGGTCTAGCAGGTGTCCCTGTCCATGGGGGTTGGAACTAGACAGTCTTTAAGGTCCGTTCCAACACAACCATTCCAGGATTCTATGAAGCTGAAGCTCTCCCATGTCCTCTGCATTGCACGCAAGGTGGCTGCAAGGTGCAACCCAGGAAAGAAACTCAGGAGAGAGAAGGACACTTGAGACTCCTCAAGGTGGAGTAAACAACCATCATATTATTTTCTTAGATTTTCCATCACACACACACACACAAAAAAGGTAAAAAAAATCATCTCAAAGCTTATCCTGGTCAACAATTATCCCACAGCCCAGCTACAGCTTAAATAATGCAGTGCTTTATCAAACATTCATGGTGATGCACAAAGTGATGAACAATGTGCGCCTGGCATTTATATAAATATAGTTCCTGATGACTTATTTTCCTTGGACAGCCAAAACTTCACAGCTTATCTTCTGTGAGCTTGTGATTTCGCCTGGATGGAAAACATTTTGGACACCTGGGGAATCAGGGCTACTGCACATGAAATTGCCATGACATCCCCACAGGGCATCTGCAGCCCCATAAAACCCAACAAAAATCCTTGTTGAAGAGCTGCTGCTGACTTGAGGAGCCACAAGTCACCTGGCTATGGTTGAGAGAGAGGGCATGCAAGGGTATTTCTTCAGTATGGGGTGTTGTAGAGTGTCATAGTGAGACCAGTCCACGCCTTCCAAAGCAGCAGGTCTCCACAAACCCATCATCCCTTTGGGATGTCTAACAAAATAATGGCATAATAAACCACCTCTTTTCTGCAAACACCATCAAAAGCTACTTTTCCATCTGCTTCTTACCTCCTCTGTCTCATCAAATCAATAAGTGAGTTGTAGCAAAGGGAGGCGAGAAAAACTATCAGCCACTTCAGGAACCCACCCCATCAGCTTCTTCTATACTTGTTGTGGGCCAGGAAGAGCCCTGGCTGATCCAAAGTGTTTAAGCCTTAATTAGTCATTAAGCATGCACCACAAGAAGCTCACAACCTCCAGGAGCTTCCTTGTTCCCCTTCTGAGCCACTACTAGAGACAGGAGCACACTGGCTATGACTCTTGTCAGGGAGAGTTCCTGGGCTTCCTGCTCCCACTCATCCATGCTCCTGCCTTAGGCCACTTTCTTAGGGATGTAAGGGTGTGGAACCATGTCCCATAGGACCACCATTCCCTTCCCCCATGTTGGTGAGGACTCACACTTAGGAGGGAGACAACCACTTCAGTGAGACGGGATGATCAAAAACATCTTAAAATTCCAGCCTGGCAGCTCTCCACTTAGAATCTCAAAAGGTAATTAATATATTAATATATTAATTATGACTGTGTTTATCTCTGTAAAGCACAGCTTTTCCCTGGCAGGTCAGGACATTTTCAAATCAACACTGAAGTCAGAGCTGGCATCAACACAGAACCAAAGACCCAATAGCACGTCTGGTTTAACCTCTGTAACTGAGGCCCCTATTCTCTTCATTAATGTATTCAAATCAGTTGCAATGATGGACTTGAAAACATGTGAAATGTTTCAGTTAACCAGGAAAATGGAAATGCTTTTCGGAACTAGGACACAAGTCCTACCCTGTTGTGACTCCCTTTTTTAATTTTTTTAAATCTGAAGTTTTGCAGCTGGGTTTTGCAGCCAGGAATAGTGGAGTGCAAAAAACACTTTCCACTGGGCAGGCTACAGGAATATACATTTTCAAAGGTCTCTGTAAATTACGGAAGGAGTTGGCGGGGATTAGAGCTGGGCAAAGCTGATCACGTACAAAGAGGGTCATGATCCCATCAGGTCACAGAAAAGAAGACAGAGTCCCAAGACACATCAGATGCCAGCCTGACGTGCTGGCCCACTTTAGTCTGCAGCCCCAGCAAACATTAAGCCGCCACTTTATTTATTAAAGGCTCAGAAAGCTTCTGGTTAATGCTTGGAATCAGAGTAAAACTGCATTTGACTATCCAGGCAAGTGGCAGCTTCAGACAGTGGTTCCCAGCCCTAGAACAGCAGTGTGGGCACCAGGGATGGCACATCTCAGCACAGGGCCAGCCACGAGCCCAGTCAGGCGCTGATATTCCCTCCATCACATCAGCTTGTCAGCTCAGGGACACCAACATCAGGCTGGTTATCTCTTGTTCCTGCTGCCCCCAGCTTTCCCTTCTCCAACATGGGTGGTCACACTATCACTTGCCCATTGTGAAGGCATTGCCCCTGACTCACACCTTGTCTTTAAATCTCACCTCCAGGATACTGCAGAGCTCATGTATTTGCAAGGAACAGCAATTCTAGGGCACAGTTTAACTATCTCCCCTTGTTTTCCACATCCTAGCCCCCAAAATGTCCCTTTCCCCAGTTCCAACATCCTGTATTTCAGCCAAAGTGCTGCCTTACCTTTCCCCAGAGGAGTCTCCACTGAAAAATGAATATGATGACTGAGATGTGGCCACTGAACAGCTGCTCCAGCACTGGTGGGGGGCATAGGGAGATCCCTCTTCCTCATCACCAGGATATTTCCCTTACCTTTTGCTGTTATCTCAAGCCTAAGCCATTTGTCCCCCCTGCCTAATTCCCTTCTCCTGCAGTTCTCCTGGACTCCATCCCCCAGAGCAATTGGACTGGGAGGCCTGGTGGGACCACAGCCTTTACATCACTGGTCCTCAACGTTTCCTTCTGCTGCCCCGCCTGCTGTATGCAGCTGCCCTCTCCAACCCGCAGGTGAGGACTAGACCATTAAATAACATAACCAGAGTTACCAGACCACCAGTAGCAGAGTGGAGCAGGATCTACATCTCCAGGTCCACTCTGGGTGCCAGACTATTTTTCAGGAATGCTCAAAAGCATCTCGCTATCACTACAGAGAAAATCATCCATGGATTAAGTAAGAGAAACTTCAGAGGTTTACCTGAGCAAACATAGCAGGCAAGAAGAAAGTCCAGAAGACAGGAAATCAAGATGACTGCACAACCACACCTTTGATATGCCCACGGTATTAATCATCGGAACCATCGGTAATAAGTCCTGTCTCCTGTCTAGACTTGGAGCCCATACCCAGACTGCAGAGCCTGTGAAGCTAGCACAAAGGCCTGCTTGCAAAGTTCTTTTTTTGGACATGAAAGAAACTGAGAAATAAAGATGGGTCCTTTGTTGCAGGACTGGAATTGCAGATACTCAGTTTTCAAGTCTGACGCCTATTTCCTCCTCAGTTTTCACCAGGCAGAAGGTCTGCTTCTCATTGATCCTTAAGAGACTTGGTTTGACAAAGTCTTCTCACTGGGGAACTTGTGGGTAATCCCATATTCAGGTTTGTGAACTTTGCCTTCATTTACTAACTCCATCTCTGTGCATCCAGTTCATCCCATCAGGGGACGCAGCGGTGCCACCTGTGATGAACAAGGGACCAAAGCCCCCCAAACAGCGCTTGGTTGGCAAAAGAACAGGGCTCCTGCTGTTGTAGGATGAAGCCATGTCAGTAAGAATGACAGCCAGGTGTATTAAAAGCAAGGAATTCTCAAGGGGATGGAGCTTGAGGCCATCTCCTCAGGAAAGCAGAAATCATCAGGAATATGGAGTGGAAACTATCCAGTGAAGAGAGGATAGAGGCAATGAGGACAGTGATACCACCTGCACAAATCTACCCAAATTCCCCTAATCACTGAACACCGTGTACACACAGGGACTGGGTTTGGATGGGGGGGACTCCCAAGCAAAGACCCAGACTCCAGAAACTGCACTCCACACCAGCAGACTCCACTTGGTATCATGCACAACCACAAAACCTTGGAACCTTCTGAATGCCAGAGAGAACACAAACCCACGAGGGGACAGCGCAGCCCTCTCCCCACTCCAGCTCAGGGGATCCTTCTGGATAATTAGGACAGCCTGGCTATTGCCTCCTGCTTCACTCCATTTCATTTTATTATTAATAAAAAAGAAAGGCTACTTTTCTTCTTAAACTGTCTTGGATTTTTCTTCTGTCTAAATTCATCTGGGCTCTGTGCAATGTCACCAGGTCAGCTTGTGCTCCTGCTGCAATTCTAATTTTGTCAGCTTTCCATTTTCTAGGCAGTTGGGAGATTTTTCTTTCTTTCTTTCCTTCTTTTTTTTTTTCCCCCCAAGTCAAAAATGATTTTGCATAACAGTAATAACGTTAATGGCCTGCACAGCGCATCCAGATTACAACTGCAGCTAGGGAGAAATAAACATCTCATCTTTGCCCTGCTGTTTATCTCCCCACAGCAGAGCCCTGTATCAGGTCAGAACCTGTAATTTCATTAACTTTATCACTCAGACGCGTTTGTTGCTAGATGTCATTATTCAGCACATCACTCCCCTGTTTTGTTTGTATTGGGATTCACTTCAGATGCTCCAGCACCAGGCAACAGCATCCCTCCCCATCTGCATCCCCACAGAACACTGCCTGAGCTGGGGAGGAAAGTTTGGCTCGCTGAGCCGTGAGCTGCAAAATATTTGTGCTGCTCAATGCCCGAGTAGGGATTTCCCTCCCACTTTGCAGGGCTGGATGTAGCAGAGCTTTCCAGTGCCATCCCCTGTCTGATTCCCTGTCCAAATACAATCAGAAGTGGGGAATAAAAAATACACTCTTCCTCGTGGAAAGGATGTTGACTAACAGCAGCTGAATGTGGAGTGCATGAACCCCAGCAGAGAGCCCCCACGACCTTCATGACCCAGCACCTGGGAATCAGTCAGTGCTCAGCACAGGGGGGAAGCTGCAGCATAAGCAGGTGGAGGGTGAGCTGAAACACTCCATCTTCATTGGAATTGCCATCCTTGGTAATTAATGCTGGGAAGTGACACTTGAAAGAGCCTCTAGTGACAGCCCCAGCAATGATACCGTTTGGAGCTCGCTGACAAGTCCCAGCTGATGTCTTATCACAAGGTAACACAGCAAGTGCAGCAAGGAGAGTTGATCGACTCCCCAGGATACGGGAACAGCTCCTCACCCATCCCTGGTGATCACACTGAAACTTGAGAGCTTCAGCATGGAAAGGCTGACCCCACTCTTGCACTTCAGCCATGCACCAGCTGGGTTTCCCTCAATGCACCTATCTTCAATACAGCTGTAAAGCAATGTCTGAGCAGAACTGGCTTCCAGCCCCTGAGGCTCTTCAGGTACATAGTGTCTGCTCGCACCAATGCAATTTCTTCATCCCACCTGCCACATCCCCTCGGGGATCTGATTGTGGCTGCTGCTCGTGGACAGGTCACACCTGTGTGCAGCAGGTCTGATGCCTCCCAAATCACTCTGATTCCCACACATCAGAAACCAGATTAGAGTACAAAGCCCACCTCAGCCACCTCATCTTTGGCAATCCAGGCTCCAACCAGCTTCAGCAGAGAGAAATAACTAAGCACCTATCATAGATTGCTCCTTGAGCAACGCCTCGTCCAAGAGGGAAAAGTGCTCATCTGGGAGGAAACACAGGGTGAACTGGTACAGTTTAGAAGGATCAGACTAGGCTAGGCACAAAGCTGCCTCGTTCCAAGGTGCAAAGACTGGCAGCATCATTAGCAGAGCTGGTGGGAGCATTTGTGAACATCTCTCCCAGCCCAGGTAGCCCCAGCCCTGCAGGCAGCTTGTAGCCCTGGCCTGGGGGCCTGTGCAAGTTCTTTATTGACAATTCCTAAAGCCTTCAGACAGTTTAATATTCTGCTCTAGATCTTGTTTGCTATTATGTTTTGAAGAGTACTGAAATGCAGTTACTTCTGTCTTCCCCACTCACACTATTCTAAATAATTTATAGAAAAGCAAAACAAAGAAGAGAATATGAACGAATAAAGAAGGTAGCTCAGTTACAATATATGAAGTCTTTCATTTGTTCATTCTCACTGAGCAGATGGTTGGTAAAACATCTCTTAACCCCATGGGCTGGTAACAGCAAGCTGTACCCCAAGGGATGCCAATAGAGATGGCTCAGAGCAGCACTCAAGGACTGACCCCTGGGCATCTCTGAATCTGTTTAAGCAATAATAACCAACACCATTATAATCTTGTTTAAAAGGGGAAAGAGTAAAGAGCACTTTAAGGGTGGAAGAAACACAACCTCTGCCACTGCTTATGACCACAACAAGGGCAGGGACCTGCTTTCCAGACATACTGCATCACTAAGGCTCTCCATGGCTCCATTGCTTAGAGCCACAGTCTCCTCCATGGAGCCAAAAAGAGCGCTTGTCCTTATCCCTGTCACCTTGGGTGCTCCAATAGGCATTGGGAAGGTAGGGATGGTTCAGTGGCACAGCAAGATCCCTTCCCCGCACAGAGTGAGCCAGTACATCCCTTCCTCACTCCTGCTGGAGTCACTCATGGCACTAACAATCAGCACTAACATGCTTTGCTTTTGTTTATTCAAATGCATTTTACTGTGCATTGCAGGTGAACAATACTAAATGGCTTATAATAACATTTCAATAAGTAGAGGTGGGTGTAGCAGCTTCTGAGAGACAGACTTGAAAAATGCAGGCAATCAAGTGTGCATTAGCCAAAACACTCTGGGGAACACGCTACACCCCAGAAGAGGAGAGAGAGAGAAGCCACAAACCTTTCTTCTCGTAGTCAGGTTTCTCCTCCCCGCCCCGGCCCAGGCTCTCCAGTGTCCGTGTCACCTGGCTGCCAAACTCATCCTCCCTGGTGCTGGGCTCTGCCCGCCGTGGGGTCTCCTCCTCCTCCTCATCCTCATAGTCATCCAGGATGGGGGTCTCACGGATGGGCACCCCGATGACCGAGTTGTGGGCCTGGAGGCGCGAGTTGCGGAAGCTCTCTCGGGCCTGGGGGCCCAGCAGCACCGAGGGGATGTAGTGGATCTCGTGGGTGGCCTCGGTGCTGGCGCTCTTCTGCGGGATGCGGCGGCGCTTGTGCCAGCGCCGCTGGGCGTACAGAGCCACCATGAACACCAGAAGGAGCAGGAGCAGCGCGATCAGCCCACCCTGCAGAGAGAGCAAAGGGCACGGGTCAGGAGAAGCATGGGGTGCAGAGATGGGTGATGACATTCTGCAGACAGTGTCTATAGAACCACAAAATTGTTTGGGTTGGAAGAGACCTCAAGGCTCATCTCGGTCCCCCATCTGCCATGGGTAGGGTCGCCTCACACCAGATCAGGTTGCTCCAAGCCCTGTCCAATCTGGCCTTGGACACTTCCAGGGATGGGGCAGCCACAGCTTCTCTGGGCAACCTGTGCCAAGGCCTCACCACCCCCTGAATAAACTTTTAGAGAACACTTCCATCAGCACAAGTGGGTTCTTTGAACAGCCATCTCTAGGTTGGAAGGTCATGGACAGGTACAATAGCATGCCAGAGGCGGCCTTTAGCTGGGGACAGCACAGTGACACCTCTGGCTCATCTCTGCCCCTTCTCCAAGGAACTTCATTCCTTCCACACACTCCTGAGGACCCCCAGCCCCCCAGCTCAGCTACACATAGGGAGATGGGGAAGGAGACAATCACATCCAACCACTTAGAAACAAAAAACTCATTGAAACAACCCAGTCACGACATGGGAGCAATAAAGCCTCTGCAGAGATATTTCATAAAGATAACAGGGCAACAAACAGCCCCACAGAGGCACCACTCCCCAGGGCATGGTTGCCCCAGCTCCATCATTTCTGGTCTGATTTCCCTGTGGTTTCCAGACTTCAACTGCAGACCTGGGGGCACAGCATAATATATTCCAGACCACGACCTTCTTTAAGCTCTCCTGTTTCACATCCTCCAAATTTTATTCACCAGAGCTCTCAACTACGTCAATGCTAAAAAATAAAAAAAAAATTTTACCAAAAAATTAAACACACAGATATATCTGTCCATAGAAGTAACATCTCCTGCCAAGGAAGCCAGGCATGCCTCTGGCTTCTCTAGAGGTTAAATTCAGCCCTGCACATGCAGGAGCTATGTCTGTGCCTGCTTCCAGCCTCTTAATCTCAGTGGCAGCATCAGAGCAATTTTATCCCACGGCAGACAGGCAAGGCAGGGCATGTAAATCAGGAGCAGCATGAGTGACCAGGGCTTTGCAGCACGACATGAACAGGGCAGGGCAGGCGTTCCTCTGGCACTGGGAATGCCACAGCCCAGAGCTTCACCAAGTGCAACAGCAAAGCGGAGGCGTGAAAACATTCCCTCTGCATTCCATACAAAACACCAGACTGCACCCAGAGCACAGCTCTGACTCCTAAACAGGATCAGCTGTAAAGATGTGGCATCAAAAACTGCAGCTCACAGCTGGAGAGAGGCCTCGGGAGCTGGAGTCGAGAGACGTTCCCTGCATCACCCCAGCACCACAACCTGCTGCAGAGGGGAATCCAGCCCAGCATCCCCCACATCAAGGCTCCTTTCTCTCCCTCATAATTGTCACTAACAGAAGCAAGGCTCAGAGACTCAGGACACTGTTAACCTTGACTTCACAAATTTGAGTAACATGCATCTCCAGGGAAGTGTCCTGGTGCTGTCTGGGATTATCTCCGTGTGAGGAGAACAGCAGGTCTTGGTGAACAGTCCAGGTTCATGCCCTGCAGTATCAAAGCACTTCAAAGACCAGTGGGATGAAGACCCATCGTGGCCTTCCATACTCAGAAGCATGGACACCTCAACCTGGGAGAGCAGACACACGTTTCCTTGGGTCTGCACAGTGCCTGATGCATGGAGACCACAGAGCATCTCAGGAGCTCTCCAGCATGAGCCACCTATATACCCCCTCACATTTCCTTGGAAATCCAATTTTCAGGAAAGAAACCTGAGACAAGGACACAGCAGGACCATAAACTTCAACACAACAAATCACACTGCAAAACCAGGTCCAGCTTGTGTACTGCCATCCTTACAGCAAGGGGAGGGCTCTCACAGTCCAGAAGGGTTTCAGAACAACACTCATGGACATGACAGCTGGGAAAAGCCTTCTCCAAGGCCTCATCACCAAGCCCTTGACTGCCCAGCTGCATGTCACTCAGGCCTGGACGTGCTCTGCCACTGTGAAGTGACTTCAGAGCAGAGCAGAGCACCCTGCACCCATGGGTACATGTCGTCCATGGAAAACCACATCCCGGATGCTTGGAAAAGGTCAGAGTGACTGAGAAAGCCTTACCACGTAGACCCAGGGATGGAGACCAGGCATTCACACCAGCGCTGGGGCCATGAATATGCCTGGCTGGGCTCACCTTGTGTCTAGCCCTGGGGAACAGTCTGGAGCAGATAAACCTGTCAGCATATTAAATTAAAGATTTCTCTGCTTGGGAGAAACTCCAAAAAGTCATAAAGGCACAGAGGTTACTAGTGTGCCATTCCCCCTCCAAATCCAGAACAACAAGGGAGGCTCAAGGAAGCCAAGGGCTTCCAGTCCAGTCCAGCTGCAGCTCCCACATCCTTTGGGACCAGCCAGACATCGCTGCTCTGCAAGCCACTGGGACAACACCACCTCTCTGCTTGGAAAAGGCTGTGAGTGCCCTTGCCAGCCCCTCAGGTGAGCACCATGGGCTCAGCGCAGGCTGCTCAGTTTCAATGTGATCCTTTCGCCCCTGACCTCGCACAGGCAGCTGCTTGTTTAACCACGCCACACACGCCGGGAGAGCTTCCTGGGGAAAAGGGGGAAAAAAGAGTCAAACTTAGGAGGCATTCAAGCCAGCTTCATTTTAATCTATTTTTCATGTTAAATTATCCAACTGAGGGAGCGGTAGAGAGAAAGGGGAAAGAAGGGATAATATGAGAAATGTTTTATTTGACAACGTGTCATTCGGAAACTGATTATTTCTGTCTCCGAGCTTTTTAATATTCCCAAACAATGGCCAAGCCGCGCGGGGATTTGGTATTCTAAGGCTGGATTTATAATACTCTGTTCTGCAGTGATAAGAACATGGGCCTTTAATCCTCTGAGCTGTGAACATGCATATTCTCCCACGTAATGTCCTTCCCACCACGCTCCTGCCTGCCCTGGGCTGGCCAAGCAGGAACCACCAGCTTCAGAATGTTGCTGAGATCCACAGGAGAGGAAAACAGATTGAAAAAGGAGGATAGGGAAGAAGAGGGCTGGTGGGAACAACCGACATGTGTGGAGAACTGCATGGCTCATGCAGCAGAGTAAACCTCAATTGAAGCTGGAGAGCAGCAAGGCTGAGACTTATATTATGCACAGAAGGAAAACTGGTGAGAGAGGCCACTTTGAAGCACAAGAAATTGGGCCCTTGTAAATTATGAAGGCTGCCAAGCTCTTAGATTGGAGGGTGATCACTCTTTAGGCATCTGCCCAAGATGCTGAGCAATTTCTGAGCAGCCTGCGCTGCTTCGAACACAACCACCACCCTGCCCTACCACCACTTCTCTGGTGTCTGAACCAACTACCTTGCAACAGGCTGTGCTTAGTCAATGCTGCTCCCCATAGTGGGGGAGTTGTGGTGTGGTCCCTACAGGAGTCCTCTAACCTTGTAGTTTCGCAGTTAGACACAGCCCAGCTGTTCAGGAAGCAAGCCCTGATTGTCTTCCAAACATCACACCTAAAGGGCTGAAGTCACAGAGAAAGAACTCAGGCTGGAGGAGATAGTTTGGGCTGGGCAGAGACCTCTAACACCATAGCATTCTTCCTGCAGGTCAAAGCAAAACTGGTGCTAAACAGAACAGCACACAGCACGTGCTACCCTGAGCCACTTCTGCCGCTTCCTCCAAACACAGACACAAAGTTTTGCCCTGAGGGGAAAAATAGCCCTATTTCTTTTCTAACTGCAAGCCACTATTGCTCCCACACGACACCCAAAGCCATCTATTGTCACACGTTTTTCTGACAACCAGCCCCATTGCTACTGACCTGCTGCTGGGTGAAACAGGGCTCTCACAGCCCAGGGCCAGCATTCCAATGACAGTCCCCTGGGACAGCACAAGGACCCCTACATCACATCCTGCAGTCAGCCCCCAGTGCCACAGCTGCATATCCCCCACACTGTCCCAGCAGCTGAATCAGAGTGTGCAACCAGGTATCAGCAATAACTACACAACCCTTGAGGCTCTTCACACTGTGTACTTTTTCCTTCTTTCCTTTTTGGCCATGAAGGTAATTAAACACTAGGTCAATTTACCCAAGGAGTGTAGTGGATTATCCATCACTGTCAATTTTATTTTTTTTAAATCAAGCCTGGACGCTTTTCAAAAAGGTATACTTTATTTCAAATGAGAAAAAAAGTCTTCAGAGCCTTCTTGCACCCTCTGTAGGTTCTGAGGGCAGAGCAGATGATCCCTTCTTGAATTCCACCCACCCCAATTTCAGCTTTCTTACGTTTCAGCTCCCATAGTATCTTACCTCTCTCTCTCTCAAGTACTTTGTCCTCTCCCACATAATGCAGACACACAAAGCACTACCAGACCCTGGATACAAGGGGAGGTCAGGCACAGCCACCTGATGGCACACCAAAGGGGGAGACACCACCTGCAGGGACCAACTCCCAGATCCAAACTGAGGCAGGACAGGACCCAGTGGGCTCGGGACACAAACCTCCCCTGGATGGTCTCTGCTGGTACTGAGGGCTCTCACTTCCAGCTCTGGCAGCAAGCCCAGGCCAGGCCCTTTATGCCCAGACCCCAAATGAGCTGCATTAAAGACGATTTTGGAAGTAAAATATCTCATTTAAAATCTTGGGTTGCAAAGTACCTGCTTCTTCTCATTCCAGATCAAACATCCACACCACACCAGCTTCCTCCCCAGGACTCCTGTGCTTTATTGCTCTTTTTTCTTTGCTGCACCTCTTCATTTAAATATTCCTTCTGCAAATTGTAATTAACATACTCTTTGCAACTTCTTTCCCATAATTAATGATGAAAAATAGGCTGATTTCTGCAGTCATCTCAGAGTCATCCCTCTTCTGCTGTTTAGCCTGACCTTCCCTGCATCCTGCCACTAATTCATTCTTCCAGGACACAAGACATACCAGGATATGATTCCTCCAGCTTTAGAGAAACACCAGTCTGCTGGTGCAGTCTACTGTTTCCTAGAGCAGGAATAACATCAGCTTCTGGCTGGCATCCCTGTGATGGGGGAGTTTTGCCTGTTTCCTGTAAAATCAAGGTTTCTGCACTCACAGCACCTCTACCTGTCCCTCCATCCTCCTCAAGGAGGATGACCAAGGACAGACAGCAAGGCTGCAAGAAGGTTAATGAGGAAGAGACGAACACCGGGGATTAAAATATAAACATGTATACGCTCAGAAGAGATCTGGATCCAGTCCTGATCTCCAAATCACTCAACTTCACCTCCCTACATAAATGACAGGGAAAATCTACTATAAACCTCAGCATTTTCTGCCAGTATCCTTCAAATCCCATTTGAGCACTGCTTCACCAAGGTTCTTAACCACACACTTAACTTTAAACATGTCTTTAACTCCCATTACTGTCTACAAGCCTATAGCACACACCCCAACCCTTTGCTGAACAGGGGTGGCTCCTTCAGTTGCAGGCCAAAGACAACTCTATTACATCTTTCTTTTGCCTCTTTCCATGGCTCACACCACTGACACAGACAGAGGTGACCCACCCCCTCCAAATGGGTTTATAGTGGAGCAAGGAGCACAGGATGTGGCCCAGGGGTTTAAGAGGAAAGGCTCCCACAGGAATCCATCCAGCCCGTGCAGATCCTCTTGCCATGCCGTATATACACATACAGGGCATAAATTTAATAACATATACAGTCCTGTAAAGTATAACACATGCACAAGCGATGAGAGTTACAGTTGCTGTGGGAACCATAACTTTAAAATCTGCCTCTTCCACATTAAAAAAAAACAAGTAGCAAGTCAGAAAAAAAGTCACATTTCCATATAATTTTATATTTTTAAGCCACGCTCAATTTTGTTTTGCTGTTTCATCCAAGAAGGGAAACAAAAGAAAGAGTGAACCTGCCAATCAGCCTTTCTGAGCCACTCAGACATGCGATGTGATGTTCCAGTAAATGTTTATTTGAAAGGTCTCCCAGGTACTGGCTGTATGCAAGCACCAAAACACACAACCCTCAATCACAGCCAACATGCCAGCATATCCCGAGCTGAACATCTTGCTCGGATAACAATTCAAAATGACTCCTAATCCATTTTTATGATGTAAAAAAAAAAGGCATTTATTTGTAGTGAGCTGAAATAGGAGGGCTGGAGGTGATTTTATTAAGCACCTGATTGCTGGGTCTTTTTAAAGCCTGGACACAGATTGCATAAATTGTGATTTTAATGCGTGCTAAACGGTTCACCTGAATGGGCTGACCTGCTAACCCAGAGCTTGCCCTCAGAGAGGGAAGATTTTAAAATTCATAAGGTCTTGTGTGTTCATGCTCATGCTTCCCTAATGTGGGCAGCCTGCAAGCAGAAAGCTGAGTCTGAACCAACAGCTTTTTTTTTTCTCCAAGGAGTTTCAGATACCCCTTCTCCTCACTGAGCCTTCCCTGCACGTGTTCATCCCACCCGGTTCATTTACATCCAGTACCTGAACTCCATGTCAGCCATATTCCAAAGGGGAGGAAAAATTCACTCAAATTAAGAACAACCAACTTGGATTTTAAATACAAGGCCACTTCATCCCCAGTAAGTCTGTCCCAGCATAAGTGAGGTCTCATGAGCCGGGAGCATCACACGCTGTAGGCTGAGTGTGCCCAGGGTTGTGCCAACACACAAAGCATCTTCCAATGAAACACAGGGCTAAAACAAAGTCCCTCAAATCAACCAGCACAGAGACAGCACCCACAGAGTTTCCCCCTCTCTGCACCATCTTCAGGATAGAGCCCAAACCTTGATCATCCACAGGCACCCAACTCAGGTGAGGAGCATCCCCAGGGCCAGCTGAGATGCCCTGTGGTGACATCCTGGCAAAGGCAGCTTCTGCCAGGGGAATGGCAAATGGGAATTTCCCCCAGTATCAGAGAGGATGACCAAACAGACTGTGTATAGACTTAATTACTTCCCAAATGAGAGAGAAAAGCAATTAAGTCCTTCAAGGTTCAGTTTCAGCTTGGTTTCACCAAAATCATCAGTAACAGTTGCTTGACCATGTCCTTGTTTTGCCTAATGCTAGTGGGGAACACATCCCTGCCCCACCTCTCCTCCATCTACAGCAAAGATGAGCATCTGGGGGTTCCTCTGAATGAGAACCCTTCAACAGAGTTGCAGCTGTGCACCCCTGAGCAGGGACAGACAATCCCACAGGAGCCCAAACCTGCCTCACCTGCACATCACTGCTCCTGCTTCAGGGACAGGTAGTGCTGCCTACATCTCCTGGGGTTTTCCAGCCTTTCCTTCCTTGGGCTTGGGACTAAGCTCTGCCCATGCAGGTGCTTCATCCACTCACTGAGCATCCAGCACGATGCCCCTGGACACACTGGCCAAGCCACACTGTTTTTATGGAGCCACTTTTATCACATTGATACTTCCCCCAAAGCCCAGTAGAGGCCACAGACAGCACCACAGCTTCTGCACAAACTGGTGCCTTCTTCTCCAGAAGAAATGTAAAGAACATTCACTTCAGCATCTGATGGAGAATCCTATCTGGTGGTCCGCTGGCCCCTAAGGGTAGAGCAATATGGGTTATCACAGCAAAAGGTGTGTGGAAGTGGCACAAGGAGGGAGGGATATAGCTAAACTGTTGAATTTTTTAAAAAAAGGGATAAAACTCAGAGAAGCTGCATATCTTTTAGGAGCCTTTACCTTAGGCTGATTCCAGACCTCATGAGTGAAAGCTCAACACTTCCATCACTCAGTGTCCCCCCACAATATTGTGCAGGTCACAAAATCACAGAACAGTTGTGACCTCAAAGTTCATCTCATTCTACTTCCTTGCCATGGGCAGGGACACCTTTCACTAGACCAGGTTGCTCCAAGCCCCATCCAACCTGGTCTTGAACATTTCCAGGGATAGATGACACTTACCTTGGGGTCTCCCTAAATCACAGCCACTGTGGGATCCCTGACCTACCCAGCTGCCTCTAACTCCTTCCAAACAAAGGCTTAACAAATGCTAAAGCAAAGTCTCAAATTAGGAGGATTATTACAACATCCACCAGCAGAACATTTGCTATGAAGTGATGAAGTATAATTAAAAGTAAAGAACACTTGTCAGATAAATGACAAACATGTACTGCTGTTGCAAAAGTACCTTTGCTTGTTTTTTTAATAATTGTGTTTATCCGCTTCCTCACTAATTTACAAAAAATGCAGTTAATTCTCAGTGGATCTCACAACCATTAGTGCGAATTAATGCTGTTCCCACTGTATATTCTGCATATATTAGAAAAAAATTAATCTAATAAGAGATGCACATCTCCGGGTGAGGGAACACAAACACAATTCACATTGTGCCTCAAGCTCCCAAGTGCCAGAGAGAGACATGGTACAGCACCCTTTTTGCTCAATTAACCAGCCCATTTCTGGCCTTGTCCAGAAAACGAGGCAAAGGTGGAAAGGTGGAAAAAATTCACTGCAGGAGCGAGGACTTCTTACAGACAACAATACCTCCAAGTCCCATTGACGGACCAGGTCTCCTCTGCACTGGTGTGTGCTGCTGCTCTACCCAAAGGTGAAGAGAAGTGAGAGACTGGAAAAGCGGTTTAGTATTTATTTATTAACATATCAAACAATTTGTGTGGGTTTTTAAAGGTTTACTACTGAATCCAGAGCTGGCAGCTGCTTTGGGAACCATCCAACCTATTGTGTAAAAAAAACCCCAAAAACAAATCCTGCCTTACTATATTTAAAGTGCAAATATTTCAGCATAATGAACATCTTTCTGAAAAGCAGCTACACAAACCATAGCTTTCCAGAAGGAGAGGCAGGGTATTCAAACACAATATCAGGGATAAAATCTCCATGTGTGTATGTATGTGGTCTTTGGCGTCAGAAGGTATTTTGGAATATAACTCACTTTGGAATTAAAACTTGCACTATAGGTCTTACACACAACAGCCTCTCATAACATGGAGAGAGGCCTCAGTTGGTACCCGAGGCATCACAAACCAAAGGGAAAAGCTAAAAAAAGAAAACCAACAAAAACCAAGTTTTATCCATTTGCATGTATGATTCTTCAAGCAATTTAAGAAATTCACTGCCCCTCTCCCCCATGCATTATAGAGCTAGCAGATCCAAGACTTTGATCTAAAGAAAAGATCCAAGAACTAAACAACTCCACAAGCCTCTTCTCCCAAAACACCACAGCTATTCCCAGCAGGCTATTAAGAGCCCAGTTAAGTACAGCACTTAACCACACACTTAACTCCCATTAACTTCACCAGAACCTCAAACATAGATAAAATTCATAAGGTGTTTCAAGGTTTTTTTCATCTCCCTGCCTAAGAACACAGAGTTCCCTTACCCAGGTCTCCATTTGATGCCTCCAAATCACCTCGGGGCTCACCAGTGAAAAAACAAACCCACGGAGATGGGTTTTCCTGCTGTAGAATTCCCACACTCGTTGTTTACACATTCATTGCTTACACACGTGGGTCCACCAGAAACCTTTTGTGTTCTGCATCATATCTTGCTGAAACCCTGCTCCTCGTCCACCCAGCCCTCTTGCTTTATCAGTTAAAAACTGGGAATATAAAAGGATAGGAATGCACCAACTTTGTTTTTTTCTTGTTCTTTGAAGGGCACGAGACCAGCAAATCCTTTGCTGGGAGGGGGAATCCTGTTGCCGGGCTGGGAGGGGAAAAGCCGAATTAGCATCTCGCGAAGGGCTCTTTGCATCCCCGGATTTGGAGAGCTCTGCACACCCAGGAGACAGCCCCTATCCCAAAGCGCTTGCAATTCAAACACCCCACCCCCCCCCTTTTTTTTAATTGTGTGGATGCAGGACATCAAAGGTGACAGGAGCAGAGAAGGTGGCAGCTAGCACGGCAGTGATGCCACCTGGGTGCCACCAAGAAGACCTGCCAAGCTCCCCGGCACGCTGCAGGGGGCTGAGACAACCTGGGACTCACTCCCCATCCTGGCTGCAAGAAGAGGGTTTGGAGTGCATCCGAGTGGGAAGCATGGATGGAGAAACAAGAGCTCCTTCCCAGATGGAGCGAGGATTGCAGGGCACGGCTCTTACAGCCGGTTCACCACAGCCCAGCTGTACGGCGAGGGTCCGCGATGGGGAGGCTGCAGCCCCCCCTCCTCAGCCAACAGCAGCTGAGAAAGTGCCCGTTTGGAAACGAATTCATTTCAATTAAACATGCCTGGTGCTCCAATCGAAGCCAATTAATTCTCCCCATCTGAAAGCTGATTAACCGGGATATCTGGGTAAATGGATAATAACAGCCTAATAACCCCCTCCCGTCCCTGCACACATGCCGGTGCCGCCGTCAGGTTTTTGACACGGTGTCTCAAACCTAATTGCAGCATCTGTGGAAAATTGCAGAGCGGATCTAGCCACCGATGGCAGGTGGCACCATCCCTGGCTGCAGGCAGGGACTGGGTGAGGATGCCCCTTTGGAGCCAGCCTGACAACCTGTTACTTACTGCACCCAGGCTTCAAACACGGCACTGTGCAAGGAAAGCTGCCCCACCAACACTCCAAACCCCCTCATCTCCCTGGAAAACTCTGTGGGGCAGTACTGGGCACTGGGATTCCCAGCTCTCCAGTCCTCCCCTCTCTGCCATGGCTGTTACTAGCTAGTGTTTGATTCCATTGCTCAGCTACTTTCCTCATCCTTCTCTCTCTGCAATGAGCTTTCACACAGCCCAGCCTGGGGACAGGCACCGGACACACCAAGGTGCTGGAGTTAATGGGCAGAGCTCACTTCAAATCAGCCCTACAGGCCCCCCAGTATAAGCATCCCCCAGTAAACCAGACTCCTGGAGCTTATCCAAGGCTCATCAGCCAATGTCCTTAAGGAGTTGAATCAGCTGAACCCAGATGTGGGGACGGCAGTGAGCAGGAGAGGACAAGAGAAGGCACAAAGCCATCCCACTCTTTCCACACTGTGGCCCTTGTTCTCTCCAGTCCCCAAGTCACCTGGATGGAGTCATCACAGATGGAGTCATCACAGCCCTGGCCCCAGGGCCTGGGCACTCCACCTCCCTGAAGGGTGGCATCTGGGTGGAGAGCCAATGAAAGGAATTTTCCAGCTCTGCTCCCTATTTTTTTCCTGCAGTTGAGAAGTGTTGATTAGCTGAAACCCACTTTCCAGTGGGGTATTTTTGGTTAAGAGAGGACTCCAAGCCAAATCGCGTGCAGAGAAAAACAAAGACTTCAATCCTGCTGCCATTTTCTAATCAAATTTCCTTTTACTGATTTGACAGGCCTGTTTTGAAAATCTAAATTAAAAGCTAAAATAGAGTTAGATTCCATAGCTAAATGAGAATTGAGACAAAATGTTTCAAATGGAGCTAATAAAGCCCTTCTACCCACACCTTTGGGCTCACAAAGCTCCTCTCTCCATTTGCTGTTCCTTGTGCAGGCAGTGGATATTGAGCTTTAGCTCACTCCCCCCACCATGCACAGGCATCCCCCAACAGTTTGTTTTTAGCTTGTAGGAGGCAGGAAAACAACCTTCCACACAGCTCCATCACAGCTTTCCCTGATATGGTGTCTGTCCTGCTGGCTGGCCTGAGTTCACATCTAATCTAAATTAAACCCATCTTATGCAACACTCCCAATCTTCAGAGGAGTCCTGGCCTCCTGCAGAAGAAACAGCTTTACCTGAGGGCAAATGAATGGGAGATGAGGATCCAGCTGTTGTGTTCCCTTGCCTGGGTGGCAGGGTGAAAGTGAGGAGAGGAGAGAGCTCCCAGGTGGAGAGAGAAGCATCTTTCCAGAGGCAGCACTGGCGTGCATGAGATTCTCAACCTTTCAAACCTTCCCCGTGCTCCAAACAAAAAGCCTCTTTGTCCCCAGGCACTCAGTTGTTGTCCTCAGCATTTGACCTTCTTTCAGGCTTTCATCACAGAAGATTAATTTCCCACAGCACAGAGGAAGAAAAAAAAAAAACCCAACCAAGTCCCTACTATGTCGTACATAGTTCACAGACAGAGTGCTGGAAACTTGAAACTTGGTGATTCAGCCCTCCTGGTCCATGGCTTGGACAAGCCCCCAGCTCTGGGAGCTCAGGACACACAGTTACTGTGGAGAACACCAAGGTGAAGGCAAGCTTCTAGTTCATGGCTGGGGAGCACCTGAATGCAAGACCTGGTGAAATCAGTGTCTCACGAGCCACCACAGCAGTGCAGTACCTGGGAGGACACTGACACTGCTGAGCTCTTTGCTAGTTATCACCTGAGCAACAGCATTCAATACCATGATGTTCACCAGGAGCTTCACTTGCAGCCAAGGAGGCTCCAACCCCATCCCAGTCTCCCTCGAGCTCATGGCCAGGCATTCCACACTGGTGGGGATTTCCCAGGGGTGGCAGGGCCTGTCCACACACCCAAGCCCAGGATCTGAGATACCATGGAAAGGACAGTCAGCACTGCCCCACAAAATGAGGAAACCCTCTCTCCAAGGCAGGCAAATGTTCTTCATCAAGGAGTTTTCAAAACAAGCTCTTTCCTCCTGGCAGCCTCAGTGGAGGGCTGGGACAGGCTCCAGCACACAAAAGGGGCCTCTGGAGCTCTGACAGGGCCAGAGTCACCAATGTAGGAAAACAATTAAGGAAACAAAGACCAGGACGTCTGCTGCCTCTCCTATATCCCCATTTCAAGCAGACTCTTCTCTCCATCCTTGCCAATTCCTGCTTCCATACAGCCATTAAGGTTGGAAAAGTCCTCCAAGATCGCTGAGTCCAACCATTAACTCAGCACTGCCAAGCCCGTGCTAAACCACATCCCTAATCATCACAACTATGGTTTTTGAACATTTCAAGGGACAGTGATTCCACCACTTCCCTTGGCAGCCTGTTCCAATGCTTGTACAAAGCATTCTACCACAGTCTCTTTCCCTAACTCATCCCAGGGCACAGCAAGGCCTGACTCCAGCCACCAGAAGAGCTGGACACGTCAGAGCAGCCATGTGTCCCTTCCCACCCTACAGGGATGCTCAGCCCTCGGGAGGAGAGCCAGAGCTGCCTACGCAGGCAGTAGAGGCACCAGACAAGCCCTAAAGGTGCTCCTGCCCATCACTAGGTGCAAAACACATTTATCCATTTAACATTCCCAGCAACAGTTCAGGACTCCCTTTCCAAAGGACACTCGAGATAAAAATCTATGTGATGGCCAAGAAATTGCAGCAGCCAATTTAGTGTGATAGCCTCGGATAGCAGGAGGTGAGGAAAAGTCTGTCCCAAAAGTACCATGTGAGTAAAGGTACAGACACACACAGCAACTGTGTCCCTGCCTGGCCTGTAAACACTCACTGTGGAACAAGGCCAGTCTGTAAGGAGGGGGGGTTAATACTCACTTTTGGTATTCAAAGAGAGCTGGGAGTCAGCAGCAGGCAGGGCTGTGCCAGGGAGAATTGCCACAGAGCCCTAAACCACAGCACCACGTGTCCACCACAGATGGGTCTTGCCATCGCAAGATCTCAAGGTTTAGCTGAAGATAATTTCCCACAACTCCTCATTTTTACTCTTGTTTTCCGCCTCCTCCTCCCACATCTCAGCGATGCTCTTTAACAGTACAATTGAGCCCTAGGATCCTCCTCAGCCCACGTGATTCTCCCATTAACTTCTGCCACAGTCACTGCTGTGAGAGCAGTTCCCACTCTTACATCAGAGAGGGGACATGTGGCACTAGAGGGGTTCCACATCAACACTCACAAGCTGCAAACACACAGGGATGAAAACTGCAAGAGTCAGAGCCTCAAAATAGAGTCAAGCACCTGCATCAGGCTCTAGTTTTCCACCCTTGGGATTACCCTGCTCTCAGCTTTGGGCTCAGCAGGGAGTGCAGCTGGGGGGGGAGTCAGGGAACTGCATGGCTGTGGTGATGCTGTGTTCAGATTCCAGCTCCTGCCACAGCTTTATCTGACCTAAAAATCATTCAATTCCCGCATCTCGGTGTCACTTCGGCAACTCAGGAACAGCCCTACCTCTGTTTCATGGAGTAGGATGAGAATAAATGCATAAATCCAAGGATAAACGCAGTAGCGTGTGCCGGGAAGCACAGAAGGCATTCAGAGTTACTGATCTAAGACCAGGTGTCTTCATACAAGCTGGTCATGGGGCTGTGTTTTAAAACCAGAGGCTGAATATGTCTTGCACAAACCAAAGAGGAGCCCTAGGGAATGAAATCCCAGAACTGAGAGCCTGGCAATTGCCACAGCAATCCATGTCCCTGCCTCAGGCACCAACCGCCCTCTGTCCCTCCAGGGATGAGCTGCTGGAGAGAGAGGAACAAACAGGAAAGCATGGACCACAGGCACGTCCCCCTGTTCAGTGGACACCTTGACAAGAAAAAAAAAGTGCTTAGAACCCTCTCCTTGAAAAGCTGAGGCACTGGTAGCCCTCCACCCACACAGCCCTGGGTGAATGCCAGCCTTACATCCCTGCTCACTGCCAGGAGACACAGACTCACAGCAAAACCCTCAGAGCAAAACATTTACAGGAAAAGGGTTTCCATCAATCATTTCAAACTGCCTGCTTATTTAAATCAGTGCAAACATTGTAAACGTTATTTGAAATCCTTGGCTGTCACAAAGCTGGGCTAAAGGCAGAGCACTGGAGGGGCTGCTGGTCCCCGGGTCAGCCACAGTCCAAGCCCTGATCCACGTCAGACAGGGCAGGCTGGAACAACTGCCCACGGGGACCAGAAAGTCTTGTAGAACAGGATATAGAAACATCCATCACTAGTGACAAAACGTTATTGATCCTGCCCGAGGACAGAGACATGGATTTAATGACCTCTCCAGATCGCTCCCCCTCCACAGATCCTATGGAAAAATCATCTTCAACCTGCAAAACTCTCAAGAAAGGCAGTGCCTGGAGTATCCCAATAGATGGAAGTGGCATCGAAAGGGCTGGCATGTGTGGAAGGGCTGAGATACTGAAAAAATAGCTCTCTCCCAAAAAAGCAAACAAAAAAACCCCAAACAAACAAAACCTACTCTGCAGTCACAACCCACACCACACCTTCCACAACCAAATCGCTTCAGCATTAACCTGAAAGACCTGTTTAAGAAAATGACACTGAAAAATCAGCAGGGCTGCACTGCCTGGGGCATGCAGGTGAATCTTCCTTCCACACCCCAGTCTCAGTCTCATCCACCTCCCCTCCCCAGGGACCCAGGGCAGAGTTCCAGGTTTAATGCAATGAAAGACACTGATAGGTGCAAGGATAGCCAGGGTCATTGGCTCATCCAGTTCATGTTCCAGTTTTCAATATTTGCACTGTCAGGATGTTTTCCAGCACAGATAATCATTTAAACCTGAAATTTCCCAGAAAAAAAAATCGCACAATTAGCAATTTCCCCACTAATTAGGAAAGGAAGAAAGAAGTCCAAGGCAGAATTTGTCTGCATGAAACAGAAAAGAGCAAAGAACTAGCTACATTTGAATGTAGTTAAATTCAAAATTAAAGTCTTGGTTCTTATTTCTGTACATGACACCCTTCAGATCTCAGCTCAGGAAAAAATAATTATGCCTGTATCTATATGGAGTTTATATTTGATAGATATACACAAATATACAGAGACATGTAAGATCATGAAGTATTTTTGGTCATACATCAGGTCCTGGTGGGATGCCCAGACCAGTGATGCCAAGGGGCTGCAGGGACCCCACCAGCTGAGATGCTGAACAAGCAATAAGGAACATGGGAGCTCACGTCAGCCGTGTGCAGAGAAGGTCAGGGAAGCATATGGTGTGCACACAGGGTGCTTAGAAGAGGATGACCTCCTCCTCAGCAATTTTTAGGGCTGTTGCATTGTGAGTCAGGTCTCCAGCTGCCCTTGCTCGAGGGGACAAGAGGAATGAGGGCATTTTTCTCTGCTGTCATACAAGACATGAGCTCGTAGCCATCCTCTGATGTGATACAGCTTCAAGGACACAGAGTCAAGCATTCAGGGCTTGTCTCAGCCCCTAGAGCCCTCTCCAGGACAGCCAAACTTCTGTCACCCCACTCAGGGTCGGGTCTTTCAACTGGCAAGAGACCTACTGAGACACCCATGCAGTGACAGGGAAGACAACCCATCTTTCAAACTGAGTTTGCCCCTCAGAGAAGATCAAGCTGTTCCCAAAATCAGGAGGGGTTTTGCACCTAGCCCTTCAACTTCTCCATGTATTCCCCCCTCCCTGTGCTGTGCAGGAGAACCACACCCAGCTCTTTTTACACAAAGCCTGAAATCCCTTCCCAGAGCAAGTTCTTGCTTTACTTCAACATCACCATAGTCTATAAGGAGGCTCTCAAGAGCTCCCTTTCACCTCCCTTGTCTGCAGAACCCCCTCCTGTGTCTCTACTTCTTCCTCTTCTGCTCCTCATCCCTCTCTGTGTGAAACAAGGATGCTCCATAACCTTGCCAAATGCACTGGGAAGAGGCTGAAGGACACAAGAACAAATCCTGAAGAATTAGCTTAGTAGTGGATACTGCATTAGCTGCTCTCCTGATGAACATTCCAGTGCTGCTGCCTGTCATCTAAAGCATGTGGGAAGCCACATACTAGACAAGGAAGACAGGAGGAGAAATACCTGCCTGTCTCCAGTTACTCAACCCTGACAAACAGCAGAGCTTGGGAACAGCCACATCTTCGGCCTCACAGTTACCTCACAAAAGGGTGAACAGAAGCTCCCTGATAACACAGGGGCTCTCCCTGCTCCAGAAGACAACTAGCTTTTTGAAGACATATGGCTGCTCTTCATACTTCAAGCAGTGACTCTACCATGCTTCCAAATTCCAGCTGCCTAAGCTGTTTCTGCAGATATTTCCTCTTTCTATGCAATCATTTGGCTAATAAGATGAGCAGGTTGGGCTCATTTATTTTGGACACTGTTCGTGGGTCATTAGCAGAAAGGCTAATCATTGCGTTGGCAGAAAATATCACTTCTGCTTCAGAGCCGGCTGTGTAGCTCAGGGAGAGGAGAGCAGGAGCATTAAAAACACTACAAAAAATAAGTTGCATTGCTCTAGAAGTGGAATTTTCCTTTGCTATTTCCCAAGGTAGCTGCTGTTAGGATGAAGGGGACAGACTTCAGAGCCTGAGGCTGCTCTGCAGAGCTCCTGCTTTCTGACGCACGTGCCACCGGTGAGGGTCCAGAGAAGGAGTGACACTGGTGGCAGCAGCCCAGCCTCAGTGAGCTTCAGCAACATGCCCTGGTGACGCTCAGCCCTCTGAGGAAGGATTGTCATCCTAACCCACAGGGACAGGCAGGCAGGATGCCCAGAGCCCCACTGTACAAGGCGCAGGAACCCTTTCTGGGATGGTTTGGGGTTAGCAGAGACCAGAGCAGCTGTGACGCCTGTGCTCTGCCCGCAGCACCTGAGCACTAAAATCCACCTACAGAGAGTTGCTGGAGACATTTAAAGAGCAATTTGTATTCGGTGTGAAGGCTGGAGTGCCAGGGGGGATGCAGAACCGCCGGGCATTTGCAGAGCTGACATCTGAATTTCCAGAAGGCAAACCTGAACCTTTCCCATTTCTCTCTCAAGAGGTGACAGCAGAAGCAAAGACAAAGCCCTGTGACACAGCCACACCAAAACAGCAGCAGTGAGAGTAAAGCTGTCTCCTAGGCATGCCTGCTCCAAAACCATCCCTCACCATCTCTCAAGGGCCCTGGGAAAAGCATTGCCCTGCAGACACTGTGTTCAGGCAGAGCCCAGGGACACAGAGATGCTCCCACTCCCATCTCTACGTGCAGCAGCAGCTGTTGCCTTCACTGACTGACCTGGCAAGGGCAGAAATGAAGTGCTGTGGGGAACAGCTGGACATGGCACAGGTTGTCCCCTTGCCCAGCAGACACACAGCCAGCATGCCTTCTGCTCCCCTCCTCCAGCTTCAGCTGGCCCCAGATGTCCTGGCCACGTGTATCGCCAGTGATGCCATGACCTTGGCTGCTCTCAGCAGCATCCTTGGGGCAAGTGCAGGATGAGGCTCCCAGCTCCCCAGGGAGGCTTTTGGCAACTATCCATCAGCTCTGTGCTTTCCTCCTGCTCTCCAGCACCACAGCCAAGAGCCCTAATACACTTGTCAATCAGTTATACCAGAACGGAGGTGGGCAGGGGGACAGGGAGGCAAAGGTGGAGAGGAGGGATGCCAGGAATTTGAGCCCCAACTCTCTCCTGGGTGCTTCTGTTTGCCTCAAATCATGCAATGCCAAGGACCTCCCCGGTATCCCTGGGGACTATCACATTATGCCCTCCAGACAAAGCCCCCTCAGCTCCACAGCAGAGCTGGCCACTCCCTGGGGAGCCCTGGGACAAACGGGGAGCTGGGGCTTGCTCTGCCAGAGAAAGGGAAGAAGAGGATTTGGGAGCTAATTTAGAGCTTGGATTTCCTAAGCCTTTTCAGACACCGAGGCTATTGGCAGGCAGCATTACAGCCCCTGCCAGTCTCAGCGGCTATACAATGTCCTTCCCTTGGCAAGGGCAGCAGTGGGGAAAAAATAACACACAAAAAACAAGGGACATGTGATGAAGGTTCCCTCCCCCTGCCGACCTGCGTGCCAAGGAGGAAGAGCATGAAAAAAAAAAAGTTTTAAAAGGAAAAAACGAACTCACACCACTTTATTTGCCAAGGGAAACATGTCAGAGCAGAGGGGATGGAGCTGGCACAATCAGGCTACTGCTTTGCTCAGTGGCCAGGACAAAGCTATCACCTTCCCCACATTCCCCAGCCAGCCCAGGGAAAGCAGGACTCACCCTCCTCTCCCACCACCCGCCTCCTTTAGGGGCAGGAGATGCACCACCTTCACAGGTGCATTTTCACAGCCCCTCTGCACCCCACTCTGCTGCATGGAGCCCTCAAAGGCAGGACCTTGCACCCACAAAGCTAAGTGCTGCTGGGTGCACAACTCTGCTGACAGCCTCGAGTGCACAGTGGTGAAAAAGGGATTCTGCCTCAAAATTTAATGACCCAGAAAGGCAGGTCAGCAGGAAGCCTCCTCTCTCCTTCCTGGCACACAGCAGTCCCACAGAAGGTGACCCCTCTGCTAATGATGATGTGCAGGAAGGAGCTCAGCAGCACCCAGAGGGTACTGAGGGCAAAAAACCTGCATCTGAAGCATTCACAGCATCTCGGGGAAGGACAGGATGAGCCCAATGTGTAACTGCCTTTTTTTTTGTAAAGGGAGAAGGAAGGAATAAGATCATCTGGAGAGCATGGGGTCAACCTCAGCCATTCAGCCGAGGAAAAACCTGACTGCAGCGCTCACACACAGATTCCCTCAGGGTGACAGCTCTGTCCCAGCTGCAGGGCAGCACCCCCTATTGAACAAGGACATTCACCTAAGAAGGGATGTGTAAACCCCACCTAGCCACTGCAGCAGAACAGGCAATGGGAAAACACTCCAGCACGGAATGGAGAGAGCTTGTATGCCAGCAGAGACAATAGGAAAGGCATGGTCAGGTGAAATGTGACCACTTTGGTTGGCAAAGAGATGCACAGCACATGACTGGAGCATTAACCTGCTTTTTCCATCGCTGTGCATCGCACTGCCAAGCTGGGCACCTGGGATGCTTGAGCCAGCCCTGGGAGCAGAGCCTGCTCACATGCACCCAGTGCTTCCTCTGGGAGGATTTGCTTGGCTTGCAAAGCCAGGATCTTGGTATTACAGTGCTCCAGAGCCAATGTGAGTGATGATCATCACCTCCTGTCATGTGCCACCAGCACTGCAGCCAGGGCCAGCCAGGGACACATCCCCTCTCAAGGGTTTGCAACTGCCAAAGTCAGTGTTTTATCCCAACCCATTTAGGGTGGGGAAGGGCTCCTCCACACCACAGGAACAGCTCATCATCCTTAGCCCCCATCATGGACAGCTCTGCCCAGCAGTGCCACGGGATGCTGGGGTTGGTGAACAGGGAGGGGTACCAGGTTCAGGGTGGGGTATACAGGGACTGTGGTAGCCAAATCCAAAGCAGACAGTATCCTAAGGTAGGAGGAGCTTGGTTGAAAAATCTGTCAGTGTCTCTGACTGAGTTGTCCCTGCAGAACACACTCAGGCTTCAAGGGTGCTCATGCAACTCCCCCCTCACCCCCTGCCATGGGGGGCCAGGGGAAACACAAGCCATTGAACAGACCCACTCATTCCTCCTTTTCAAGGCACACAGGGCTGATGGGGGAAAAGAATTAGGTCACTTCACTTCTCTGGCTTGACAAGGCTATTCCCCAATTCCCAGGACTCAGCAGCAGCTACTGGAACAACATGTCCGACTCCTCCTCGTCTCCTTGGCCCCCAGAGAGCCAAAGGATGAGCTGGGCTGCATGGCAGAGGCAGTTCAAATACTTAGAGAGTGAGAGGAGAATTGCAGCATTCATCCCAGCACAAGCCATGAGTGACCCAGGTGGATATGGAAAAGAGCAGCCACAAACCAGTACCAAGGATGCCCTGAGACAAGGTCAACACAGCCCTCACAGGGGAAGCTAAGATCTGTCAACCCAACCAGCATGACCAGTCTCAACATGCCCAAGAAACTGATTCTCAAGACATTTGGTGCAAAACAGGACCCGTGTGGAGCTGGTTGTGCCACCCCAGGCTCTGGACACCGCAGGCAGTGACAGCACCAGCCCCGTCTTGCAGAGCACTTCAGGTGGAACAGAAAAGCTTTTCTGGCAAGAAAAACCATGTTCCCACTCACTGCCTCTACAGCCACAGCCATAACAAAGCCAGCCCCAGGAGCACCCACCTGGGGCAAAAGCCCAGCCAGCCAACCAGCTCCCTTCAAAAGTAGTTATTTTCCTACAGTTTTATATAATCGGATTTTAAAAATAAGCATAATTTCATTTCTTTCCCCTTCCTGCCTATCATGAGAGTTCATGACAAGGCTGCTGCTTGGAGCTGGTGGAGACCTTTTGAGAGCTTAAACAGAGCTTGCTCCTCCTCATCCAAGGGGGATGGAGGTGGGAGGGAGGAGGTGGAATGGGAGCTGTGACAGGTAAAAATAACCACACTTGGCCCGATGTTGCTCCCAATTAAGCGGGTGGGAATTTTGCCCAACTTCCTAGAGCTGCAAGACCCAGACACATAAAAAGTGCTCAGCTGCATTAACAGCCAAATGATGGTCAGAGAAAATCATGGATACATAAGCTTCTTCCCCTATTTCATGCTGGCAAGTGTCTGAGCATTCCCTGGCCAGGCATCTCAGAGGCTGCTGACACTCAGAGGGTGATGATCAGACCCACAGCACCACATCTCCTCTGCTCTAGGCATAGTCACTCCACAAAGAGTTTGGAAAGGTTTTTCCAGGAATGGTTTATCTGCTCAGACAGTTTTGCATCAGCTGAAACTAAATTGTAAGTGGTTTTGAGGAGGATATGGAAAGTGTTGAAGAGTAGAAACATTTCATTCTGACACTTCCCTGAACAAAAAGCGCTCTGCCTTTTCACAGTATAACGCTGCCTTGTGAAATCGAGTCCAATTTATTTTTAAATGGAAAAAAAAGAAAGCCCAAACCGAGAGCAAATATATTTCTGTGGACAAATATGATACTGCATTTCATCCTGCCATTAACACTTACTCCCATCTCCAGGATTTGCCAATCAAACAAAAATTCAGTCTTTTGTAGTGTCATGGTGTAACATCTTTCACAACCACCTTGAAGCTGTTCTGTATGAGGTTCAGCACAGTTCACCTTCACACGAGCCTGACACTGACAACACTTGAACGGATGCAAACATTTCCAACTTGCATTCAAACACGAGTAACAACTGAGGGAAGCAAGATCTGCAGATAACACAAGGTTTGAAGGAAAAAGTAAGACATTTCACTTCTTGTGTGACAACCAACCCAGTTCTCAAGCCCACAGAGGATGTGAGAGCTGGGTGATGCTTTCTGCCCTGGGTCAGAGCCCATATTGTAAGCTGGAAGATTATGACACTCCCACTGGGAGGTAAAAAGCATGTCAGGCATCCCTCAACAGAGTGTAGCCTTGCTGGTGAGGGGACATCACCCTTCAGCCTGCCAGCATCCCTGTCACCCAGCCAAGGAGCACCCCAAGGCAGACAGAGTGGGGTCTGCATCCCAGGAAAACACTTTCCATCTTGAGATATTACCTTGGAGGCAGTGGCCACCTACACCCAGCTATCACTAGAAAAGTCAGTATCCACAGGAGTTTTCCTGGAATAACATTCCGTGACAATCTTAATGCCATATGTAGTTTGGAGCTTGACAGTTTAAAGCAATTAGACCCAGGCTGGGAGCTGCAAAGCATTTTTGTGTTTACGTCAATGTTTCAAAGGTACCAATCAAGTACTCCCAGCACTTTACACACAGGATTAGTAGCACAGTGCTCCCGCATGGAATTGCTCTCTCCAGGAGCCCAGCAGCTCAGTGAGAACCAACCTGTGCAGAACAGGGATGCAAACCAGGTTTCCAGGCAAAGCCACCCCTGCATTTCCTCATTCATGCTGGGAAAAAAGCACCGAGAAAAGGTCAGGCCACCAGCTACGCCCCACAGCGCTGGAGATGCACGAATATTTCTCCCAGACAGATGGTGGGAAGGGGAAGAGTGAGGAGGAGGAAGGAAGGGAACCAGTTCAAGACAAGACTCTGAGACTGGCAAACTCTGATAAAAATACTCATCTCGCTGCTGCCGGAGGGATCCAGCACTTGTTGGGGGGGAGGCACACGGTGCTGTGCTGGATGTCCCACCCTGTGCCACGAGCTCATGCTGCTCCAGTGCTCCCCACTCCACCTCAAAAACTTTCCTTCTGTGTTTTTTTCCTCCATCTCTTTAAGATTTCAGCATCCCCCTTCCTGCTCTCACATCCTCTGACTACATCGACCACTTTTCCAATGTGAGTTTTCACTTTTTCCCCCTCCATCCTTTTTTCTCAGCATGGCGAGGCTGGGGAATTTTCTGAGGCTGCAGATCCCTCCCACACCTTCAACGCCATCTGCAAAAACCAAAGCCCTTACCAGCATTTCCCATGGCTGCTGTTCCCCCAGTACCAACTTGGAGTTCCCTGGGGATGATACAAGAAAGTAAGTTTGCTGCTCGGTTCAGATGAACTAAGAGCATAAAGCCCTGCTTTATCAGAGATGCGCTTTATCAGAGATGCACATCAAACGCTCCAGTTGCATATTTTAACAAAGAAAAAAGTCTGACAGAGAGAAAGCTATAAAGGGTCTAACATTCATTTCAGCTAGAAGTGGAAATCAGAGAAAGATTAGTGAAAATTATTAACGTAACAGGTGTCATTGTCACTTTTGTGACTTTTGTCCCTGGTTTATATTGGCTCTGCAAAGGAAAGTAGAGAAGAGGAGGAGGGTGAATGAAAGATGCTGCTTCTCCCAGACAACAAAGAGTTGGCTAATGGCACATTATGCAAATGGAATTTGAGGCCGAGGAATGTCTCAACCTGGGAAAGAACAGATGTCACTGACAGCATCAGGGTGAGATGACTGGGAATCATTTCCAGCTTGGGCCACCACACACTCCTCCCTGTACTGGTTCCAGTGGGGAAGCTCAGCTTCCAGCTGGGCTGAGCTCCAGTTCCCAAACCCATGGAGTCTGTAAGTGTTCAGTCCCACCACCCCGGGCCATTTGACCCACCAAAGGTCTCACCAGCCCCTGTAGCCACCCCAAAGCAGCTCAGGGAAGGACCACCTTCAACAGAGTGGGGAGGATTGCTGATGGGACACTGCTCCAAGCATGGTGCTGAAGGCTGGCTCTGCCATCAGCAGAGCCTGCAGCTCCCATCCATATCCCAGGGATGTGGGGATGCTCAGTCCACATCCACATCAGGGTGGGCACCTCCTCCTCCTCTCCCCATACACGATTCTCACACAGGGACACACTGAACACAACCCTAGGGGTTTAGAGCTTTTCTTTTTGGTTTTGTTTTTTTAATAAAAACAGCTCATTGGAGATCAATTTAGCTTTTTAATACCTTTCAGATAAAATCTGCAGTGGCAGCAATTCTCTCCCTATCTTAATTAATTTCTAAACACATCACAAGCTGGAAGTGCATGTTTGATGAATCTGGTTGACCTCCTGGTGCAGAAATGATGACACAGATGTTGTGCCTCCTTCACTACCTCATTACTCATGTTACACCAGGGTTTTTTCTCCAACTGAGCTGGCTGACAGGATGGTTGGCTCCAATGCTGTCATCAGCAAGGCACACTGCAAGGAACCAGAGTAAGGCTCAAGCAACATTTTGCATCCTCTGGAGCAGCTGGCAATCCCACAGGACACACCTCTATGCAAGCTGTGAGCACATGGGAAGGAGGGAAGTAAATCCAAATGTGAGATTTTTATACCAAAAAGGAAAAGGTATGGTTGGGTAGGAAAAAAAGGCAGCACACCAACAATGGCCAAGGAGAGGGAATGTTGGGGCCGAAGGAGTCTGTGTGTGGATGTGCCAAAGCCCACAGGATCTGGAGCAATCCCTGCGAGAGCTGTTTGGGAATAATGGGAATTGCTTCAGCTTTGCAAATGGTTCCAGTTTCCTCTCCCCTCCCACATAAGCTGGGATAAGCCCAGTTGCAACTGGTATGATGCTCTCTCCAGCTGTGGGAAGGGGAGCAATCACAGAATCACTGAACAGCCTGCGTTGGAAGGGATCTTGAAGACCAGCTCATTCCACCCCCTACCATGGGCAGGGACACCTTCCACTAGACCAGGTTGCTCAGAGCTCCATCTAATCTGGCCTTGAATATTTCCAGGGATGGAGCAGACACACCTTCTCTGGGCAACCTGTGCCAGGGCCTCACCACTCCCACAGTAAGGAATTTTGCCCTAATATCCAATCTAACCCTACTCTGTAGGTGTGAAGCCATTCCTCCTTGTCCTGTCACTTCAAGCCCCTGTAAATAGTCTCTCTTCATGTTTCCTGTAGACTCCTTCAAGTACTGAAAGACCACAATCAGGTCACTCTGAAGCCTTCTCTTCTCCAGGCTGAACAATCCCAATTCTCTCAGCTTTTGAAATGACAAAAAAGCGGGGGAGTGCAAGTGAATGCCTTTGTCATGGCCCTTGCTGGGTGATGGCAGCTTCAAAAAGGTGACAACAGCAGCTCCTAAAAACTTGCTTGCTCTTGGATATTCTTTAAGGAAGCTGAGAGCTGCTCCAGCCTCAGGCAGCCCTGAAGGAACTGTGTTCACAGGACTCACTGGCACAGCATATCAGGGTGCAGGACCCCTCCTCAGCCCCATTTCAGAACAGGATGAGAAATCAGAAGGAAGCATTTAAGAGCACACTTTATATCCAGCTCAGGGGCTGATGGAGCACAGCACTGATGGCTGATCATTAGGGAAACATCAGGAACAAGAAGAAAAAAGGAAACTCGTACAAATAAGAGCTAAATAAAATCCTCTGGGAGACCTAGGAACCAGCAGCTAACTTGTCTGCTGCCAGTACAGCCAGCAGAAAGTAGGCATTAAAAATAAAATATAATAATTTAAAAAAGCAGCCTGATGAGGTCTGGTCACCTTTTACTCCTGACACTGAAATGGCCCCTCTGAGCCAACGGCCTAAGATGAAACAAGGCTTTTCCTTTTTACCAATCTTCAAAAAATCCAGCTTATTTCTTCCAGAGCTGGAGCAGAGGCAGTGCAGAGCACATTTACAACCCTTCCACCATGCAGGGATGGTCCTGTGGTGTCTCACAGCCAGGGCTTCGACTGGCATTGTTCACACAGGCTTAAGAGAGGAAAACCCATCCCTTCACCAGCAGGATGGGATGTGGTTTTGCTTCCTCTTCCCAAACCTGCGTCCTGAGTACCCACTGGGTGCTGTGGCTCAGCTGAGGTCTGAGAGAGGAGTCAATGCAGAGATCAAACATGTCTGTCCCATCCCAAGCCACCCTCCACCCCCCAGGAGCCTGACAAATATCCCCCATCTGTGTCAAACATAGCTGGACACAGCCCTGGGCTGGATTTACCATGAGACAAAGCAATAATTAAACAGGGACACAAGATGGTGTGAACAACAAAAAGATAAATCTCTCTTATGTTTTGTTAAATTCAGCAATTTACAAGGTTGGAATAATTAGTGGTTTAAAATGTTTTGACACAAGCAGCCCCAATAATCATGATAAATCATATCAGGCATATGCCCAGATCCTTGAAGTGACAGATGACAAACAGAGCAGTGACAAGACGCTCCATCACGCAGGGAATCATTGAGTTAATGGAAGAATTATTGCTTCTGAAATCCACTCCAGTCCCATTGTGGGGAACATTCCAATTTATCAAAGCCAAATGAACATTAATTGCTGCAGCCTGGTAAGTTTTCGAGCTGCTGTGACCTTCATTGAATTTTAATCCAAAACAGATAAGATTTACTTCCACACAACAGGAAACAACACAATTAAACCCAAATGACAGCTGAGATTATGGTGAAAAAACACAACAGGCGTAATGACAAAAATATTGATTCCTTTCTACTTGACACTGCACTAAAAAAAAAAAGGTAAATAAATAAAATCTTACATTTGCATATTTGAGTTTTTTCCCCCCCCTCTTTTTTTTCATTTAGGAGACAAATTTCAGATGCTCAAGCCAAAAGGAAAGGAGTGGCAGAGTAATGGAGACTGAATTCCCTTTAACTGCAGTAATTAATGTTATGTCTCACTGGGGAGAGATTAAGAAAAAACAGTTAGGAAAGGGAAAAAAAATTAAGTATTATTTTGCTGTCAAAGATGCCCTTGAGCTTAGGAAGGGAGGTGTGAAGAGGGCCACAGTCACTCAGTGCTCTGTAGGAGCAGGTGGTGGCTGCAGGGACACAGGGCCATGGACACTGATGGCCCATATCCCACTGCACTGGAGGCAAACCCGTCCCAAACCACAAAGCCACAAAATGACAGCCAAAATCCCTAGAAGGAAGAGATAACCCAGGGCTTACATCTCCCTGGAGCCTCCACACAGTGCAGAGAGGGTCTTGGTTTTAGAGGCAGACCAAGGGCCAAGCCATAAACACCTACAGAAATCCACACCCACGTTCCCATCAGAGGGAGCTCAGCTCAGAGACCTCTCCCTGCCCAGTAAAGCTGAGCCAAGTGCTCCCTAAATCAGGGATTAGCCAGAGCCCCCCGGGGCAAACCTTCCCCAGCTCCTATAACTCAGCTGGAGGATGAGGAGACAGGTAAAAGCAAGTGTTACAGCTACTTAAAGGAGATGGAAGGAAGCACTTTCCTGTGTCTCCTCCTGTCCCTCATGGCAGGATGCTGGGCTGATGATGAACGGGGCACACAGAGCCTGAATGCCAAGGCAGTGCTGGGATGGGCTGGAATTCCTCATCTGCAGCAGGAATGGTGTTTTATTCTATAGAGAGAACTCAGGAAACATTGGGCTTCATGGTGAGAAGAGGAAGGAAAAGCATTTGAGAAGCTGGAAAGGAGTGCACAGGAATGTCCAGCTGCCTCTCAGGGCAGAAACAAGGACACAGTGGGAATGGAAATGGGGGGAACCCACAGCCACCCTGTACCAAGCACAGCATGGCCAGGAACTCAAGTGATAGGTGCTTTCTGGGATGTGATTTAGCTGGGGTAAGACAGCAAAGTAAAAGAGTGGGAAAGCAGCCTGAACAGAGCCTGAGGAACTGGGTGAAATGTTCCATCCAACATACAAATACTTGTGTCCATTTTATTTCAGCTGAAGAACTCCATGTGGTCTCAGGGAGGAAAAAAAACAAAACAACACAAAATTATCTTTGCTGGTAACTCAAAACTTGGCTCGGATTCACTCAAAAAGTTAATGAACCTTCTGAAAAATCTGGGCAAAGTTTCAAGCCTGTGCTGCAATCCTGACCCAGGGAAGGAATCTGCAGGGCTTCTGCCTTCCCTGGAACACGTGTGCAGCCCAGACCCCATCCCAGATCTGCATCCCTGCCTGGTATCTTGGCTCCTGCTGTAAGGAATATTAGGACACATAAATAAAGTGGAATTATGGCTCATTCTGGGCACAAGGAACACTTCCTTCTCTCCTGTCTTCCCTTTGTTTTTGTGCAAGTAAGGGGAGGCTCAGGGCAGGAATCAACTCTCACAACAGAGCCACAGATGTTCCCATGCCATCAGCTTCAGCAGAATGTGGGAAAGCCCATCTTCCCTGGCTAACCTGGGATTAGAGGGTAAAAACATTTCTTCAGTGATGACATTAACACCATCCCACGGGAATTGCTGCTCCCACGCTCCGAGGTGCAGCTCTGGGCAGGAATTTTTCTCAGGGACCTTCTCTCCAAGCATTCATCCACTACAACCATCCTTTGTATTTTAGAAAGAGCAGCTTCTGCACGGGCTGAGGACCAGAACTGAATCTCTCCTCACTTAGGAAAATCCACATTTCAAGCAGGAATCACCAGGCTCCAGAGCCAGCATCTTCCCACAGACATGGGTCAGTTCTCCATGGCTTTCTCAGGTTTGCCCTTAACAGCCAAACAATCCCACACTCAAACCAGGGATGTCTTCATTCCTTGCTCTGTCTCTCACTTGTATTTTCAGGCTCATTTTCCAAGTAGACCAGCTTTACCCCTTCCCCCCAATCAGTGCTCCCACTGACATTTTTAGCAGGACACAAAACCATTCCCTATCCAGCCCAGTAAGCTCAAGTCCCCAGTTCCTTTCTCTGCATCTTATCTTGCCCAACAGCATTAATGCAAAGCCTCTCTCCATGCTCATAAACACTCAGTGCCTAATGTAAAGCCCACTGACAAGGGCTGAGACATTCAAAAAAACAGATTTAGGTGGTGAAAGCCAAGTATGTTTTGTTAAACGGAAACAAGACTTTGTGCAGCCATTGTTCCTCCTTCCAAAACAAAGGGCAGAAGCCAAGGAGACGAGTCACAGGTTCCAGAAGATGAACAGGTTCACCTTCTGCAGTGGGTTGCTGTGATGGGATCCCCAGTGCCACAAAAGACTTTCCTTGGGCAAACAGATGACATGCATAAACACTGGATATAAAACCTAACCTGTTTTTTTTAATTTCACTTATAGCTTCTCCAGTGGGAGTTAAGGGACAATACACTGAGTCCCAGTTCACAGATGAAGCTCTAGAATAGAGGAATGATGGACCAGATCCAAATATGCTGACAACCACCTCACACATTAATGAAACAAGCACTTTAAAAGGCAACAAAGCACACTCACAATCTGTTAATAAAAGGTCACAAACACCTGAGATAGAGATATTCAAAGCACATGGACCATCTTTTTACATTTAGGTCCGACTCGTCCTTCCCAAGAGATGCTGCAGCCAATATTCCCTTAACAGGTAAAATTCAGCACCAGACAAAGCTAAAATTCTTGCTTTTGCACAGGCCAAAATGCAAGGCCAAGGAGAAATACTCCATTGACATCTCATCCCTTTCAAGCAGAGACAAGAGGAACCATCAGATCCTCGCCACCCTCCTAACAGCTTCTTCCCCACATTCAGTTGCTTGGTTTTCTTTCAGCTTCTCAGAAGGCCAAGCTTTTTTTTTCCTGCCCCATTCAAACACATCTCTCCCTTTCTGGAAACCAAACCAGAAAGGGACACAGACATCTGCACATCAGACTAAACCCTGGCCCCACTCCTTATCACTCCCCTCCCAGCATGACCTGGCTGCCAGCTCCCTTCTCCAAGGGGGTCCTCTGTCCCCTTTGATGCCATTGGCAGTTTAGACTCACCATGACCGAGATATGAAGAATGTGCATCTGCTCCTCCACGATCTCTGAAGGCTCCTGGAGGCTGGGGGGGGTGGCCCGGGAGAGCTGCTCAGCGCTGCTCATGGAGACGTGGAAGTACAAGGTGCCATTCTCCAGCCACTGCTGCTTCCAGTGCACCAGAGAGATGTCAGCCACAGTCCCCGACATCTCTGCAAGGACAAAACACACCACTGAGAAGCAGTTTTCTCCATGCTGCTCAAAGGTATTATTCTAAATGATCCAGGAAATTGGGATTGAGTTTTACCCCCGTACTGCTTATACATCATCATCTACAGAATGAGCTTGAGCATTATATTTTAGCTTCTGTCTGCTATTTCCCCCATATATGAGCAGTAATGTTTGTCTTCCTTAATAAAAATCAAGGGGCTACAGAGTGCCTTGAGATTTCTAGACTAGGAAGGCAGCAAGAATAAACAGAACCTTATACAGGTTGCCCTTAACTTCCTATAGCTCTCCAAGGAAAGAGGCTGGAAGGAGCTCCAAAGGATCTGCAGTCAAGCCCAAGGGATTTTTGTGGCTTGGCACTAAGAGGACACTCAGTGCAGGACAGACACCAGTACACACTTTGCTGGCATTACAGTGGAAACCTTCTTCCAAATGCAAGGCAGCACCACAGCTGTACTGAACAGGGATATTCACAACACAGACCACAAGCACCAGCAAGAAGAGATGATAACCACGCTGACAAGTATGTATTGACCCTGGGGTTGCATCTCCCGGTCATTCTCTGTGGCTTTGCTGGTTTTACATCCCCCAATCCTAATTTACAGCACAAGCACCCTGGGAACCAGGATTAAGCAGCCCAGCACACACAACCACTTCAGCAGCTTCTCCTGACCTGGGGTACCACACTGAATTAGGGGTCAGACAATCCAAAGGGCACTCAGACTTACAGTCCCAACAGTTCCCAGCCTCAGCTGCAGCTCCTGCCTGGGCCAGAAGCACTGACAGCTCCTCAGCTGCCCATCACGTTGCAAAGGGATCTCTGCAGGGAACAGATTTGGCAGTTTGGCAGCTGAATCAAAACCAGAAAAAAAAATATGAGCACAAAATGAGCCAAAATATTTCTCCTTCCACCACCTCTTTTTTTGATGTTTGTTTTTCCATTTGCAATATCAGCAATGGGAAGCAAGTCAGGTCCTCTTAGTCACTGGGCCCACAGCTTCAGCAGTCACCAGCTTTGTGGGAGACCTCAACTCAATTCTCTCCTGTTTGGGAAGAGCAATAGACTGTAACAGACCATGACATCTGTGCAGGAGGGTCTGCTCCAGAACAGGCAAGAGCATGAGCTCAGATAGTCCAGGCACCATGGTAGGAATGGAGACAAGGTTCTCCTCCTTCTCCTCCACACCCTAGCTGTAGAAGATCAGTGGGGAGAACAGGGCTTGTTCCCCTGTACACAAAGCAGCCAGGGAATGGTGGTGGCATTTTGCATTTCATTTTCCTGAACGCAGATGGGCAAAACCACATCCATTTCCAGCTACCAGTGGAGAGGAAGGAAGGAACAAGCCCAGGTGAGGCTCTTCTGAGGAGTCATCCACACCTTGCAGGACAAGATGCTTCACTTGGGTGCTGGCTCATGAACAACCACTTAGGCTACAAGACCAGGCATGTCCATTCTACAAAACCACATCTCAACCCAACAAAAAAAATCTCTTGACCCTTCAGGTATAGTTTTTCTCACCCCTGAAATCGATACATTTTCCAGCAGCAAGCTCCTGTCTGTCCATCATGGATCAAAACAAAGCCAACCAATCTGCTCACTGAAAGCCCCATCATGCCACAGGATCCCCCCCTCGCTGCACAGCTGAGGGCAAAGACAAGGTCACCCCATTACTGGTTCAGCACCTCACTGATGACACACCTAAGCCACTGCATTGTCACCTCAACCTCATCAGAAGGGTTTGCTCATTGCCTCTGTCCCCCCAGCACAGCTCCAGTCCTTATCCCCAGTCTCTGTGCATATATGAACACCCAACAGAGAAAAAACAAACAGCTCCTGACCATGCCTGGCCCCATCAAGAGCCCATGTTTGTCCTTTGGAGGGGACATGTGAGCTCCCTGTCACATCTCTGTCACTGCTGTGACATAACTCCTGATAATTCTTCCCTCCTTAATATAAACAGCTGTTTGCTGGAGCAAGTCAGAAGCAAGAGGTCTTGCTTGTGCCTTCTAACCTCCAAATCACAGCAGCCCTACAGCTCTCAATGCAGGACAGTGGCTGCTGCAAAACCTGGGAATCTAATGAAATGAGTCTTGTGCCTCTCCCCTCTGAAGAGACTAAAGCAGGTTTCTTATAGCAGTAAAAGAACAAAATGAGAGGAATATCAAGGCTCCTTAATTGCAGTCGTCTTCCCAGCAATACTTCAAAGGTCTGTACTGAAAAGCATCTCCTTGTCTAATTAAAATCAAAACAAATGCTACTTTCAAGAGCAAAGACACTCGCTCAGCTTTGCAGTAGAAATCCAAGATCATCCACAGAGGCAAACAGGCCACGGGAGAGTGGGAGAGCACAGAAGCATCAAGGGACGGATTCTGTTACGCAAAGGCATAGTCTTAATTCTGCCCAGAGGGACAGTCACTCACAGGAGAAGATATTACATTATTATTGCATATTATTATTATTTACAGTATTCAAACTCATCACACACACCTCCCTACAACACACCTCCCCAGAAAAGCTTAGGAAGGAGGTTACATCATTTAGACCTCAGCTCAGGCCCCACGTGGGTGCTACCACAACTCCACTGCTACAGTTCTAAAGGCTACACCACATTAGGGAAGCTGGGAAAAAGACCTCCAGGGTCAATCTTTCTCCAGAATTTTTTCCCTTACACACAAATTTTTGCATGGGATGCTTAAAAGGATCACAGAGAACATTTCTGGGGAGTTCTGAAATATAGGCAATTTTTTGGATTTTAGCCTAGACTGAAGATAAGCCTGTTTCATTTTCAAAAGGTCTCTTCCAAAAGTAGAAACTTCAATTTAACATTCATTTCACAATTTTAAGCAAACCCAGCAGTCAGGCAATTTCTGACAGACACTGACTTGCCAAGCCTGGGTACCCCTTCCCACACCTTTTATAAACACCTGGGTGCTCTCCACCCCTGAGCCATCATTGCAGGGCACCTACTACCCCCAGCACCACCAGGACATCATGAGCCTCCAATCACTACTCATAACAAAAAAAAAAGTCTTTTCAAGCCCTGTAGCTGCAGAATTCTTCAATATCCAAACACAGGCAAGTTTCTTGGCCTCATATTCTTGACACGAATATTACACTGCCAGTGTTTCACTGGACACACATTGTCACTCCACTATCTGCACAGTGGTTACAGCAGTGATAGCCCGTCCATCAGAAAGGATGTAATAGTCTGCAGCAAGATTGCCTGTTATCAGAGCTTTCAAACGTTTTTGGAACAAATTAAGGGCATTCCTGCACAAAACCCGAATGAGATACAGTTAAGGCTTTAAATGGGCAGCACTGGAAAAGCACTTGTGGTCTATTGCTGTTTAAAATCTCAGTATCCAACAGATGGGGAGCTCTCAGATAGGGTTCAAACACAGTTTTGTGGGTAAAACACCAAGTAAAACAGCCAAACAGACCATAAAACACCTGCCATGCCATCCAACCTGCTCATTGCACTCAACAGCCATCAGCAGAGAAGGGATGACAAAGGTCCTCATTCCCCACAGCACAAGCTAGACTTCTCCCTATCCAGAGGGCCCAGGAAACCACATTTCTCCATCCCATAGCAAACAACCCAAGGAGCCTGTTCCACTTTGCAACACCAGCAAAAATGTCTCCACTCCAGCCTCCCTTGGCTGCCTCCCCAACTCTTCACACCTGCTTCTCATTCCCCATCACACAGCTCAGCTGAGCCCAGGGGCAGCACTCACATGCATCACCTGAATTTAAGAAAAGGGCATACAGAGCATTTTCTCCTTTTCTGCCTCCATGAAACTACATTTTCCAACATTTTGCTTGGAAATCAAACAAGCAATCCAACTAAACCCTTCTCAAGGCTCAGCCCCTGATCTAGTCTCGTGCCCAGCAGCAGGTCACCCATCCAGGACAACACAGGGGACAGCAATAACCACAGCAAGATCTCTCCCAACCAATTCTCTAATTCCATTTTTCCTTTTGCTGTTGCTAGAAACCTTACATATAAACATTTCATTGAAGTCTTCAACTTGTATTACAATCAAACTTAAAAGCAAAAGGGCCTAAATGCATTTGGTTGGGGACCAAGACGATTCCCATAAAAGCAGATTATGCTGACATGATGAATATAAAATGAAACAGCAGATATTAAAGTTGGAGGATTGTTACTCCATGCCTTCAGGCTCCTGGCCGTCCTACCCACCTCCTCCCTCCTCTCCCCCCTCCCAGTGGGTTTCACTGAAGGCAGAGGTAGCCTTTTCACCTCTGCCTTCTCTAAGGAAGGCTGCCAGGCTTTAAATATTCACTGCCTCCCCACAGCCCCCTCCAACCTTATGCAATGCTTCAACAGTCATCAGTTATTCGGGAGGTTGCAGCCCTGCCTTATCTGTCATGGCGTTTTACAAAGCCTGTTTTGTATTTAATTGGCTTGTTCTTGCTAATCTACCATGATTATTGTATTTTTATTTCATTCTTGAAGGTCATTATTTAAATAAGCTGTCAACCTGTGGGCTGTTCATTCCCACACGCTTCCCTGCCCCTGGATAACCAAACCCTCCTCGTGCTTCCTTCCCAGTGCTGCTGAGACCCTGGGACCTTCTGGGAGCCTTTCCTATAGGTACCAAGTCCTAGGTATGATGGGTGAGAAGTCAGTGAGTAATTTCCAGTGCATGGATCCAGGCTCCTCCTGCCTTTTTCCTCCCCACCTGCTTCATCCCAGCAGGACCTGCACCCTGCAGCCAGGCTTCATCAGCTCACCTGCACAACCCAGCATCTTAATCTGTTGGCACAGGAAAAGCTGCAAATCTGTATTTCCTTTTACAACTAGGGCATCCTCTTCTTGCTCATGTGTCACTCCTCGACTTGCAACCCCATTCCTCCTGCCGTTATTCCAGGGGCTCTTCTGAGTTAATGTTCTCCAGAGGCGCCAACCTCCGGTGAAGTGTTAGTTTAGAGATTCTTCGGTGCTAGCTACCACTTATGCTAATAAACCAAATTTATGCAGAAAGTCATAAACAGAGAGCTCTCCCCAGTGCCCTTGCCAGCACAGGATTGCTCCCTGCGGAATAGATTATCACGCTCTGTGCAGACTAGTTCCAAAATGACTCTAGTAATGGGGCTTCCCCCATGCTCCCCAGGGGACTATTTTGCAGTCAAACAGGTCCAAAGAGTTCTAAGGGTTTGGGTCTTTTGCTAGCAACGTGGTGGGGGGTTTTTTATTCCAATCATTAGCTTAGGTTTTTCCTTCCTCTTCCCCCCTGCTCAATTTTTAACATGTTCTTTCCCTTCCACATCTCCTCCCCTACTCCCCTCACAGTACTCCCTGGGGCAGCACACAAACGCAGCTGCAGGTCATAAAAGGTAATGGAGAAGCTCAGAAGTTTAAGAAAGGGGAAAAAAAAGATGACAAGCTCCCTCTGATCATCTATTTTCAAAGCCCCTGTCTGTGAGAACACAGTGCTGCACCTGCAGGGCATTTCAGGGGTGGCTCTGGCACTGTGCATGTCTGCAGGGACACAGAATCATGGAATTGTTTGGGTTAGAAAATCCCTCTAAAAGCATCAAGTCTAATCATTAATCCAGCACTGCTAAATCCAAGATACGGTGTGTGGCCAGGGATGGCGCTGGATGCAGAGGGCTTCAGGCAGCCTTGCTCTAGGGGTGGTCCATGGGGGACCCTCCCAGCACTGTGCACAGGCTGGAGTACTCTGCATTCATTGCCAGCAGCATCACACCTCTGACAATGGACAGGCAAAATGGGATTTGCAGTAAAGTGGATTTGGTTGTTTACAGGCTTTGCTCAAAGCACCTGGAAGGAGAAAAACAAGCAGCCAGGTTCCAGGGTGCTCCTGGAACTAGACAACTCAAAGACACGTAGATGTGGTGGGAGCTGAGGTGGCACCAAAGGGTCCCTGACAATCAGGGCCACAGGACTGAAGATGAGGGCTCGTGGGCTCGATGATTTATAGCCATTTCCCATTAAAAATCCCCACAGGCTACAATTTGGAGGCAACAAGATTTATGGGGACATCTGCACTTACAGTGCAAGGTGCATGTCACCCCTTCCCCTAGTGCTCTTCCCAAGCCCATTTGCCTTTGCATAAAAAGGGCTTTGTCATCCCCCACGTGGCCCAAAGCAAGATGCACACAACAACTCAGTGGCTGAGAGGGATTTAAGGGAATAAATTAATTGAGTTGGTAAGCTCAGCCATCAGCACTTGAAACCAGACAGTGAGTCCCAACTCAAGAAGGGCTCTCCTCACTATCAACACATTTCACCACTGAGCTATTAGAGCTGTTGTACAAGCTGTACCAAAGTGTCCTACAGCATCTGCCCAGCTTCAAGAGGCACCAATGCCAATCCTTACACCTCTCTGCCCAATCTTCCAACTGGGCTCCAGCCCTTCTGGGGCAGCCCATGTGCTTTGCCATAAAGTGATGTTACACCCACAGGCTCAGTGATGGTACTGGATTTACTCCAGTTAATGTCAGGAACAGTGAACTCAGCCAGGACATTTGGATTCTTTCTGTTTTCCCCCTAACCTTATTCAGGAACATGGGTTGGGGGTTTTGTTTCTATTTTAAAAGAGTATTTTAGGTGGATGTAATTATTGTCAAATGCAGCAAGAGGTCAGCAGACTGCATCATCCAGGAGATGAGGGGTGAACAGGGAGGACAGAGTCAGCCCCTTCCAGGCTCCAGCCCCTGGAAACACTTCCAGGCAACCGAAAGTTTGCGCTGCTCCAACACAGCTCTCTTGGTCTCGGCTCTGGAGCCCTTTGCACTGTCCCTGCATCCCTTCATCCATCCTAATCCCAGGCTTTAGGGTCCCTGCACACGTCAGGGAGTGGATATTGATTTGCCTGTGCTGCCTACAGATCACAGCCTGAGTCCACACACCTCAAAGAAGCTCAGCACACTCCACATTCCTGCAGCTGCTTTCCTTGTAATTCAGGCTCCAGTACATTACCCTTATTTACAATGCCAGGGCTTCACCATGGCGCCTCAGGCACTCTAAAATTATTACAGGGCCCTTTGACTTTCAATTCTCTCCATTCAATTCCATTTTTATCTGTCGGCAGAGACTCCCTATGACGGGTGGTGGGAACCAGTGGTGTGCAGGCAGACGATGCTACTGCCTGTTCTTCCAATCCTAGAGGAATTGCTCACACAGAGCTCAACGTGAGTCATCTCAGTTTGAATGAGAAACACCAGCTATGGGAGAGCAGATGAGAGAGTGCTCCTGGGTACATCCAGGCTCAGAGAAGCCCCTCCATGGTGCCATCTATCTGGCTGATACTGCCATGGTTAAATATAAGGTGAAGGAATGTGACTTTAAGCATCAAAGCCCCTCTTGTATGTCCTGCAGAGATGAAGGGCAGGGTGCAAGAGAGATGGCTATGCAAGTGTTGCCTAGATGCACAGATTCTGACCTCCAACCTTCTCTCCTTTCCCAATCCCCACTGCTCCATTAAGTAACAAGTGGGTTTTTGGAGGATCTTTGGCATTTTACTAAAAAGCTCATGCTCTGACACTTCTCTGCAGCCTCCTGGCTCATCCAAGAGAAACACAGGGTTCACTTTTGAAAGACCACTTGAAGGCGCAAGGAGGAAGGAAGAGCCAACTCTTACATCTTGTCACAGCAGAAAGAGCTGCTAGTCCATGAAAGCTGCTGCTGTGGTGATGAATGAGGAAAGCTGTGAGTCTTCTGGCTCCTCACTTACTCCAGATCCTCAAAACCAACAAGAGACAGACCTGATAAAAGGGGAGAAAAAAGTCCACTGCCACACAGGACACCTCTCCATCACTGTCCCAGCCCCACACAGGACGTCATGTTTGAAAACTCAGCCTGCCTTCTGCAGGACTGCAAGCATTAGAGGGTCTATTCTAGATAAACTGCCTTTGATGCCATTCACTAGGCAGCAGGGTAAGAAAAAAACTCTGTCTAATCCTCAAGCCCAGGCAGAGCTCAGCTGAGCCAAGCTACTGGTGCTTGGAGTGTCCTTGCCCACTGCTGCAGATCACTGCTTGTACAGTGACACCAGAGCTTTGCTTGGAGCCTGAGCAGCTCTGAAGTGTCCAATGACACAACTGGAGGCTACTGAGAGGAGCTGCTGCCTTTGATAACCACTCATTTGATTTTTCACTGCAGCTGAGGAGGCATGAGGGAGGCAGCTGGGTGGGCAATGCACAGGGAAGGCACAGGGAAGGCACCATGCATCACCTGCAGTGGCAGCACGTGGTCCCCAACTGGACAGGAAATGCTGGCACATGAAAACACAAACAGATGGGTTCTGCTGATATTTTAATCCAGGTCTCACAGCAGAAGGGAGCAGGTGCCCAGTCAGCCTCCCACTGCCTGCATCCCTCTTGCTTTCTTTTCCTTGACAGTGGTGAGGCTGGGGTGGGGATGCCTTTTCCCAAAAGAACCAGCAGCACAGACACCACAGCAGCAGTGCAGCTCCAGGAGTCATTACAGCACTAGATAAGGCTTGGGTAAAGGAAAAACATTTCATTTTTGGAAAACCTCCCCTACAGCCTTTTCCCTGTGCAGGTAACACTGCAACTGCAACTTTTCCTTTGACTGGGAATTCCTGCAGGAGTTGAGGGCTGGGAGCAGAGCAAAGGCCAGCCCAGCACAGTGGGGTGTGGACTGGGGCAGAGCAGGACTGTCCCACAGGCTAAGGGACAAAGAGGGAGTGTGCTTCTCTTCCCTGCAAGCTGTGACAGGAGCAGAAAGGCAACATGACATGAAGTGACTTGAAGAGCATGCCAAAGCCAGTCAGGCTCCATAACAAAGCAGAGAGGTGAGTTTGCTTTATAGCATCTGCTTCTTTGCACAGGTACATGGGGAGCAAGGACTGGCCTCGAGGGGTGAGCGTCACTCTGAGCTTGATTAGAACTAGCCAAGTGCTTTATAACTTCTCTGCATTTTTAAATGCCTCTCTTTGGGAAACAGACCTCTTAAAATGATAAGGTAGTTTGATAGCTCAGGGCAGTGCTCAGACTGTGAAGTGATTTTTACACAGTAAGTCCTCCACGGACCTCCCCTCCCAAAAGGGAGGTGGAGTGGGCAGAGGAGAATAAAGCGGGGCAGGAGAGAGGAGATCTAGTTGCATTCTACAGACACGAACACTAGGATAGTTCCACCTGAGAGATGGATGTCCTTTTCCAAGGAAAGGGAGCTGACTGGACATTTTCAGGAAAAAACCAGTTAGTGGGGTCTTCAGTTTGTATGCAACCTGGAGCACCAGGTGGGTGTATCAAAAGCCAGGTAGCTTGAAAATGCTGGACATACCTTTCCTTGCCCAAAAAAAGCAAAAATATCACTTACCAGGAATTACCATTTGCTGCCACCCCTGCACGTGGATCATGATGGGGCTCCTATACTTACAGGGTCCCTTCCCTGCTGTCAAGCAATGGTTAAAAAGGATTAAGGGACTTATCTCTAATCCAGGAGAGCCTTTTGAGTGCTCATCCCCTGGAAAGCCCCCAGAGCCACCCAGGTACCCAGGGTACCACCTATGTACCCAGGTTCTGTCTGGGATGCTAACAAACTCCAAATTCAGCTCTTACTTATAGAAGTGAGTTCTTACAACCTTACAGAATACTCACTTCTCTCTAACACTATTACACCTTAACCCTGGAGTGACCTTGCATGTTTATCTACCTCAGCACCCAGAGAGATTCCATCAGCTCTGGACACACTGACACCCTCCTGTTGGCCAGCTACCATCAGGTTTCTGCTGGAAAAAAAGTGCAACAAGGGCTATGGGAGAGCAGCCTGCTGATCCCCAAAGATGCTATCCCAGGGTCCCAGACCACCTGGGCAGCCTCAGCCCTGGAGCCAAGCGCTGCTGTGGGAGGCAGCAAACCATCCAGCTGCCAGAAGCAAAAGGGTTTACTGAGGTTAGCTCTGAAAATCCTCACCTCTTTCTGGACTGACTCACACTGAAATGAACTGGACTCCAAGCAGCTGATCCAAGAGCACAGCAAGTCGCTGGAGGGCTCAGAAAGTGGCATCATAAGATGAGGAGACATTAAAATCCAAAGTAATAAAAGCAACAAAATTTATTAAGGCTTCTTGGAGCCTGAGGTCAAAACAATTTTTCCCCATTTAAAATCGGTAAGGCACAAGAGAAGCTGAGAAATTTGTCAGAGATTAGAGGTGACAAAGTGGCAGAGATCAAAGCCTGAAGCAGCCACATCCTCACACACAGTCACCACCCATGCTGGCATGAGCAGGGTCCCTTCCTCCAGCAGTGCATGGGGAGATGCAGGCACAAGAGCTGTGTCATGCAACGAGGGCTTCACCTGCTGAAACAGGGGTGACCAGGTCATTACAGCCCCCTGCGACCATTCAGTGGTGCCAGCCCTTGTGTGAGGGTCAGGGAGACCAACAGCTGTGGTGCCACCAGAGTGTGATGGTGCTGGGATGTGATGGTGTGTGGATGCCCACCCAAGCCATGCACAGGGAGGTCTCCAAGCACTGCACTTGTCCAGACATTTCTCCAACTCTGGTGGCACCTCTAGCTATTCACATCTTCCCAGACAGGAAGAGGAGGGCCAGCTTTGCTGCCACTGTTGCCCTATGTCTTTGTTTTACAGAACCTTTGCCAACTCAGCATCAACCCACACCAATCCATTAGGTCTCATTCCTTCCCCAGCCATGTTCCCTAGCATTCCCTTCCAGTGGAAATGAGATTCTTCTTGCCTCACAGCCCTCACTTCCATCATTAACAACAGGGCTACCACCTAATTCCAGCCCTTCATCCCTATTTTCCCCTTCCAAACAAGTTCCAGTCATTTCCCATTCCCTTCTCCATTAAGAAAGGCTAATCCTTGTCTCCATTTCCAGTGGACCTGGTGCCCCCACCATTACCACACCATTAGATCCAGTAGAAGCATTGTCTCATGGCTGTACCCCCATTTACTCTCCTAACAGGAGTCTCTTGGAAAGCTGTACAGCAGCTGCCCAAAAAGAGAAACCTACACCAAGAAAGAAGAGACACCAAGCAGTTCTATCCTTGATCTGCATACACAAAGGTCATGGGAAAGTGGCAGAGGGGGATGAATCCTTGAAGCCTCATTAGAGGGAAAGAAACTGTTTCTGCAAATAATTGATTTCTAAATTTATCCCCTAATTAAATAGGTTCCCTGGACGAATCTGCATGCAGGCTGCAAGGTGATGATTTAGTGGCTGGCTTCCTACGGGAATGCATCAACACATGTTTGCAAATTGTCTCTCTCCCAGATTCAAAGGAAGGGTGATCATCTCCCCATGCCAGCACACCTGGAGCAGACAGACAGGCCCCTCCTGCCACCTGGAGCCTTGATATGCCAAGCCAAGCTTTCTTCTGCACCAGATCTATCAGAGCCACCCGCAGGGAGAAGGGCATTTGTCATCATCCACTGGTCCCTGTGCTCCAACCCACGCTCCAGAGCAGGGGACTCATCACGGTCAGAGTGTGCAGTTCACACCCTGCCCAAAGAGGAGGCCAGACCGAGGGATTTTTGGCAGGCAGGAGCTGTAAAACTACATCAGGTCTGGAAATGCACTGCCTAAATTCAGCACATAGCATGGCAAGAATGAGAAACATTATCTCCAAAACATGCTCTTGCTTCCTACATCAATTCCATGGCTGTTCCTGTCTAGTCGCTTTGACTTTTTCCTACAGACACCATCAGCTAATAAAACCTCAAGAGACGGATCCTGGGATAAAACCAGGCTACAAGCTCTGCAAAAATTAAGCACATTTATCACTCTTCCGCGGAGAGCTCCTTTTGGAAAGCAGAGAGCCTCGATGCTCTCAGACAAGCATCAAAGGACTTTGGACGTGAAAACTCCCTGTTAGCTTGAAAAGGCAGGGGTGGCGAGTGTCCCCACTTCGTTAGAGCTCCATTAATTAACTCCTGCTGTCCGGAATGGTGAGTATTGGGGGCCCACAGCCTGTCCATCCACGATGCTGGCTCAAAGCTCTCCTCTCCCAAAAAGAGAGGCACTAGCCTGCATTTATACACTGTCTTCTGTCTTCAGAAACAACTCTTTTCATCGCCTGTCAACTTTCCACCCTCAGGATCATTTGTGCACTGGATGTACAGACCCACCCTCCTTCAGGGCTCCAGCCCTTTGGTGTTGAGACTTAGGGGTCTACAGATGTAGGTTGTTCCTCCTGATGTCCTGGGTCTCCTGGAACATGGTACCTGCAAGGATGAGCCATATAGATTTAGACTAAATATTAGGAAGAAATTCTTCCCTGTGAGGGTGGTAAGGCACTGGCACAGGTTACCCAGAGAAGCTGTGGATGTCCTCCTATCCCTGGAAGTGTTTGAGGCCAGGCTGGGTGAAGCTTGGAGCAACCTGGGATAATGGAAGGTGTCCTTGCCCATGGCAGGGGTTGGAATGAGAAAAGCTTTAAAGTCCCTTCCAACGCAAACCATTCTAGGACTTCATGATACTGTAAATGCAGCCTGGAGATTGTTTATGGTGCCCATCCCAGTCACACTGGGCAGAGATTGAGAAGCCCTCCATTTAAGCCTTGGCTTTTCCACTCATCCCAGATAAATGCCTAAACTCAGATATTTATGGATTTGCTTGTCCCTGTTGGGGCTCCTGGAAGGCAGAGATGCAGCCTGTGTGTCCAGTTCAAACCTCATCAAAATAAAAAAAAAACAGAAAAGCTACTACTCTAAAGATCTAAGAGGTTTTTCTATGGTTTTGAATTTTATCCTGACCTGTGATGGAAAAAGAAGACCATTGGGAAGTAATTTGCTATCCCAGGGTGACAGTACACATGGACATCTACTCACTCATTCATGCTCTTCTTTGAAAAAATGCCGAAAGATGGGATTTTCTCCCCCTACCTCCCTCAAAAAGTATTCAAAACTGGAGCATCTCTGTGGTATTTTGGATTTCTCAACATATCTATCTTGTTAAGTGAGTTCTCAATCAAAAAATCACTATCACAAGCGGAGCTTGGGCCCTAACCTACTTCTGCATTCGAAAATAAAAAGCCATTAGGTGGCTAAATACTTTAGGAACGGTGTCCCTTCATCTCCTTACTGTGGTTTTTTTGTCTGAGGCAGAGCATCCTCCTTTATAAATTGCCTCAGAGAGCCTCAGATCTCTTCTAAAAGAAAACAATATTATTCATAGGATAGGAAAGAGATGGAGGAAAGCTAATTAGTCCTCTACAGAGGAGTTTGCAAGATACAGCATTTAAATGAAGCCTCATTTTCGTATGGCAGTGCTAAAATGTTCATGTTATGTCACTGGCTTTTTCTTCCAGAGGTGTGTTTTTGCTCACCTTGAGCATTTTTAAAGGCAAAGAAAATTCCTTTAGGTACCAAAGTAAATTCATAATCCAGCTCTCCACCACTTACTAACTTGAGTGTGTTAAAACCTAGATAAAAACAGAGTAAGACGAGTCCTTGAGGCCCTGTTCCCCAAGGATGTGTACACATAAAGCAAGGAAAATGTGTGGTTATTAGAGTTTAGCTTTATTGTTTTCATAAAACACATCAAAGATTGCGTTTATGATTCTGGAGAAAATAAAAGCCTCTCTCCAATTGTTAAAATAGCAAACACAAGATACTCCAGTGACTTCTAAACAATCAAACACTTTGGACTTGCACAGCACCCTCTACTTGGATTCCAGAAAAGTCTGTACAAGAGTGAAAATGAGCCTGGGTGGGTGAGAGATGAAACCACATCTCACCTTATAGCCAAAGTAAGCAGAGTGGTTTATACAGTCATTACATGAGGATAAGTTACATGAATGACAAGAAAACTGTTCAAAACTCCCTGCAAAATTGCTTAAGAGCCAGTTTTGCTGGTTTTTCAGAAACATCTCAGTTTCTGAATTATCAAATCCCCTTTGAAAGACAGACTTGAGCAAAAGAATCATTTAAACATGCTCAAAACCAAACAATAAAGGAAAAGCTGGAATTTTCTCCCTGGCCCTTGGCCAAGCTGCTTGGAAAGCCTTTACCAGCACAACTTCCACACATTCAGAGGGCTTTTGCATGCTCAGTGTCCCTACCACACTGAAGATCTCCTGCACCTGGCTGGAAGGGGGCATTTGTATCCATCACTGCATCCAGTCAAAAAGCTTTGCCCAAAGAACCCAGCAGCCTTCATCAGTTTTGCTCCTTTACCTTCAGCCTGGAGGAAGGACAAACCAAAGGAGGGTTTTTCCCCCCTCCTTAAAATATTACAAAGACTACGTGAGGTCATGAATTATTGAATGCAGCTGTCTCTTCTGTTTAGCAGGATGATGATGGAAGGGAAATGTGGACCACAGAGGGGCTATGTCCCCAGCATGGGAGCAGGGCAAGGAGCCAAGAGGCGTGTCCAAGGGGGATCCTTACCCAGCTACTTACTGTCCCTGCCCATCCATCAGAGCCTGACACCTGCCTGGTACCACTCGCGCAGTGGGGATAGAATTTGTCTTGGAAGAAGCCAAGGGAAATATATCTTCCACAGCAATATCCTGGGAAGGGAGGGAAGCTCTTCAGACTCCCTTCATATCACTTCACCTCACTTGAAAACCCAAGCTGAACCAGGGCTGAGACTCTCCTGGCCATGTCTGATGGATCACCAGGATGGGCAGACCTGACAGAAGCCCAGCTTCAGTCTTCCTTGGAGCTCCAGCATAAGGCAACAGACTGAGGGTAGAGAGGTAAAAAGCCAGCAAGGACAGAGACACTGAGAAGGTCCTTTGCTTCCACAAGATCCTTATTTCATCCCTTGCCTGCGATGGTGATCGGGCTGATCCCTGCCTGGCTCGTGAATCCTCCCCGCTCACTTTTTCTTTTTACCCTGGATATTAATGGAGAGAAATCTCTGGATCTATTTGAAATGAATTATACTGCAGTAATTGCAGCTGCTATAGGGCAGTATTAGGTCAAACTGCCCTTTTTGTGCTGTGTCTCCAACACTAGAGATGATGAATGGGCTCATTTTCAGCAGAGCTGGATGCTCGCAGCTCCAGGTGAAGCCCACACAAACCACAGATGCTCGTTGCTCCGATACCATGGCACGGGTGCCTGCCAAGCACTTCCTTTAATAAAACATCCAAACTTGCACTATACAAACACAATTTTGGCTTGCATTTCCTACTACTTGTTGTCATTGCCCCGCAGGTCCTCAGCACACAGTGCCATCCATGGCTGTCCTCTCCAGGCTGCACTTGACTGCTTAAGAAATCTGTGCCACTCGCCCCCCAGAAGGACCTTTTCAGCCCAAAACAGATTCTCCCCTCCTCTTCTAACTCTGTGTTAATTATTAAGATAGGGTGGGATTGAACAGACTAATTACCACTGTAAAGTTACTCTCCTGAAGGCTGATAAGGGAAATAATTAGGATGGACAAGCATGGATTACAGAGCTCTAAATATCTCTCTCTTGTCAAGATAATGCTGCTACCCAACTTCACAAAAGACAAGCAAGTCTACTGGCAAACATGTGGTGGAGACCAAAAAGTGGGCTGGACCTTCACAGAGCACAGACCCTTCATCCTGCAGCACAAGGGGGAACCTCCTCCAGCATGTTCAGACTTGGACAAGCCTCCAACACACCGTCCCAAGGAACTCAACAGACATGCTGCCCTAAGGTGGGTGACAGCTCAGACCTGCACTCACCCTCTGTGGTGGGTTAACCTTGGTTGGCTGCCACGCACTGCCTCACCAAGTCACTCCCACACCGCTTGATTCCCGACTCATCTGTGTCCTTCCTCTGAGCAGTGCAGCGGGATGGAGAATAGGGATTGGCACATAACCCCAATGCGCCTTCACAGTCATAGAGTCAGAGAATCACAGTATGTGTCTGAGCTGGAACAGACCTTAAAGATCACCTCGTTCACCCCCTGCCATGGGGGTTGAAACACTACTCAGTGAGACAGTATGTTCCTTCAAATCAACATACCCAACACCTTCCCCTCTCTGGACACTGGGTTTGTGACTGCTTTGGCCATCATCTGGTCTGCTTTCACCTGCCCAGACATCAGCTCAGACAAGCAGCACACTGGAGCTGTAGACAAAAAATGACAGCTATCCCAATGGGCTGTCACAGGACACACATCTCCTTGACATGAAGGCAAGGGTGACATTTCCCTGGGAACACAGCTGCTTGAGGCAAAAGTCCAGAGCCTGGGAAATCCCAAGAGGATCAGTGTGTCTCCAGCCACCTTCCATCCCACATCCATCAGCTTGTTTCAACATGTGGAAGATGCCTCATGGGTGAAATCCAGTAGTGGCAGCTCAGGGGATCTGGATTGAAGCATGACCTAGTGGGTGGCATCCCTGCCCATGGCAGGGGGTTTGAACTAGATCATCTTTAAGGTCTCTTGCAACCTAAACCATTCCCTGATTCAATGACCTCCATGAGAACCGGTATGACTTCACCTGGAATATCAGGGCGGTTTTGGGCACCACAGTGTAAGGAAAGATATCGAGTCATTAGACAGTGTCCAAGGGAGGGCAACGAAGATGGAGAAGGGTCTTGAGGGGAAGCGTGTGAAGAGCAGCTGAGGGAACTTCGCCTGTTCAGTTGGAGGAGACTGAGGGGAGACCTCATTGCAGTGACAACTTCCTTGGGAGGGGCAGAGGGGGTCAGGCCCTGAGCTCTGCTCTGTGGGAACCAGGGACAGGAGCCCAGGGAATGGCCTGGAGTTGTGTCAGGGGAGGTTTAGGTTGAATATTAGAAAAAGCTTCTTCACTCAGAGGGTGGTTAGGTGCTGGAACAGGCTCCCTGCAGAAGTGGCCACAGCACCAGAGCTCAAGGACCATTTGGATGATAATCTTAGGGACAAAGTATCTCTTGGGGATGATCCTGTGCAGGGCTAAGGGTTGGATTTGATGATCCTTGTGGGTCCCTTCCAACTCAGCATATTCTGTGGTTCTGTGACCAGCCTAAAAGACCCTGCATGAACCATTTTGTGCCTCACGGGTACCAGAGCAGAGACACCCCACGTCCCTCCACTCAGCCAGTGCAGACCCTGCAGCTCTCAGCATTTGTGCGGAACAAAGCAAAAGTGAGGGCCGAGCTCAGGCAGCACTGCCAGCACCACCAGAATAAATCTTCATCCACACAGCACAGCTCAGCTCCAGCTAACTCAGCCCAGCTCCCAGCCAGCGAGCACAGCCCGCCTGGCTTCTGTTCTCTCCCAGCTCCCAGGGTCACATTCCTGATGCAGCCGGGCACATCTCACATGCATTCCTCATACATACACACAGATTATTTTCCTCTAACAATTTCAGGCACCCTGCGCTAGAGCATTTATAACTAATGCATATTCTAATGTTCTCGTTCACCTGAGACACTCTAAACTTTCCTGGCTCATTTGTCAGATTTTTTTATTTATTTTTTTTTAAATACCTTCTTCCCCTCAGGCCAATCAAATGAGTCTAGTTAATTTTCATTTCCATGGACATGGAAAGCCATCTCAAGGTCATTTTCGGGTTGTTTTCCAGTTTCAAGTCTAGGGAATTTGGAGGATTTGGAATTGAGGATTCTGATTACCTGCTGCATATTGAAATGAAAAAGAACCAGCTGAGGAGAGACAGTGATGAAGCACCCCATTGACACCCAGGTAATTAAGGAGAAACAAACATGTTTGTTGGCTGAAACAAGGGGGAAAATGATGCAAACCACTTTATTCTAGCAAGGAAGAGAGGAGGGAGGAAAGAAAAAGCAGCAGCTAATGGGTTTCCATCGGAAGGACATGCTGTGCTCAAGCCAAAACCTTCCTGGGGTGTTTGCATTTCAGTGGGAAGGTTGTCGGGTGCCACAGGGAGGCTTTTGTCACATCTGATCAGAAAGACAGTGGAAAAAAGAAAGCCAGTAAATGGCAAAACACAATCTTTGTGAAGCAGGCAGATCAATACAGTCCCATTTTGAAAGGAAAAAATAATATGTATATATGTATACAGATATGTCCTAGGGGCTCAGAAGCATTGAAGCCTGGAGGTTTGCCATCCCCTCCTCACCAGTCTTAGAATTAAGATCAAGGAAATTATTCCCTTGGGAAACCAGTGATTCCCAGTGTCAGTCCAGGTCACAGCCAAGACCCAACAATTCCAGGGCTGGAGGAAGAAACAAGTTTTCCAGTAAACTTCAGCACTTGGCTCCCAGAGCAAGCCTGGCTCAGGCTCGTCAATCTGTGCTCCAAATGTGTTTATTAGATGTTTTTAATATCACGGTGGCAGACGGAGAAATGCAATCACGTCTGAGCCACACATCTCTCCAAGTCCACAGGGACTTCGGGTACAAGCTTGGCTTTGTTTCTTTCCCAGGGAACAATCAAGATAGAGGGCTCACAGCTCTCCTCACGTGCACTCTCCGGGGGCAGGAGATGATAATTGCTTTGTGTGCATTGGAGGCATTTTCAGTTTCAAGCCCTGCTCAGGGAACCTGGCAGGAATGCTCACGCTCTGGGACAGCAAGTGCTCTGGACCTAGTCCTGATGTCGGGTGCTGAGCAGGTACAATGCTGGCCTCAAGCTCCCCAAAACTGGCTTTGTCCCACCAACTATTTGCTATTCAAAAAGCACTGTTCTCCAAGCTGGTATTTTTCCCATAAGCAAGCAACTTCCAGAGAGGAGCAGTTACGAGAAATAACTTATTTCAGTCTCTGTAAAACAAAACAAATCCTATTACTGTAGGAGTGATTCATCCTGATCTCCCAGCCCCAGCAGATGATGTACACTCCCAGGCAGAATTCACCTGGTCTGAGGTTACCACCACTGCCTCCCCAAGCTCACACAAAATTGCCTGGAGGCACAGAGGAGAAGGCAAAGCCACAGCCCCCAACAGCACCAGGGCTCAGAGGACGATAAGGAACATCAGTGAGGGCAGCACTGGACCACCACATCACAGAATCATAGACTGGTTTGGGTTGGAAGGGACCTTAAAGATCACCTCATTCCACTCCCTCCCATGGGCAGGGACACCTTCCACTAGATCGGGTTGCTCCAGTGGTCAGGCCCCAAGCAGCTCACAACAGTGACCTGACACCTCCAGCTGCTCAGGTCAGGTCCTTGCAAGATGCTAATGCTGTAAAAGTACAGCTGAAGTCAGGGTTATTTTCCTGCTGACTGTGAAATTGGTGTAAAAAAAAAAATGGAGAAATGTATTGCCATGTACATTTGTCCAGCAACAGCAGTACTAAAGGCAGACTGGACATGAGGGCACAGCCTTGAGATTTTTCTGTTTGTTGAAAGCACTGAGGGGAAAAAAAAACACTAAAAATGTTTTGCTGTAGACTTAAGGTTTCATTTGACAGTTATTTCTGAAACAGTGAATGCTTGAAACTAAGCCAAAAAAACCTCTACATTTTAGAAAAAGATCATTAAAATCACAGTTGGGCCAATCTTATTTAAAATTTAAAAAATGCTTGAGTGAAAAATCCCAACTCTGAAGTGAGATCTGCCTTGTCCCTGGGAATGACCACAGGGCACCATAAAGCAAAGAATGATGGAAACTCATCCAAACCCATCCAGTGGAAGGAATGGCACTGCCCTCACCCTGGAGCACAACTCACTTTCCACCAGCACTCCTCTGTCCATATGTCAGCATGCAGCAGCATCCTGCCTAGTAAGCAGTTTATTTTCCAACTCATGTATCCCAGGATCAGGTTGTTTAACACTGGCACAAAGCTCCTGTCACTTGTGGGCCGGGGGGATTAGGTGTGAGGGGACACAGAGGGCTCCCCACTGCTAAGCACGAGATATGGTGATTAGCAATCCAAATGAAACACAATCCAAATTAAAACATGCTGCTGCCAGACCCTTGGCTGGGCCAAACTCCCTGTTCTGAGCCGGAATGAGCCCCTTCTCTGCACATCAGTGACCACAGGAAAAACCCTAAAGCTGCTGGAGGCTGCATTCAGCACCTTGCACAGCCACCCAGGAGCAGGGAATCCTCCCCAGGTTCACCTCACTGCTCCCACTCCTTTTGTGCTTCCCAGGCACTCTCTCCTGTCCTATTTTTTTAGGGCAGAGCCACAAAATAACCCTGAATGAAGAGATGTGACTTCCCCTTGCAGTAATTCCTGGGACTGCACAACATTTCCACTGTCCACTTTGGAACAGAGAGTGCAGACCCCAAGGCACACGGAGCTGGAGAGGCTCCTGGTTTGCTCCTGTGCTGCTGTGGGGAAGAGGGAGCAGAGAAGAGATAAGTACTCTCTCCTGCACATGGTGCAGAGAAGGATTAGATACTTACAAATATTTTATCCCAGCTAAAGTAATTGCACCACTTGTTCTTATGAGTCAGAGCTATTTATTTTCATGCTTCAGGGCATCAGTTGATCACACCAGCTGAGGTCAGGCAGAAATTCCCATTGCTCCTCTAAGCATTTTGCATATTGCAGGGATGAGCCTTAGCACCAGTTCCTGAAGCCTGGCACTCCCCCATCCCAGCCCTCTTTGGTCCCCATGAGGTGCAGAGCACACACCTGTACCTGAAGGGAGCCAACCAGGGAGATGGGGAGAGGCTTTTTGCAAGGGCAGAGAGAGACATGACACGGGGGAATGGCTTCATACTGACAGAGGGGGAGGGTTACATTAGGAACCAGGAAGGAATTCTTCCTGTGAGGGTGGTGAGGCCCTGGCACACATTTCTCAAAAGAAGCTGTGGCTGCTCCATCCCTGGAAGTGTTCAAGACCAGGCTTGGAGCAACCTGGGATAGTGGAATGTGTCCCTGCCCACGAGAGGGGGTTGAACAAGATGATCTTTAAGGTTCCTTCCAATCCAAACCAGTCTGTGATTCTGTGAATAACTACACAGGAAACAGTCACTGCTCTCACCAGTGGAGAAGCATATCCCACACTCCTGCCCTAGGTAGGAGCCTCTGGCTACCTCTTGGTACCTCTGAGTATCACAGCCACATCCAGCTCCACTCCAGCCTCCAGGCAGGAACTGAGCTGAGACACCAGCAGGAAGAGCATCCAAATGAGAAGGGATGGTATCAGTTGTACAGCAGGCAAAAATCTAAACAACTGCCTCTGACCTTGAGCACAAAAGCCAAACTGGAGTCACCAAATCTCACTGTGGCAGCAAGAGATGTCATAGCCTCTATCAGGAATAGACATGGATAACAGCTCATTTCTGAGTGCTTATGGATACACAGCTCTACTTGTGTCACCACTGAGAATCCACCCCAAAACCAACATTTGGCCAACACTAGGAACTAAAACTCAAGACTTGTGTACTTGGAAAGGGTAGAGGAATATAAGAAAACAGCCACAAGCATTGTAGTAGGAAAAGCTAACCCCCTCTTCCTCCCAGTGCAAACCAACCAGCTCCAGTAATTCAGAGGCATTTAATAAAGGTCTGGGAAAATAACAGCTCTTGATCTCCAAGCACTGAGCATGAAATAAAGCAGCAGAGGCCAATGTTCACCAAATAAAAGGTTCCCTTCACATAAACAACAGGTCAGCAGCTCTTGCAGCAAAACACGTGCACATGCCAGCAGCCCCAGTGGCAGCAGGGGCTGCAAAGTGCTTCACTGCACCTGACAGTGCACACACAAACCCAGTCAGAGAGCACCTCCTACCATGCATCCAGCCTGAAACACCTCTGGGAGCTGCAGCAGCACAGGATCACTCTACAGTCCCCTTCCTGTCATCCTGCTCATCCCATAAATTTATCCCCCAAACAGCATCGTGTTGCCTGCTCACCCTGCTCACACACTCACCACTGCCAGGTATCTTCACGTTTCCTCATCTGCGCTTCACTGGTCCCCATTAGTAATTACACTGCAGCGGCAGCAGCTCCATAACTTTAATTATAAGACAATTTCTGTGCTAATCCCTGGTTTTGACTCACTGCCGCAGACCCCCCCTCCTCCTCTCCCCATCCTCTCATTCGGTCATTTCAGAAGTGAAGTCATGCGGCCAAGGAGGAGTTGAACAATTAGGGATAATGACCACACCAACATCTCTTTCATACAGATATCTGACACTACGTCAAGGGCAGGACCACAAAGCCACCTGTGCTCAGAAGCTTTGCCCTTTCTTGTGTCACCAGAAGCGGCATCAGGATCCTTTCGAACAAAAATGTTACTTTCATGATTTCCAAAGCCTTGGGACACCCTTCTCACACAGCTGGCATCTCACCTTCAGCAGAGCCCACCCTGGAGATGTGCTGCAAACTCAGAAATCCCTCCAACCCAGAGCATCCCACCAGCATCTCCTGGTGACATCTCCAGCGAGGCATCTGGGTTATGGCAAGAGCATCAGAAATGTAAAGCCCTGCAAGTCAGAAATCAGAAACCTCAGGTTTCACTCCCAGAGCTTCAGCTCAGCTCCCTCGACTTCACCTCTCATCCCCCCCACCTGTCATCAGGGATAATATTTTTTCCCTGACATGCTTTGTTATTCAGAGGTAGAAGATTCTGTAAATGCTGAATTATTATCATCAAATTATAACACTCAGAACATTGTCTCCCTTTGGGATTGATACTGCAGGAACAGAGAGCACAGTACAGGCACCCAGAGCTGAAATGTGCCACGTTTAGTTCCCTTAGAGATAGTGGAGATGCTGCTGCTTTGGAAGTTCCTTCCTCAGCTGTCCTGGAAGAGCCTCTCTGACAGGTTTGCTGGAGAGAACCAAACTATTTTTGCAAAGTAATTTTTGTGCAAATAGAAACAGAACTGTCAGAATTGTCATGATGAGATTTTTTGGAATTTCCCTCCCATTTTAAGGGAGGGAGGTGGAAGAAATCAAGACATTTTGCATTTCATTGTTTCCAAAACGGGGTGGCTCCTGCTGCTGTTTCCAGCTTCCCTGAGCTCCCTGCAGGCTGGAGGACTCCATAAAAGCCCCCAAAATAGAACCATTCAGATCAACACACTGGGTTCTCTCTCATTTTCAGTTTCAGGAGTAAATAAAGCAGATTCCAGATGGAAACACTTACAGCCCAGGACAAGGGTGCACCATGTTGAGGTTCCTACAGGGAAAGGCATCATCCTGCCTCTTCCTGGATCCACCACTGAGAGCCAGCATTAATGGCCATTCAGCACTGCATCTCCCCCAAACAGGCAGAAAAAGACAATCCACATCACTGAGACTCCTCAAAATTACAGCACATGAGTGCAGAGCCACTAACATCCAGTTCTGGTACCCACAGGGCAGGGTTTGGCTCTCCCTGCACAAACCCTTCTGCATGAGGCTGCTGGGCTGAGGAAACATCTTCAGGGAAGAGCCTGGAGAAGGACCAGCATCATTCCTGCCCATGTTAAGCCTTCATTTTGTCATATTCAAGCCCCTCAAATGTCACATTTTCAGGAGAAGAGGGAAAGACAGCCAAACCTCTGGATATGGGCAAAGGCTAATGAATTGCTAAGCGCTGAGAACCAGAAGAGTGAAATTCCCTGGGAAGAGCATCTGGAGCCTGGCTTGGCCAAGCCCTGGTATTGCCACCAGCACAGCTGCTCCAGTGCCTGCCTGTTTCCATCACTGAGGCCAGAGGCCCCAGAAATATTCCAAACAAGTAACAGAAAAAACCACAAACACCGCAGGCAGCAGCAGTGTAGCACGAAACCATCGGGCTGGTGAGCGAGAGAGAGGCAAAGCTACAGCCTGCAGCTCAGGCTGGGAGGTTCTGCTCCTCCTGCACCACAGAACTTGGAATCCACTTTTTCCTGAATGCTTTTTATTTTTTTCTGCTGTGAAACTTGCCCTGTTCCCCCTCCCACAAAGAGTTTTTTGTAGCTAAAACTCAGCTTGTGTGGGCACTGGAAATGTCAGTCTCACCAGTTCTGCTGGGAAACTGGGCTTCCTGCACCCACAGAGCATTGTGCCAGCACCACTGCTCCCTGTGTATCAAACCAGCTGGGGCAGGATATCCCAGTTCAGCCCAGACCTCTCCCAGTAGCCTCTCCCCACCCCAAGGTTTCCACGCACAGCACCCAGTGCAGGCTGCCGCCCTGCCTCTCCCCCAGCTCAGGGGGAAGCCTGGCTCCCTCCTCCCAGCACACTCCTGCTGTCAAATCCACAGTTTCTCCCTGGGAATGCTGACAGCAGATGATACAAGACCTTGAATTTAATTGCAGTGGAGAAAAAAAAATAAAATTAAAAAAATGTTCAGAATGATAAAGAACCCCTTTCATAAACCACATTATTTGTGTCTCTTTTCTAGATAATTTTAGAGTTTGCTCAGAGATTGGTTTTTGCTTTGCAGTTCAAGTCCATGGCTTGCACAGAAACAGGTGGATGGTTGGGCAATCAGTTGCCCATGAACGTTCTGCCAGTACAGCATAGAGGTGTCCAGCATCTTCCCCCAGAGAGTGGTTGGGCACTGCCCCAGCTCCCCAGGGTTTGGCCATGGCCCCAAGGCTGCCAGAGCTCCAGGAAGGTTTGGACAACACTCTCAAGGACAAGGTGGGATTGTTGGGGTGTCTGTGCAGGGCCAGGGGCTGGACTCGAGGGTCCTTGTGGCTCCTTCCAATTCAGGATATTCTATGATTTTTATTAACCAGACACTATATAAATGGGGCAAGTATCTAACCTCAGTTACCTACTGGACCATCACTGCCCAAAGCCACATACATCCCTTTCTGGTTATCCTGAATATGGTGAAGGAGCAGTTTCAAACCTTCATACATGAGACAGACCACTGGCAGATGCTCCATGGAGATGGGAGAACACCCAAAAATAAACCCTCCATGCCCTTACAAACTGGACAGTTCAACCTGCCATTGCACTTGCTGCTTTGCTTGTAACAGAACTCCCAGCCAGGGTTTTCCCAGGAACTGCAAGGTTCCATGAACTTTGTGCTGCCATAGAAGGGGCACAGTCATGCAGTAGTCATTAATAAATTGATTACCTAGGCATTGCAGGGAAGGGTGGAGGGGGGAACTGGGAGGGGAAGAGGCACAATGCCAGCCTCACTGGAGGGCAAACAGTGATTAAATATTTATAGATTTTAATACATTGATTTGTTAAGTCGGGAAACAGTCCTTTAAGAGTTTCAAGATGCCTTTCAAGGCAATTCTCTAATCAGCAACCCAGGTGCAGTAAAGAGGAGCTCAACAAGAGGCAGAAACCACTCCAGGGGAAGGTTGGAAAGCGGAGCTCTTCTCTCCTTTCTGGAAAGGACTCCTATGGCCGGGGTGGGATATAAGGGAACAAAGAGCCTTGCAAGAGATTTATATCCAAGGCTTTCTAATTAATTTTCTCCTGTAAAGGATTTCTTTTTGGACAGCATTTTTGCATGAGAAAACTAAATTATATGCTGCTTAAGAAGAAACAAACCGCAGTATTTCATCCCAACCAGGGAACACTCCACACCCCTTCCAAAATCTGCACAATCCAACTGAGGAGAGCTGCTGCCCCATGCTGGCCTCTGCATCACCATCCCTACACCAACTCCTTGCCTTGCTTTGGGAAAAAAATCTCTGTGGCCAACAGGACACAGACTCCCCAGGAACGAGCCACAGAAATCATGTTGTGCACAAGGAGAATCGTTTTATTGTTGTTACAAAGCTACTTTTATACTCTAAAGATAGTTTATGTTTCTCTAACTGCGTTTGGATAATTGTGGCCTTTACTATAGGATATTTCAAAGGGGCTCTGATAGCCACAGAATGTTTCAAAGGGCTTCTGCCACTGATTGGAAGTTTGTCTAACAGCCTTCTCTTCAGCCAGTCCTGGAAGGATGTGTTGTACAAACTGGTCTCTGTATATGGTGTTTCTGAGCTCTCTGTCCTTCAGTGAAGCTCTGTCCTTTCTCGGTCTTTCCTGTTCCGGTCTTCCATCTGCCATGCACAGTTTGCTAAAAGCCTAAACATACTTGTTAATGCACCTTCTCATATAAGCCACAAGACTCCACTTCAAAAGCACAAATAACCCAAAACAGGGGGTATCCAGCAAGTGCTGAGCCAGGTAAGGTAGCTGGTTATTGCCCCCTGGCAGCACTGCTGGACCTGGCACAAGGTCCCTGGCACCTGCCTGAGCTGGGACAGACCTTCTAGGTGTCACCATTTGCCCTCTAGAAACCTTTCAGTGCCACCAAAGCAAAGGTGTTCAGGCAGGTAATGCCACCTGCCCACCTTCCTTGGGTGGGATGGGAAGTGTCCCCCATCTCTCTTTTATGGTGGCGCAGAGCTGGAAGCAGGACACCTGCCCAGCAGAATCCCAAGCCTCCTCCAATTCAGATATAAAAAACAGTTTGTCAGAAGAAAATGGCAGGTTTCATTCTAATTCAGCCAACTAGAGGGTACAAATTAAGTGTTCCCTCCATGCTCCCTTCCTTTTTTCACTAAAGTTACTCTGAAGGAAAAGCTGTGAGAAAAGTTTTGGCTGCTCCTGTCTGGCTGGGAAGCATCAAGGAGCCTCAGGACTACAAATACAACATCTCATAGCCCAGTGAATCCATTATCTTATTTATCAATATGAGATTAATTATTTCAGTTCACAGGATATTTGGTTATCTTTTAATGCTCCAATTAGCACATTCAGAAGAGCTGAGATGTTCTGCCCTGGCTCACTGAATTAGCTCTTCATGGCCAGTGCCAGCTTTAAGACACAAGCCAATGCCCTCTCTGGGCTCAGAGTTAAAAAGACATATAAACCCCCATTTCAGGAGCATCTGTTGATGCCTGAGCCCACGAGATCCCCTCCTACAGCCCCTTCCTGGAGGAGAGGGGTCGTGGTCTCACCGCCACCGATGACTCAACAAGTACAGCAAGTGTGCCTTGAGCTTGGGTTTCTGCTGCTGGATTTTAACAGGAAAAGGGAGGAGTGGGACAGAAGAGGGAGGGAGCATACAAGCAGGGGAATACAAGAAATCACACACATTTTGTTCCCGAATCCTCCAAACGTGACTCACTTTGCTCTATTGTGACAAACTGAAACGCCTCTGAGGAGTTCATTTCACGTCTCATCCATTCTCTGAATAATGGGAAAATCCCTCTTTGTTTCTCTAAGATATCAGCACGCGCGACACACCACGTACACCCGCTTCCATTAGACATAATGGAGCCAGATTGTCCCAGAAGTTGTTTTCGATTGCTTGAGTGCATCCTTCATTTAGGGAAACAAGAATATATGAGCTGCTCTGCCCCAGCCAATGCAAGGATGCAATCTTTAAGCTGAAGCCAGGGCCATTTGTTTCCCAGCATTGACATGAGAAGAGGGTCCTTCCTTTCCTCAGCTCCAGGACTGGGGTTAACCAAGTCTCGGCCACCCTGCTGGGAAAACTTAGGCTCCTGCCAGCACGAGGCCATGGGTAAAACTAGAGGTCCTATGGCAAAGGGGTTTGGATGCTCCTATTAGGCACCAAAGTCTCAAGATGAGACACTACATACAGTGAGATGTCAAGTAAGGATGCCCCAGGCATGCCTGTACCTCCCTGGCCCTTTCCCAGTATATCCCATCATGCCACTATGCAGCACATAATGGCGACAGTTGCACAATCAGAGAGCTCAGGAACAGGCAGAGACCTCAATAAGTAACAAAACCCTGCTTATCTGCCAGAGAAAGGATCCCCCAGGGACACGCGTTCTAGCTGGCTGCCTACAATTTACTTTGACTTCTTGGGACAAAAGAAAGTTTGAAAGCCTTGGAGACAAACCAGGCTGCCTTAAAGACTCTGTGTGTGATAACAATGTTGTTAGCATTGCTAACATCACTTCTGTATTCAGGAGGAACTGATGGGGCTTAGTGGGGGGGAGAAGGATGGATCACAGCAGCCAGGCTTCAAGTTTTGTTATTTTTAATTGACTGCCACCTTGAGATAGTTCCTCTTCCCAACGGGAAAAAAAAATTACAAAAAATCCAAACAAAGCAAAAGGCATCTCGAGTCTGTCGGATCTGTTTCAGCAGAGCATTGACTCGAAGCTTTGGTGATACTCAGCTGAAAGCTGAGGACATGCCTGGGCTGTGCTGCTGAATTAGGACATTGCTTCCACAGCAAATTCACACCAATCCTTGTCCTGTACTTACAGGACATGGCAGATATTACTCCCCAACCACAAAGCAACCTGGAGACTTCAGGCCTTTCAAGTTTAACAAGTTTTAGGTTTTCTTCCTGGAGAAAGTATGAGACATAAGCATAAGCAGAATGAGAAAACCTGTGTCCCTTTCTCACGCAAAGGTCGTCTCAGGACTCTGCCACGGCCAGTGTCACCCCCCTGCTGTCCCCATGCCCAACAGCTTAGCCCATCCCTATCCTAACTTCCAAATAGATGAGCTCTAGGCTACACTGCATCACACTTTTCCCCTGGAGTTGGCACCCAGTCCTCCCTCTATAGCTTCTCCTGGCTTGGTTTCAACAGCAATAGGTTTTATTATTCTGCCTTGCTGCCCTAATTCTCTCTGCACTCAATTTTCCATTGACCCTCTGCTGTGTTTGCTCGCTCTGGGCATCCAGCAGGCAGCATTCCCTCACCTGCCCACATGAAATGGGAGCAGAGGGGAAGAAGAGGCATCTCCTGGTCCTGCTTGCATCTGCACAGACACAGCCACGCAGGAGAGAGATGTCTAGGAGGCTTCTGAAAGGAGCAGAAAGACAGAGAGGGGGAAACGGTGAACAAAAGGAAAGCTAGGAAATAAAAAATGATCCATCACAAAGACAGCAAAGGGTCAGGAGAAGAGAAGGAAGAGCAAGAGCAGCAGAAATTCAGCTGATGACGTAGGAAGCGCAATGTCGGCACATGGTGACAAAACAGCTGCAAGCACCAGGAGGGAGGCACAGACAGAGCTACCACTGCCTTGCCTCAGGGGAACTCTCCCAGCTCCAGGTATCACCTGTTCAGCCTTACCTGGCTCCTGGTCACCTTTTCTGAGCCCTGCTGGGACACCCAGCAGACCAGCAGGGGAAGATGTATCTAGTTTTGCTCACAGGACTGCAGAGGCTCATTTGTGTTTTCTCTTCTGGCTCCTGCTCAGTCCCACGGGTTGGGCAGAGGGAGGTTGTTGCCCTCAACTCATGCTTGTGGTTCCCTCCAAAAAATGGAATGCTCCTAGAAGACCCACTTCAAAACCAGCATTACAGTTCTGAGTGCTACATCCATCTGCCTTGGGCTGTGAGCCTGGCGGGACGGAAGCCTGGCAGCACCATCATTTATACCTTCAGCTCGGGACTTTCCACCCCTCCACGTGGGAGAAGGATATGGATACACAAGCACAGCATCCCTAACTCACAGCCTCTGTCCTACCGACACTGGCTGTCCCTAGAAGTCACTTCACCCTCTCTGACACACCATCCCAGCCCACTCCATCACGAGTCATATTTGCGGAGAGCACACAAACACCCCCAGCCCTGCCAGTGGTGAGAGCGAGGGGATCGGTGCCAGCACGGCCCAGGGGGCTCCAGGGAGGAGGAGGAAGAGGAGGAGGAAGAGGAGGAGGAGAAGAGGCTGGCTTGCAGCTGCCTGCTGAACACAATGCAGAGATGGAGAATGGCCTGTGATTACAATCTGAAGGGCTTCTATGCACTGAAAGGGAACTGATTCAATTGTGCCGCAACTCCTGAGAAGCTGTCGGCAATCAAGGCATTCTCCCGGCTACAATCATCAGAGGCAGGGTTGAGAGAGCAGGAAAAAGTATAGCTTAGGTGATGGCAAGGTACAGCAGTACGGCTCATTCCGCAGCTGTGACTTTCCTCCCATCAGCATCTGTCACAGGGAGCACCAGGGACACTGTGGGGACAGAGAAGAGGCTGGTTCATGACATGCTGCTCTGGTGAATGCTCCATGTCCACAAGTGTTGCAAATCGTGACCTCAAAGTTGGAGTAGGGGATGCTGAAGTGGATGAATATGGGATCAACCTTTTGTGAGCCCTGGTTCCCGTAAGATCCCCTGTGTGCTTCACATCCCCCCGGGCTGCCACTGGCCACAGACAGCATGAAGGCAGCCATCCACGCTGCTCACAGGCAGCACCTTCACCCCAGGCACCTTCTGCATCCCAACTCTCCCTCAGATTCAGATAACTTGGGTAAAATTTCAGCCCATCCTCCCCTCCCTACGCAGACCCACCAGCAACAGCTCCTGCAGCCCAGCCCAGCACCCATCCTTTCACATGGGAATCAGAAGGAATGGCCACAGAGCTGCCACCATTCCCTCCAGCAATGCTAGAACCAAATGTCAAAAACCACTTTTAACATCCCACTGCACATCTCAGACCAGGCTGAGAAAATTTTAACACAGACAGGGTAGGAACAAACCTCTCCCCAGCCCCTGCCCTTCCAGTACACCCACTGACCACAGGGAGGGTGAATACTCCCAGGGAGCATTCCAGGGGAAGGTGACAAAACACGGCCCAAAAGCTGTCAGAGCTCAAGGAGAGTTTGGAAAATGCTTTCAGGCACATGGAGGGATTGTTGGGGTGTCCTGTGCAGGACCAGGAGCTGGACTCAGTGATCCCTGTGGGCCCCTTCCAACTCCAGATATTCCATGTTTCTCCCTGTTCACCCAGCTGAAGATTTTTTTCAGCTTTGCAAAACTATCACTAAAGAAAATGCAGCTCTCCAAAGCTTCTTAAAATCAGCAGAATGCATTACATGCATGTTGGTAGGTAGAAGCTATCCTATTATCCAAGGAGATTATAATTACCTCATTTGCCTATTAAAAGGATACTGTGACAATATTTAAGTTAGAATGCTTTGGTTATTTGCTTAAAAATTATGTGGTAGCAATCAAGTGAAAATTGAGGCTGTAATGCAGCCATAGCAATATTGCCAGTAATTTGTGTAACCAATAACAATTATTTTTAACATATCAGCCAACATATTTAAATATGCTTTTTTATATACACATACATATATATGTGTACATATATACATGCCTTGATGGGCAGCATGGGCTCAATTTCCCCTCTCTCTATGAAAACTGAGTCCTTTGAAGCATCACACTTTGAAGCATCACACTTTGCCAAATGGATGCAGGAGATAAAGTCCCCCATCATCTGATGGCAACTTGTATGATCAGATCCTTGAGCCTCACGGGAAAGGAGAGAGTTTGTGAGACATGATTTTTCCTTCTTTACAAGCCTTTCTTGGGGTCAATAGCTCTTCCATCCCAAGATTACTGGAGAAAACGTGCTGGACTCTTTCTTGCAAGGCTTCTGTAGCTCTGCCCTGAGGCTTTAACCCCTATTTTTAATATGGAGCCCACCCTGTGTGCAGAGCACAAGGCTTCTTTTCTTCTAAACAGTAAAAAAAGGAAATAGACTCATAGATTTTCACTTGGCACTGCCCTCAGAAAATGGAAATCTGATTACTTATTCCTTACAATCCAAAATTACCCCTGCCTGGCCAGACACAGCAAATAAATCCTTGCTTTTAGAGATATCCTCTCCATTATAAGTGCATGATGGGACCAGTATCCCATTGACCCGAGGACACTGCAACCCCCTGGCTCTGTGTCACTGCCTCCCAGCCACCCAGCAATCCCAAGAGGGATTAACAGGAGAGCCCAGCGGGATGATGCATTTCCCCAGCTGAGAGCAGCCTTTGGGAGCACAGACATCGAAACTCAATTTCCTTCTCTGCTGTGGTATTTAACCTTGCAGAAAGGAGCAAGAGAATGGCAGAGAAGGAGGGGGGATGCAGGGGAGGATGGATGGTTCTATTCAAAGACATCCCTTCCCTGTCCCACCCTTCCTGGGAGGCCTGGAAAGAATCTTGTTTTATTTCTAGGGAGCATTAACAAAAGAACAATATTCCAGTCTCTTGTAGCCTTCCAGCAGTTGGAGTCCAGCAGTGGAGCTGCCACCTGAGCAGCAGTTCCAGAATCCATCTGATCCCGAAGACACAGCCACGAGTGATCACAGCAATTCCCCAGCACGACTCCCCGCCTGACAGCAGCCACCTAATTTCATTTGGGAGCTTGAGCTTCATTTTCAGCTTGAATTTATCTAATTGCAGCTTCCAGCTGCTGGATACAGCTCTGCCTGAGCCTGCAAGGCAGGGGGCTCTGCCCTGAATAGCCTGATTTTCCCAAATACAGAAAGTTGGTCAGCTGGTGTTATTTTTCCCCAGGCTTTCACACGAGGCAAAGGCCACAGCCACATGCCTCGAGAACAGACTGCTTTTATCACACAAGAAAGAAAATAATAATTCTCCAGGGCAGTGCTGGTGGGTTATGCTGCTGCCTCCTTGTTCCCTGTGCACAGGAGGACTGAGCTAAGGCTGCTGTCCATGGGCAGTTTATCCACAGCTCTCCCCATCTTCAGGGGTCAGTATCTCCAGGAAAAGATGTCTCTGTACTTGTATTGGACGTACTGAGTGCTCCAGCTCAGGTCGGACAGGGCTCAGAGCAACCTGGTGTAGTGGGGTGTCCCTGCCCATGGCAAGGGGCTGGAATGAGATGACCTTTAAAGCCTCCCCAACCAAAACCGTTCTGGGATTTTATCTACTTAGCCAAACTTGTTCATCCTGGCTGCCAAGCTAATTTCAGTCCTTGACACCTAAAATGGCTTCTTAGCTCAGGTGCAGAGTTGTACCAAACACTAATACAATTCCCATAATATCCACCAAACCTTGGATCCTTTTGCTAAAAGCTGTGGAAAGAGTAAAACAGCTGCAGCATTATTTTTATTATTGTTATTTTATTTTTAAAAAGCAGCAGACTGTGACTCCAGGAGCACAGAACTAAATACCAACCTGCAGGAGAGCAGGAACTTCATTCAGAGTCTAATTAGGGGTCAGTCAATGTAGAAGCCAACAAAGTGGGATCTGAACAAGGTCAAGGCAACACAACTTCTTTGAGGAATGGTGGAAAAGAGGCGTGCTAACCAACCTGGCAGTATTATCAGCAAAAGAAAGCCTTTAAAATAAATGAAGGTGATTTAGAGGGTCTCATTTCAGCGGATTTTCAGAGAGCTTATGATAAAAGTACTTCATAAAAGATTAAGGAAAATAAACAGCTACCCAGGAAGGGGCACTGCCAGGCAGGGATTACAGCTGGCAAGGTAAAAGGAAACAAAGACAGCACTTCTCGAATTGAAAAGAGGTTGGTGGGGGCCAACTGCGTTATGGGAACGCTGCAAGACACAGAGAGCAAGTCACAGTTTGTGGAGGTTCTTGGGGAGCTTCGGTTTGCTGTGGCTACAGGGGCAGAGCATCTCCAGCTGGATTCATTACACACCGTGGGAGGTGGACGATGAAATTTTGTTTAGGCGAGTAAATGAACATGTTCTGCACACTGAACAGCTCACCAGGGGAAGGTGGATGTGCTGCATAACCACGCTGAGCCTGTATTTTATTTGATTTACCTCCTATATTGTTGATAGAGAAGACTCCAAAGGTGGATGATGAAACTGCATCCATGTGGTGGGATGCACCAAGAGCCCTGGACAAGGAAGAATGGCTTCAAACAGACAGAAGGCTGGGCCAGATTAGACATCAGGAAGACATTCTTCCCTGTGAGGGTAGTGAGCTCTGGCATAGGCATAGGTTGCCCTGAGAAGCTGTGGCCTCCCCATCCCTGGAAGTGTTCAAGGTCAGGTTGGAGTAACCTGGTCCAGTGGAAGGTGTCCTTGCCCATGGCAGGAGGTTGGAAAGAGATGAGATTCAAAGTCTCTTCCAACACAACCCATTCTAGGACTCTATGATATATTTTGGGAGGTGTTTGGAGGGGGCTGCCCGTTCAGGCGAGCAAATTAAATTGAAGACAAGCTGGTTCAGTGCTTTTCATTAACAACCCTCCCAGGGAAGGGGGAGGCAAATGCAATTCCCAAGTCTAAGGTAAAAATTGTAAAAAAATAACCCACAGTTTTCTTCATGAGAAGCTAATACAGAGTAAATCAATCAAACCCTGCCCCCCCATGACAGGGGAGGACGCATCATTGAGCAACGCTCATCGCTCCCTGTTGGTGATTTCTCATCTCACCCGTGTTAGAAAGCCTTCCTGAGAGGCGGCCCCAGGGCCATGCAGGAAATGCACCTCGCCATCCCATCCCACAGGCTCCCAGGAATTGCAAAATACCTCAAGTGAGACACTTCACTGACAACACCATGAGACGCAAACCAGTCCTTGGGCAATTTCAGACTCTGCCATTTTTCCAAGGACTCAGGAACGTGCCATATTAGCAGTCTCGAGTACCTAAGGAGAAGCTGCTCAGCTACAACTTCTGGAGAAATCCAGAGACAGAAAGTGTCCAGCTTCCCAGGGGTTTTTAGTAGGAAATACTAATGACATCGGATAACCAGTTGAGCTTCATACACCCACTATGAACTTCTTCATCAGCATCTCTAGCAGCATTTGCCAGCAGGAGCATGCTTCCAGCAAATCCCAAGCAAGGTACTTCAATCCTACATACAGGAAAACACCAGGGCTGAGATGCCTCATATCCCAATACTGCCTTTTGGCCAAGGAGCAACAAACACACACTGAGGGCCACCTGCACAACATCCTCATGACTCCCATGGTCTGTACAGCATCAGGAACATCTTGCTCAAACATCACTATGCCAGAAGCAACAGTGAAGACCAAGATTTTGACTGTGCAATGGAGATCAAGCAGGTAAATCCAGGAGTGCCATAGCTCCATGTGTGAAATCAGCACTTCTTTAAAACACCTTGAAAATAAATCCACTTAAATTCCTAGGTAACTCACTCACATGGGACAAACTGGTGCAGAGACAAGGAAATTTCCTCCCCCATGCTCTCCCCGCTGCAGGTGCATCCCCAAGGCTCTGCAGCAGAGAAGCTTCTAAAAAAAGCACAGAGGTTATAAGGGACAAAAGTGTTAGCATTTAGTCTGAGCATGGACTTGAGACTCTGCTTTATACCCCAAAAGCAGTGCTGGGTACCAGAACAGGAGCCCTGTGGTGAAGACTGGTAAGAGACAGTCACTCACTGGATCTAACTGGAAGAGGGAGAAAAAGTGCTCCACAGGGGCCCCAGCCACAGGAGCATCCCAGGAGCAAGCGCACCACTCCACGATGGCTGATGCCAGCACACCCCAAGCCCATGCTTCATCCTAACAGTGACACAAGTGACATCCAAAAGGGAACATGCTTGACACCTCTCCAAATCCCCCTCTCAGCCAGAGCCTGCAAACTATGGATTGGTCAAATGCATGTCCAGCACATACTGCCTCTGGAAACACTTCTAGGGAAAACCCCTTCAAATGGGATTTCTCCCCACTGGGTTTTTTTCCTCCGGTACAAATCTATTTGAAAAGAAGATAAAGCATCTGCAGTTTGACTGAGGTTTTATTCAGAGAAAGCTCTGGCTCAGAAATAATTGCCGTTTGCTATAATTGGTGAGATGCAGGAAGGGACTAGATACAAGTAGAGTCTGGTGCAATTTTGGGAGATTTGTTACGCTTAGCTCGCTTCTATCAATTTCAGTGGCTCAGACGCTTATGACCTGTTGCTCGGCTTATTGTGAAAATGGCTTTTATTTACTGCACTTCCATTAAAAGATGAAATCCATGCATAGGGCTCACAGGGCAGAAAATCACAGTTTACGTCCCAGCTTATCTCCCTTCAGCGGCCTCAGCTCATTTTTTGCCCTGGCTCGCTCCCAGCTGCTATAAAAAAGTATTTCCGAGCACTATTTCGAGTAGCCAAGGCCCCTTCCAGCCCATGGGGCAGGAGGCATGTTCAGATTTTAAGGGAGTGCTCAGTGCTGCAGGTGCCACGTCAGCTGGAATGGGGAGAAAGGATGAGGAGGATAATGGATGGAGAGGATGCAGCAGGATGGGGATGCTGTGGCACATCCAGGCTCTGAGCTCCCTGAGCCTGAGCATGTCTGATCCTTCAGCAGCAAACACAGACCCTGCTGCACTCACAACCACCCTTCAAACACCAGCCAGCGTTGCTGTGCTGCCAGTCTATCGGCTACTTCCCCCTGCAACCAAAAGAGATGGACTATCCAAGTGGATGTCCCACACCGTGCTCCTGGAGGGCAGGTTCCTGCTCTCCTGGATCTCCAGAGCTTCCCCTGATGCAGCTCCAAGCCTGCATTCACTGCAGCACAGGATCACCAGTGCAGCAGCAGGCTCAGCACATCCTTCTGCGCCAGTTCCCTTCCAGTACTGCACCAGTAGCGCTTCCCCCAGAGCTGTGGCAGGTGTTGTGCCCAGCCTGCACATCAGCAAGAACAGAGCAAGCCATGAAGGGACACAGGTGCCTCCACATGTGCCAGCCATGCAAAATGGTCCAGGGAGGGAGGATGATGCGCAGGAATCCTGAGCATTCCTGTCCTCGTAAGAGCCCATTTGAACACCAGACACACCATCTCCAAGGGTAGCTGGAGATGGTCCCCAGCACCAGTGTGGAGTTGCTAAGGTTACCTCCTCAGCTGCCTAATTAGAGGAGCTGTCACTGTCTCGCAGAGATCAGGAGATGTGTGTGCACGTGGGGGAGTTTTCAACTGCACAGATCATTTTTAGCACATTAAAGCAGAGAGAAAACCCCAACTCTTAATGGGACAGCATGTCACAGCCATCACCACAGACAGCAGCATCCCACTCTCCCACTGTTCAGCGGCTTGCTGAGCCATGGGGTGAGCTGTGGGATAGAGAAATGAACAGGGCAGGAGCTTCCCCAGCTTGGAGAAGCAGCTGATCCTGGTCTGTTGAGTTCACTTACCCATTTCTCTCATTTCTGGCTTTGCATTTCCCTCCAGTCTCCTTTCCTCAGCCCTCCTCACACCACCAGCCAGCAGACAGGGTGGAAGGAAAGGAGTCAAGAGGGTCTGTGCCTCCCTCCCACCTCCACATGGGAATTTTACACCACTTCAGTAATTTTTACACCACCTCCAGGCTCCTGCAAACAGTGGGTAAAGAACAGGTACAAGAGCTGTGCTTGGTCAAAGTCATTTCATGAATAAATAGCAAAGCAAAAAAGAGAATCCCAGGATGACACAAAAGCCTTGTATTTTCCACCAGATGAATCTGCACATTCCCATATGCTTCCTTTAACTGCAATACAGGAAAGATCATGGGGGAAAGCTCCTTCCCCCAGCCCCTAACACAGTTAAGTGATTACTTTCACCTCCTAAAACTCACAGACAAGGTCAGGAACCAAGTTGGGAGCATGGAACAAGGCACAGCAAGAAATACATCATCCCAGAGAGGCTCAGGAGAGCCTCTCCTTTTGGGAATCACCCAAATATGGCACACACGTCCTATGTAAAGTTGCCTCTTAGTGCAGCCAGCTCCAAGCACCTTCCTGCTCACCCTCAACAGCAGAGCTGCCTCATCCTCAGTTTGAGAGTGCTGGGCAGGGGAAGCCCAGGACTGTCCCATCCAGCACTACTCAGCTGCTGACATTCTTGGGAGAAACCACAAAAACATCAATCTGTGGCCTGACCTTCAAGGAGCAGGAGCAGTGGTATTCCTGGATGGCAGTGCTGCTGGGGCTGACTTTGCTGGTTCAGAAAAGTTTAAGAGCAGTAGGATAAAAAAGGAAATGCAGCCAAAAATGCAAAGAGATCCCTGGAGCTGAAGCACTTGCCAAGTTTCTCCCTTACACTTCAAGACACCCACTCATCCTCCCCAAGGGCTTGTCAGACTCAAATGGCAAAAAATACATGCTCCACACCTACCCAAGCCCAAAAGAAAAGACCCTGAAATAAACCTGGAATCCAGGGCTGGCAGGAAGACAAAGTTGGGGGTGGAAGAGGAATTTTTGGTGTCTGTTTTCTAAGGAAGGAACTGCCTAGCAGCTCTGCTGCAGCAGACCAGGGCTCACAGCCCCATAACTCACACAGCCCCCTCAGACACAGCAATAGATTCCTTCTGACTACAGGGCACCCCCTCGGGCCTCTGGATATCTGAGGGAGTGCAGTGGAAACTAGAGCTTAATGGGAACGAAACATAAAAATCATCACCAGAAGTTGGTGCATGCAGTTGGTCATGGAAAAGAAAATCATGAGAAAAAGTGGTCAGCGGGTGACCAGTGTTGCTGTTTGCAAACCCACACAAGAGGAACTGCAGGCAGCTGACAAAGGGGAGGTGGGCTCAGAACAGCTGCCTCAGACATCCTGGGCAACCTCTTGTGTGCTACCTTCATGGGCAGGAATGAGGTGATCCTTAAGGTCCCTTCCAACCCAGGCCATTCTATGATTCTGTGGTTCAAAGAAGTTGCTCTGCTCAGGCAGCGGCGATCAAGACACTGGGTTAGGCTGGGGAGTGCAGCTTCAGTTGGCAAGATGCAACACTGGAATGGAGGAGCCAGTCCCTGGACAGAGCCCAAGCTGCTGCACATCCCCAGACCCTCCAGGCTATTCCCTCTCCTGATAACGTGTCATGGCAGCCTCCACTTGCCAGCTCAGCTTCTCCACTGCCATGGGTGAGCTGGAATAGCATGAACTGGCAAGCCTAGCAGCGTAGCCAAGGAGCAGGAGCACCCCAGAGCCAGTGCCAGCAATGGCCAGCTTCAGCCTCCCCTTTACTCTGCACTGACAGGATGCTGTTTGGCTAATCCATTACACAGATCCTTGCTAAACATCTGTGGAAAATTTGTTTTCACAGACCAACTTGAACTGCAGTGAGCACTGCTGGGGTCAGAAGTGGTGAGGGAATTGCTCGGGCAAGGATGGGACTGGCACATATCCATGCTCCATCTGCATCTCCTCCTCTCACACCCTCCTCCTGCTGCTACTCCACTGATCCATCAGCTGCCCGGAGGGATGCAATACCCAGGGCAGGAGGCACCCAGTGCTCCCTCCACCAGGGCTGCATGGAGCTCACCCTGCTCAGCACATACCAGTAACACCAGTAAGAACTACCCCCCTGTGCTGAACATAGGGTCACCTACATGACAAAGAAGCACCTCAAAGTGCCTTCATCGATCTTCAGGGAGAGTCATGTTGATTCCAACCAGGGAAAATCTTGTTGAGAGCTGTCTTTCATTAAAACTTTCTTTTTCTTTTCTCTTTTTTTTAAAAAATGTGTCAGTTTAAGATTGTAAAAATACTTTCATCTTCAAAACAGTGTCACAACTCCCCTTCAGCATTTTCATAACAATGCTGCCATTCTGGCTTCAAAACATCTTCCCAAACTTATTGTTCACACATGCGCCGAACTTTAAAGCTCAGAACTGAGGGACTGCGATGAAACTGGAACAAGCTGCTCTTTGAATAAAGACAAGTTTTCCTTTCATCTCGTGCTAATTAACAGAAGCATCCTTCCCTCTGCACCAGCCCCTGGTCAGCACTCAGTGCATCCATGAGACCCCAATGAAAAAGCTGCCTCTTCTCTCACTGCAGCCCATCCATACAGGCACAGCACAACATCCTCAGCATCAGAGGGACTTCCCAGAGAGACTAACACTGGGGAGATGCGGGAGGGAGATGCAGGAACCTCTCAGGAGCTGCTGTGGGAGCCTTTTAGCGCAGTCAGGATGCACGTTATCGCAGCCTTGTGCAACAAAGCATCCCATAGGAATGCAGGAGCAACCCAAAGCTGGCAGAATCCCTGCACCTCCAACTCAAAAAGCCTCCATCCTGCCCAACTCCCAGCTCTTGTAGCTGCTCCTGCACACTGCTGGATCATGCCCTGTTACAGAACAGCTCCAGAGATGCTCCAGGGACCTGCGTTCTGTTCCTCACCTTCTACCACTGCAGCAGAAGCTGCTGGACAAGGTGGATCTTGCTGCTCACTGTGAGACCACTCTCACAGCCCAACATTTCCCTCTAACTCAGTCCATGCTAGGAATAAGAATGTCCCTGGGCAGCTCCCTAACTGCTGCAAATATTTGCATACAGTTGGAAGAAGGAGAGCATAGAGATCGGGCCATTACCAGCCAATTTAACACTGCAACTTGTTCCCAGCCAGGTCCAGCCATGTCTCCTCTCTTCAGGTCTCATCTGCCCTCCAGCTGTCACAGCTGAGGAGAGAAGCACCACTACAAACAACTGCTTTTCTTGAATCTAAATTCTTCCCCCACCCAACAACAGCAAAAGGAGCAGAATATTAACACCTGCTTGTTTGCCCTTAGGCACTTCCAGAGCAGTTTTGTAGAAAGATGATCAGAATAAACATTGATTAAAACCCATGGTCCCATATCCAAAGAAATCCCTTTGCCTTTTGAGCCACAGCAAAAACATCACCCACCTTCCCAGCCCAAACTCCTCAGCTAGCAGGGACAGGGAACAGAGCAAGCCTGGGAGAACACAAGCTACTTCAGCTGTGGGCTGAGGATGCATGGATAAATGTGCACTGTTCCTGCTGGAGAAAGGCTTTGAAACTAAGGTCTACTAAAATACTGGATTTACACAACTTGGAGCACAGTGCAAACTGGCAGAGAAGGCCCTGAGCAGCACAGAACACGGTTTTGGGAGGCAATGCAGCTGGGAGATGCCATGGGAGAAACACCAAGGAGTTGTTTAGCAAGGAACAGGCTCTCATGAGGCATTCCCTACAAACACCCCTTATCTCACATCATAGCAGCTCGGCTGGGAGGAGTGCTCCAAACAGGATTTTTCCCCCTCCTCTTTTGCCTTTAAGTGGTTCATTGCAACACACTGTAAACCCCTTCATCAGCAAGGACGGAAAAGGTTTTACAACAGTCTTTGAAGCAAGCCCAGGCAGCAGAGACCTCTCCTACCTTGCAGTTTGGGGCAGTACACAGGATTTGGGGCAGTGCACACACTCCTGAGGAGCAGAATCTGAGGTTGGCAGCTTCCCCACACTTCCAGCTCACAAAGCCCCCATCCTGCCCAAATCCCAGCTCTTGTCCCTATTCCCCCACACCACTGGCCCATGGCATGTCAAGGAACAGCTTGTCAGCTAAACAGCAAAGGCAGCTGCTACAAAAGCAGGGTAAAATCGAGTACAATGGGGAGCAGTGTGTCTCTCGTGCAAACTGCTGCTCCGGCAAGACCCCAAGCTGGCTACGAGCAGCCCCTACAGGCAGTGTCCTCGACCTCCCTCCCAGCTGCCATGCCACCAGAGAATGGATTTCCTCCTCCAACACAGCAGAAGCCAGGAACACAGTAAGGACAACTGTGCTGCTTGTCTGGGAGAGCAATGAACAGAAGAAGAGGAAACAGCAAGCCCTGGGATGCAGTAAGATGTAAAGCAATGTAATGGGGTTTGTGTCTTCAAGCAGCTCTGGTTGCTTGAATTGTGTTGAAAGGCGAGGCTGTTCTGTTTAATTAAACACACTTCCAGCCCTTCTGATTACACTCAAAAAAATTGAAGTGAGAAACACATGGCTGTTGACCCAGCACAAGGCATGTGACTGCAATGGCTACAGTGAAAATGACCACAAACCTCTACTGCCCTTTTAAAATTCGATCGATAGTGAAGGTTCTTAATGTCCAGCATCCATAATGATGCTGGCAGCAGCACATCCCATTCCTGGTGGCCTGAGGAACCATCTCAGTGGGGTTCAGGGAAGGAGGCAAAGCTATAGGAGCAGGATGAAGAAACACCTGAGCTCCTCAGGGATCAGCATGGCAAGGTTTAGAGCAAGATCTGAGCTTCTGAGGTGTCCCTGCTCCATGCCCGCAGTGCCCACAGCAATTCCCATACTCACACATTCCAAAATAACCTCGTAACACTGGTGTGTTATCTTCTCCTTAACCGAGGACCTGAGGCTGGCAGGCACCACGCACCCTGGCTCTCCTGTGATGCATTTCATGGAACATGTAGAGACTGCTTTTGATTTTACAGTTTGTTTATAGCACACATTTGGGGAGCTACACAGGATGGGAAAATACATCGCATAAACAAACTGCTAAACAAAACAGGCTAAGTGTGTACCACTCCAAACCAAAATAGACTCCAGCGAGCCGCCACGTTTCAAACATATGCCTCTGACAACAGCTTCACTCGGTGCCCTGATCTCACTTTCAGTTTTGATTTTTAGGCTCTGCACCATCGACAGCAGCTTCTGACGCCTCCCACTGCTCCCACAGCTCCAGGTAAGCCAAGAGCAGATGAAAACAAATCCAGCTGGAGGGTGCAGACCAGCAAGAGTGCGTTGCCCTTCCCTGCTCTCAGCCTGCAGGAGGTGGGAGGCAGTGGATGCCCAGATGTTTCCAAGGGCTGCAGAATGTAGATACACCATGAGCTGACTCAGGGACTGTCTCTGCAGGGACAGAAGGGAACACTGAGTAACAAAAGACTTACACAAGTATTTCAGGAAGACATTTAGAGTCTCCCTGCGAAAAGCTGCCATGGCAGGAGCCCCCAAGCACATCAGCTAAAGTCTGCCACCCTGCTTATGCCCAGGAGCCATTTTTCAAGCATTTAAACTGTATCATCCCCTCTCTCAGGGCTGCACTGAGGGCATGTTCCCCTGCGAATGCCTCTTCTGTCAAGATCCAAAGCTGTTGAAGCTTCGCGAAAGTAATTCCCACCCACTCCTACTGCCCCAGGAAGAATATTTCTTCGGTGGTTTTGCATAACAAACAGCTACACGGTTTGCCTGTTTCTCCTGAGAAACTCGGTCTTAGAGGAAAACACCCGGCCCAGCGTTAGTATGAGACCAGACTTCATAAAGTTCCGCCTGCAAGGGGGATGGGGAGGACATGCTACCGCAGAGATTAGACCGCAGCTGCTCCTGATAACATTCAGTCACCCTGGCAAGGCTGCAGCACACCGAGTTTGTAAAGCTCCTTGGGAATCCTTCAAGATGAAAGGTACAGTATGATACGGATGTATTATATCCATGGGCTTTGTTACAGCACACATTTCCTAGCGTGGTTTTATTGCTAGAACACAAAGTTCAGCCGAAGCCCAGAGGCTCTTCAGGTGACAAATGCACCCCTGCAGCCTTGCCTCTGCTCTGCGGGGGAGGAAAAATGCCGAAGCCTCTGATGGGAACACGGAAGATGGAGCAGCCAGTGCCCTTCCAGGAGCAGTGGGTGAGGACCTGCCTGCACAGGTAAGGCCAAAATCACCTCTGCTGGATGTGCCTTCAGCCTGTAACATGTCTGACTCCTAAACGTACCTGTTGGGTCTCCAAAACGCCACTGCTGTGATTGGCTGTTCTACAGCATCCTTCCTTTTCAGCTCCACCTACTGCACTGCTTCCTGTCCCAAGGCCATCCCCAGGAAGGGCCAAGAGACTCCATGAGTTGAATCTTAATTTAGTGGTACCCAGAGCTGGCATCTCCTGGAAGATCCTGAGCTGCCCATCCTGAGAACCTCCTCCACGTGGAAGATGATGGGAGATGCTTGCCACAGATACAACTATCCCAATTTGGATGGCACAAAAGGCAGGGAGGGGAATATGGATCCCCTTTTGGATCACCTTCCCAGGTCTGCCCGAGTACCCCTCTCTGGCCAGATTACTTTAGAGGCAGAGGAAAAAGGAGCATGATGCCAACAAGAAGCCTTTCAGGGAAGCCTAGCAGAAATTCCCTGGGCATATTATGGAGCAGGAAAAAAGAGTTTAAACCCCTCTAATTTAAACAGATGAGAGGTTTGGAGGACACAAAAGAAGTGTGATGAGTATAGAACAAATGGGGATATATCCCAGTACACCCCAAAGTTCTCCACAGGAGTCCCATCACCCCAGGAGGCCCACCCCAGCAGGAAACTGCCTGGGACAACAGACCTTGCTCTGGATGCACCTGCACAAGGAATTCATCAGGTCAGTGGCACTAACTTTCACCCCATCAAACCCCAGCAGTAACAAAAGCAACAGCCACAGGACAAGAGTGAGCTGAGAGAGAGGCTTTTCAGCCTCTGCACATGGAACTGGTGCTCCCTGGCTGGGGTGGATAAGCAGCAGAGCCTAGTCCAGCCCTGCAGGGAACATTCTCTGCTTCAGCCCCTTTTCCTTCTCCCACACACAGACTACCCCACGTTCCCCATCAGGGCATGCTGCCAACACAGGAGCACTGCATCAAGAAGCTGATGTTACTGAGCAGCTGGCTAGAGGCAACAAAAAAATTTCTATGCCGTTGCCAACTCCTATTTTCTGTCACTTGATCCTATAGTTTAGGGATGTGCTGTGCTCCCTGGAACGCCAATTGCTGGAGAACCATAAAGAGCAGCAAGGGAAGGATATGGTCTGTAAATGGCCTTGGGACAACCACAGCCACCAGCCCCAGGCACACTCTGGAACGCCAGCTCATGTTAGGCAAGTGCCTCCATGGCCAAGAGCCCTCGGGCTGTCCAGGGAGCCCAGCTCATGCAGCAGAGCCAGGGCAGGAATCCAGCCACAGGCAAATCCACCCTGCTGCCCTACAGAGAGATAAGGGAGGAGACATAGGAAAAAAAACCCAAAGCCTAAAAGGCACCAGCACACTTGAGCTCTTGTGAACATGCTCACAGCTGGTAGCAAACTTGGGGTCTGCAGACCTTCCAACCCAGTTATACAGACCTGGGGCCATGGGCTTTTAGAAGCATGGATTCACCTCCACAGCGAATCCATAGGGTCTCTGCAGCCAGGACAGTGCCCCTCTGCAGGCACATCTCATCAGACCTGAAGAAAGAAAGGTGTCAGGCACCAAACCACTCAGCCTGGCCCCAAATCAGGCATTCCCTTTGCCATGCCAGGATGGACAAGCACCCAGTCCCAGGGAGCCCTGCTCACTCCCCAGCGCTGCAGCTCCTGAGTGCAGCTGGCAATGCCATTTCTGTGTCACGCTCCTGCACTGGAGGAGCAGATGACAGAGCACATGAGGTGCCAGGCCCTGCGGGTCCCCTCTCTCTGCAGAGATGCACAGCTGACCTTTACCAGCCCACCTCCCTGCACGCAGCCACTCATGCTGCCTTTGCTTCCCTCTCCTAACAGGATCACTCCCATGCATATGCCTGGAAGCAGCACCATCAGCTCAGCAATCTTCCTAAATACAGCAGTTACCAGGTGACTGGGAAAAATCTCTTTTACTGCTGATGCTGCTAATGGAAAATTTCTCCCCTTTCGCTGCTGCTTTCAAAGCCAGTCGAGGTTTCCTACAGACTTTGTCTTGCACAGAGACGAGAGAGGTGGAAGCACAGAGGGAGGGGTGCAAGACTGGTGGGGAATGAAAAACGTGGAATAGAGAGCACTGGTGCTTCTGCTCTCTCCCCACCAGCTGCTTCCGCCCACAGACAAAGCCCTGGCTCCAAATCTTATCTGCCCCATCTTCTCACAGGCAGTCACAGACTAACCTCCTCCTGCAAGGAATTCCTCCTTCCTTCTCCATCACAGTGGGATAAGCACCCTGGATATATTCATGAGCACTGCTTCTTGTAGGGCAGACAAGGAAGGCATCCAAAGAAACAATGGGCCAAAATCACTTACTCTGTGATTTTCTTCCCCTCTTTCTTCCTTCCCAAGAGACAACCAAAAAGCCTGTCCCAGTGAGGCCTGCAGATGCAGGCAGCCAAGATCACTGCTAGTCCCCTCCACATGCCATTCTGCTTCTTCAATACCATTAAGTGTCTCCATACTGTCTGGACACTGGAAACCCTAACTGCATTAGCTGAGACCCGAGCAGCAGCACAAGCATTCAATTCTTTTAAGTGGCACCATTTCTTAAGCTGGTTATGCACAAGATCCATCTTTGAGGCTGTCACACACCCCACAGATAGTGATGGGGCAGGACTGGGGAGCAGCTCAGGAAGACTGGTCAAGGCTCATCATTCCCCACTTCAGATGCCTGCAATCAGAAGACACTCAGACACAGGCTGTACCATGGGCATTACTGATGATAAAAGGCATCAATCGAGGCATTTCTCTTTTCTTCACTTCTTTGAATCTCCAACCCCAGCTTGCCCCACACTCTACTTTTGGTGTGATGGCAGGTGTTTCTCAAGCCTCCTGCAGCTACTAACATATATGTCAAAGAAGCATAAGACCAATACCACATTGTTCCCACACTTGGCATCAATCTGTCCTCCTCATATCCCAGCCAGCCCTGTGCCTGAACTCCTGTTACACCAGGAAAGCCCAAGGGCTCAGCCCCATTTCGCAGCCAGCCAACACCACACATCAGCACTGTGTCACTGAGGCAGCACAAAGGCTCGTCCGTCACATAGCTGAGCTTCACACTTTAGGGCTTAGAAAGGTTCAGGCAGCAAGTTTTGGAGGGAACATCTGTCTGCATGGTGGCACTCAGAGGTCACTCATCACCCCATTTCCCACAGAGAAATGTGAGCTCTCTGCAGAATTCTGAAAAAAAAAGCTCATGATTTTTTCCTGAAATAAGAGTAAGAAAAGCCTCTGGCATGCAGACATCATGGAAAACCCGCTGCCATCAGCTGGGAGGAAGGGGGAGCAGGGGGGATCCTCAGCCACCAGCCTCCCCCCGCCTGGCAGCTCAGCTGCAGTAACTGGCTCCTCTCTCCCTCCATAGTTAATCTTCTGTTGCCACTAGCTGGTCAACGCGGGTACTCTTGGAAAGCAGCAGCTCCCTGAGTACAGCCTGCACTCAGCTACAGATTCTCAGTTTTAACTCGGATTTTCACTCCAGAAAGTACCCAAAATGAAGCAAAATCCCTGTCACGTCCACTCCTCACTGTGCTGGACAAGCCACATTCAACCTCACTTTTGGGGAGGGAAGTGTTCATCTGAGGACTGACTCATTTTCACAAGCATTTTGCCTCTCCAGCCTCCCAGGGTGTTGGAAAGCTCGCAGACCTGGAGCTTAGGGCACACATCACCAGTACAGCTTCACCCAGAGCTGAGCTCTCCCTCCTTTCCTTCCCTTTCCAAATACAAGTACCCAGCATCTTGGAAGGCTGAAGTAATCACATAGTTTCATACAAAGATGGGAGGCAATTGCTACCAGAAGGTTTTCCCTCTTTCCTACACCCTTCCCAGGCAGCCTCTGTCACCAGGGAGCTGGCCCAGATCCCATAACCATACACAGTTGGGGATGGACAAGAAGGGAAAGGGAAGCAGCCCCACTGTCAGGTTTATATCTGTCCCTGTCCCAAGGAGCTTACCAACACGTCTCATCCTCACCATATCACCTCTTGGAGGCTTTTGGGCTCCCTCTACTTCCCTGGTGCAAGATGGGACTGTTGACCCATTTGGATTAGCTTGGGAACAGTCAGAAAAAGAAAATTAAACAAAAAAACCCCCTCAACACTTGATTAATCAAATCTCTGGCCTGATACACAGGGCAGCTAGAGCCTGGGAGGAAGCAGATAATGAAAAGGGAGATGTTGAAACCAGATTTTGTTCATCAGCTTCTCTGCAGAGACAATCCCATTTTCAGATGCCATGCCCTGATGAATGGAGTCTCACGCTGGGCAAGCTTTCTCTGCCACTCACACAATGCAGCTCCAGATCCAGGTCAATGCAAAGCAGAGAATGGCACTTCTGAACAGCACCATCAAAAAGTTCCAGTCACACCCATGCTCCCCAAGTGATCCTTCAGCCCTTCCACCCAAACAGGAGTTGGTGACAAAAACAAGAGTGGGAAAACCCTGCTCCAGCATTTTCTGGAAAAGCAGTAAATGCAATCAATCCACTGAGTGCTTTCCTTTATTTTAATGCATTCATAGAATCACAGAATCACTAAGGTTGGAGAAGGCCTCCAAGATCACCGAGTTCAACCCTTGACTGATCACCACCTTGTCAACTAGATCAGAGTGCCAAGTCCAGTCGTTTCCTGAACACTCAACATTCTTACCTGAAAGAGGAGAAATTCAAGTTACAAGATGCCTTCAAAAAAAGTTAAGAAAGAAGATAAAAGAAGTGGCACGAAACTGGTGAGGAGCTGGAGGTGCTGCACAACTTCAGGAAGCAGAGGACAACCATCAACCAAACACACAGGGGGACACCAGGAATGTAGACACACGAACATGTTTTGTGACAATCACCAAAACACAGCACCTTGTAGCACTGCAGAAGCTGTCAAACAGCATCCATTAAAGCCATTTATGAGAAGTGTGTAGTAAACTGTTCTTATGTAAGGCACTACAGGGTAAGAGCAGTGGTGGAAATTTGTCTGCCTCTTTCCTTCTCTCTCCTCTCTCTATATATATCTGCTCACACACAGACAGAGCTCAGCTAAATTAGCTCAGAAGCTAACTGCTTCATTCCCTGAATTGCACTTAGAGCAGGCCATGCTGTGGTGGAGCAGCTATTGTAGAGAACACATGGCTGCTGACTGAATCAAGATACATACCTTAGAGAGACCTCATTGTGCAAGAATAAAGTCAATGATAGGCTGCACCAATTGACAGAGTAACTCTAGAAGAATTAGGTGGGGAAAAAAAGAATACCACAAAGCATCAGTTGTATCCAAGGTTAAGGAAAGGGCAGGATGCTTTTTCAGAAAAGGGGATGCACAGCAATCCACAATGCACTGGTGGCAGTTACATTTGTCATTTCCTGCTATCACTGGGCTTTGCTGAGTAATTTTATAGTAATGTAACTGGGGGGTAGTGGGAGCAGCATCCTTCTTGTCTCCAACGCAGGAGAGAAAAAATAAACTGAGGCGTAGGAAATAGAGAAGCTGAGACACCCCTCTGGAGGAGGGACACCGAGCAAAGGGAGCTGCTGGTGGGTGTTCTGGCAGCAGGTCCTGCTGCAATTCAGGAAGGATGCACAAGGAATCAAAGTTTTCTGTCTTTGTTGGCAGGGGATAAAGTTATCCCCACCCTGAGCTCCCCACCCTCCTGCAGATGCTGGGTGCCCACCCAGGCACACAGAGCTGGAGCTGCTGTGGAGCATCCCCTGGCACCCATCACCCCCTAGTGGGCTCCTGCCTGCCACGAGTGGCTGCTGCTCCTGATGTTGCCAGAGTGCCACGGGCCACGTGTGGATGTTTCCTAGTGCTGCCTTCTCCTCTGTCTCAGCCACACAGTGGCTCCTGCAGATCAGGCTGCCCCGCAGGCAGGGATGTTACACTGGAAGCTCTTGCTTTGTGCACTTAAGTGAATAAAATCTCATAATGTCAGGGAAGAGATAAAGTTGTTTCCTCCCTAGAAGGAGGAATCCTTTAAGGAAAAGGGACACAGACCATTGCAAGTGCTTTGTACCAGCCACCAACTCAGAGCACCTAACTCCTCAGGCTATTAGAACTTGTTCTGCCCTTAAAAAGGATCAGATGTGGCACTCTGGGATGGGTTTAGTGATGGACTTGGCAGTCTTAGGTTTAGAGATGGACTTGATGTTCTGAAAGGGTTTTTTCCAGCCTAAATGATTCCATGACTCTAAGTTTCACACTGCTGCAGAAAGGCTCTGCCATCTGCCAGCCTTGAGCTAAAGATCCCCCACCTGCCTTTAACACTAAGGAGTGATAAGAGGCACAGGAACCAGTCCAGTGTTGGGAGACTTACTAAGTTGGGAGTTACTGAGCAGACCCAGACTAAATACTGGCTGCTTAAACTCATTGACACCACACAAGGCAATATTTTATTTCCTGCTTTCTGGTCTGGAAGGATTTTTAAGTCCTACAGAATTGCGTGGCCTCAATTTTTTCTTAACTTACTTCAGAGTCTGTAGTATCAGCACCACAACTATGCTCTGCCTGCTTTATGCTTCCTTTTTCTCTCTTTTACCTTTCAAAATCTCCTCCTGGATGCCAGTCAGGGTGGCTGTCCTCAACTGTGTGCTTTAGGGGGTTGTCCTACCCCATCTTACTGCCTTGAGGCCAGAAAGCGATCTCTGCTCACAGAAGGAACCTGCACTCCAAGGCATTTAGGAGTCCTCAACACATTTGAAGTCTGCAGGACATCAGTTCTTACGTGTCCTCCTGACCTCATGCCCAGACAGCCACTAAACATGTCTAGCAACATGCACAAATAGATATAATCATCAGAAATCAGCCAACGATAAGGGCTAGCGAAGATTTTGCCAAAGAGAAATATCTGCCCTTGTGTCACTCCAAAGACATTCAACTGCCCTCCTGTTTGTTAACGTGACTTTCATCTCCAAGAGCCCATCACAAGGAAGCAACAGCTCCCACGTTCCCAACCACGGATGAACTTAGAGAAGGACAGAGGGGGAAAAAACTACAACAGAAAACTGCAGCCTTAATTTCTGCACTGGAAAAACCAGGCAGCAGAAATCGTTTCCAGCACTCATCCAGAGAAGAGTTAACTGTGAGCAAGACTCAGTTGCCACTCCAGGAGACGTGGAGAAATGCAACAAATTTGAAATATCAGAACATACACTGCAATTCATGAGCTAGACCTTGGGGAAGGACAAGTGTTTTACCTTCTCTGGAGGCAACGAGCTGATTAATTTCAGGACCATGATGAAGCCATCCCACCATGGGCAAAGCTTCAGTTTATCTTCCGATCTGCCTGATGCCTGTGGGTTCAGGGAAACAGGAGGGGGTGTTTTGGGGTCTTCTGTGGAAGAAGGAGCAGCAAAACCCCACAGATTTGCACAAGACATACTTCGTACTCATGAGTACACACATAACCAATATGCCAGGCAAGCAAAAGAGAATTTTTTAGACAAAGTCATGATCTCTTTACTGGCAGGCACTCACAAAACCAGGATTTGCTGTACAAGATCATGTCTCTGATCTATCAAGACAAATTTCTCTCTTCCAACTTGAGCTATTATCTAAGCTCACACAGAGGGGTTTCTTTGCCATCTGATATATTTAGATCAGTGCGCAATTCACACCCAGTCCCTGAAGATACTGTACTCTAATCTGAAAATTAACCAGTGAACCATGAAACTTCTTGTTACTTTTAGCCACAGTATGCTAAACGTCATTCCAACTGCATCAAATCTTTTTTCACTTTTATTACTTCAAATAGAGTATCTGCTTTGTGTGGGATTTTTGCAGTTGACCAACTGTGTCTAAGGGATCCGCAAAGCCAGAGCCCCCAAGAGCCTCCAGAAGTACCTTCAACTTATTTATTACGGGTGTTTGCTACGAGAAAGAAGCAAAGAAGAAGAAGGTAAAAAGACAGGACCGGGAGACACAGGCTCATCGCACCCACTGAAAGGCAACCACTTCCACGAGGTATAGGAAGGGACTTGGGGTCAGTAGCCCCTGGTCAACCTGCACATGGGCACACCTTGACATGCCTGAGGCACACAGGGTGATGCACTGGGAGTCACAACCCATTGTGTTCAGCGATATCTCAGACCTGAGTTAGGCAGGTACACTCGAATTATCTTAGGTTTGGACATCGAAAAACAGGAAAGCTATGGATAAAGCAGAGATCCACGGAAACCTTTCGGTGACCTGGCAGAGTAAACACTGCGCTGCCCAGGTGACATTCTGAGCAGTTCCCTCGGAGGATCCCCCGGGCTGATTTCGGCACAGAAGGGGGAAGAGTGACAAAAAGCAGCTCGGGAACCCCAGCCACGACAACAGGATCCAGTATCGAGACCAAAGTACAGCCACAGAATTATTTCTAGTCCCATCCTCCTCCCCACGAAGCTGAGAGTGAAGGAAAGTCTGCGGCGTTCGCACAGACCCGGGCGCCGGAGTTGTGCGTGAAGCAAGAGCGAGCTTCGAGAATTAAGACGAAGCATTTATAAAATCAGGCTCTAGCTAGCAAAACAGCCCTTCTCGCTCTGCCAGGCTCGGCGGAACCTCCTCGGGGCTCAGAGCTCAACTTGGAGCACACGAGGCAGCCCCCATCACTTCCAGCCTGCGCGGGGATGCTCTCCTCCTCCCGGGAATGCTCTCCTCCTCCCGGGGCTAGCAGCAGCGGCAGCCTCAGGCCCTGCTAAAAAAATCCCTCCCCGGCAGGAAAGGGGGGAAAAAAAAAATAAACCCAAAAACCAGGATGCAGCACGGGCAGGGTTAGAAAGCCCCAAAACACATCCAGCTTCCCGCGGAGCGGGGAGGGCGGACACAGACCCGGCGCGGCGGGCGTCAGATGCTTCGGGGATGCTCCGGGATGGAGGGGCGGGATGCGGGACGGGACGGGACGGGGCGGGAAGCGGCGCGGGCGCCTACCGAGGGTGAAGAAGGGCAGCTCGGTGTTGTCCAGATCGTCCTGCACGGCGACGCGGCCGGGCAGCTCGCTACGGACGAAGAGCAGCAGGCGGGACTCGGCGGCGGCGG
>VXBA01000881.1:3411911-3530459 GCA_013399895.1 Serilophus lunatus | reverse complement strand
CGGACCCGCCTCCCGCCCCGCCCCGCAGCCGCTCCCCGCGGACCCTCCGCCCGCCCCGGGCTGGGAACGCCGCTGCCCGGGCGTAGCGACGGGCTCGGCACCAGCCCCGCAGCCGCTCCCCTGCCCCGGCTGCGCGCTGCTTCCCCGCTGGCAAAGCGCTCCCGCAGCGCCTCTGCCTCTCCTGACCCGCAACATTTGGAGAGGGGCTTTTGGCAAGGGCGGGGGGGGGAGGGCACGGGACATGGCTTGGAGCGGACAGAGGGAAGGGTTAGATGGGATATTAGGGAGAAATTTTTTCCCTGTGGGTGTGGTGAGTTACCGGCACAGGTTGCTCGGGGAAGCTGTGGATGCCCCGGCCCTGGAAGTGTTCAAGGCCAGGTTGGACAGCGCCCATGGGAGAGGGCTGGAACTAGATACCCCTTAACGTCCCTTCCAACCCAGACCATTCTAGAATTCTGTGATTTTATGAAAATCCTACTGTCTCTCCCATTTCTCCCTCCATCCAGCTCATTGCCACTCTTCCCAGCGGGCTGTTCCTTCCTTTCAGGCAACTCCCGAGGTGCAGCAGAAACGGGCTTCCCGTTACTAACTATTACCCTCTCCTAAGTGAAAAGGCACCTCCGGCATCCAGGGCACTCAGGGATGGCTTGCAACAATAAACCTGGAGGAGACAATCTGGTGACCTAGAGCAAAGATTTTAGATTTGGTCTTTAAGAGCCAACATTAAAATGGGAGCCAGAAGGATAAATGATCCCGAGGTCTGACCACAGGTTCCTATATCCCTCCACCACATGGGTGCCCCGGAGACACCTGAGGGCTGGAGTTTGTGCTTGAAGACAAACCAAGTGAGCTCCACTGTCATGGTTTTGCTCACACTCTGTCTTGATTCGCAATGGAGCCAACTGGCTCTTCCAAATGGAATGATGGGGATGAATTTGGAGGCAAACCTTGTCCTCACTGGACACAGTCACCCCAGCCTCATGAACTCCTGCCCACAGTCGGGCATGACTAACAGACAAGGAGAGGCAGCCTACGGTAGTTGTGATTCAGTGACTCACAACAACAATTTCCTAGTGACTGCTAATCTACCTGATTTTATTTGTAGATGTACATATAAAAGAAGATGTCAAAACCCTAACAAAGCACGCTTAATGCTCAGGCTTATATTATTTCCACAAGCTAATTAAGAGCAATTCATCACATGCCTATTGAGGCAAAACAGCCTTCCGAGATACCTAGGTCATCAAATGTTAAAACCACAACAAGGGCAGAATGGCAATGAATATGAAATCCAGCAAACAAACAGCTCAAGCCCCATTCCCAGGGGGCAGTCACCGCTCCAGGAGCAGCCGCAGCTCCAGCTCCCAGCCTTAACAAGCTGCAGCTCCCACCATAAGAGTGTCGGTGTGAGCACAGTGCCTGCTTCCAGCTACAGGCATAGAGAGAAAGCAGAAAGTGCTCACCAGCAGACAAGTAAAATGTTAAAGGTAGGACCCCAGCCTGACTGGGAGGGATGAAATTTCTAGGTATGCTGGAAAAAAACCCGCAGTTCTAAGTATCAGCTGTTCATTGAGAAAACTGCAATGGTAGGAAGAAAAAAAGAATTTTCCCTCCTTTTTTTTTTTTTTTAACACAGAAAGGAGAAGTTTTGGACTGACTCAGGCTGTTGTCAGTACATGTGCTCATTTGTTTTTCCCAGTTTTGAAAATTCTTCCCATCAAAGAGCTCAAAGAACCAATACAGCATCAATACACAAAGTGACACACCAGTAGTCAGTGTGCCTAAAAAAGAATTTTTAACATTTTTTTGGAACTGGAAATCCTGAAAAAGAAAAACATCTATTTTTATTTAAGGCCCTATGCCTGTTACTTACATTTCCTTGTAGCCACTTGCAGCACAACTGCATCCGTGTGCCATAAGTAGAGACTTTTTTTGCTGTCAAGAACCAGAGGATTTTGGCAAGAAGCTGTCTTTAGGCTAGGAAGGGGATCCAGAGATACCTACTGCTATGACAGCTCTGAGCAATATTGTTTCTTCCTTAGATTTGCTGAGGATCAAGCTAAATTAGAGGAAAGGCATGTTTTAGGTGCATCCAGATTTTCCCTGACCTATCATATGCTGTGAAGCAACCAGATCGATGTTTTTCGGGGTTTACATCTGGAAAGCAGAGATCAAGAGGCACAGGTTGAAACACTTACTTTGCTCCAGACTGTCTGACTGGGGAAGTCCTGAGATGATAGAATAGAGAGCTGGAAAGGACCTTGAGGGTCCCAAAGATCTGAGCAGCTCTACATACATCATTCAGTCCTATTTTGCCTTGCTGTCTGGATTCATAAAGTTCTGCCAACAACTGTCTGTTGAGGAGCACACTGAGATTTTTGCAGGTGCTCCTGTAAAAACGTGGACACGGTGATCAAAGGGAAGGTTCTGCAAACCACTGACTTTAAGTGAGTGCCTTCAGCTTCCATTCAGTCTGGATTCTTCCCTGTGTAAAAGCAAATCTCTGAGCTCCATGCAAAACTTCCGCATTTGAAAACCACCAATAATATTTGCAAGGGGAAATACATTAATCCTGGTTTACAACTAACAGGTTTCCCTTACGCCCTTTTTAAAATAGAAATATCAATAGCACAAGTAAAGCACATGTCTCTGAGAGTTTCACTTGCTAACAGAAAAAACACAGAAGTTTGCTTAACTTGCTAATTTGGGGATACTTGGTACAAACTGTGGATTTTCAAGCCAATTGCATAGCCCATAACCCAGATTACTCTTTCTAAATGAGGCCCATTTTTAATATCTTTTTCTTATGCTTCACGGATCCAGCCTTTCCCTGGGGATGTCAGAGACTGCCCGACCGTCGATTTCAACAGCACTAGGGCCAAGAAACCAGCAAAAACTGCCATTCCCAGCAAAAACGCCGGGATGAAAATGGAAATCTTCTTACAAGTGAAAACACATTACACTGACAAGACCAATCTGGGTAGGGTGTGATTCGGGGGGATCTGACAGGTTGTCAGGAGGCACCAGCTCTGTTCTCGCCTCGGCTGCTGACTGCGCAGCTTGGGGGCAACCCCCTTTTTGTTTCTACTCTGGGGGTTTGTATCCTCTTCTTGCACAGAAATGCTAGAAAATAATTAGTTGTTTACATAATGGATAAAAAGAGATATTGAGGGCTGTAGAAATTATATCTGTACCAGTCCTAAGCGTGGGGGTTTCAGCACAGAAAGCAGAGACATTCTCGGCATGAGCTGGGAGTTTCTCTGCTGTTGAGCAATGATAGTGGGCTGTTCTCGGGTGGAGCAGCCTCTAGAAGACAACAGAACATATGTTGTGTGTCATGTGAACCAGGAACCTTGGCTCTGCCTACCTTACCCCTGCATCTGCCCACATTCCTGCCTAATTTTCACCTGAGTGGATTTTTTTAGCAGGAGTTTTGAGACACTCAATTTATTTTTTATTCCCAAGCAGAACAGTTCAGACCCAAGGTCATTTTCTACTGTATGCTGATACCCCAAGTGAGATTCAGGCAAACCCAGGATTCTGTGCCTCCGCAGAGAGCTTTGTGAAGATGTTTTGCTGGAAATTGCTTAATGTATCTGTGTTATCGAAGTTTAAAATGGATGGTGAAGGGGGGAAAAAAGTCATTCTCATTTAAAGGGTCACAGATGAAGCATTCTTCGACTTTCAATCCCTTGAGCTGGATTTCTGGACACCCAGAACTAATGCATCTTTTATTGGCTGGCAGAGATGAGTAGTTTATTACAAAGATACCAATAGCAGCTTTCTGAAGTGGTTTTCAATTGGCCCTATTACTAAAGGCATGTACATACAGCAGGGATCATTAAAATGCACTATGTATTTACAATATAGAGATCAATTTGTGTCTGCAATGCATGTCACAAATCCTACTGCCAGCAATCAGAGGAGAAAGTCAGTCATAGAGCTCTGATGTAATCAGGGGTTTATATTTCACACTGCAAGAGTCACATCAGCATCAATAACTCCACCGAAGGAGTGAAAAGGGGTTTTTATATTATGAAGTAAATGCTAGAAAATTAATTTTGTTTCCAAGCTGCAGAGTACAAATGCTGGTCCCACAGCCACACAGTATCTGACTGTGGTCAGCGACCACGTCTCAAGCTGTGCTTTTGTCAGCTCTCACAAGCAATGCAGGAGATAGGCTGGGTCAGCAATTCTGAGAAATATCTCCTGAGAGAGGAGGGGGTGCAGAAAGTGCCCTTTGCAATTCGGCAGGTGACGTTCTTACCTCTGAGTTAACAGCGGGCCAACAGACCCCTCGCTGTGCTCAAAGCTGCAGGAGATGATGTTTTTCTGACACAGCATCAAACTGGGAGCTTCCTGACCACTTCCAGAGAAGCACCCTGAGGGGACACTGCAGCTTTAGCTTCCCTGCTTTTGCAGCCAGGAAAGGCTGAATTTTCTCCTCCCTTCTCAGATACAAGAAGTTGCTTCCTACCTTTTACCAGAGAGCCACGAAACACTGCTGTGCACTGGGATATAGCCCCCGATTTCAGTTCAGAAGGGTTTGGAGTGGGAACAGAGAGCTGTATCATCTGTACAGCAAGGAAAGGCTGTTAGACATTCTGGGTCGAGGTACAGATTAAACAGTTATGTTACAACTAACAGTCTTGACTTGCCCAGGTGGGAAGATTGTGGCCAGGTGTCCTTGGCCATGGCATCAGGGCCTTTTCTAGCTTTCCTCCTCTGAGGGGTCTCATCCTGCATTACCTCCCTCTTTATAACTCACCTCAGAGCACACTGGGGTTTCAGACAGACATTGCTTGTGTATGGTAGCAGCAGGGTGTTAGGCACATTCCACAGTGGAAAGGGATCTGGAGTCAGGCAGGTGCCTTGCTACAATCCCCCTGCCCAAATTTCCCCACTGCCAGAAGGTGGCATGGGCCAGCCTGGCTAGCAAAAAGCACAGAGAACTCAGAGAAATCTGGAAAGCAGCCTGTTGCTTGATCCAAAGTCCAAGGAATGAGGCTGTCCTGTCCTCTCCTTCAGAACCCTTTAACCACTCCATCACTGCCTGCCCTTCAACACTCCTTCACAAGCAGTGACAGCCTCCAGCATGGCTCCTCTCCTCCATAAGATGAAAGAAACTTTAAATGCATGTAACTCTTGCACTCTACTTAATTAATCAGTTTTTGCATTACAAGTGAAACTTCTTTGATGCATGAAATATTAAGGAGCAGCAAAGGGAGGGGAAGGAGAGGGTAGGTATTGGCTTTCACTGCTTAAGAGATGGATGGGCTAAGGGACCCAGAGGCTAAACTGCAGCAGGACAGCCTGCCCAGATAGAGATTTTCCCTGTACTTTTTGCCTTCCAAGCAGATATTTTTCTACTCCATGTTCAAGCCCTACATGCTTATGAAGGTTTGCTCACACAGGCACAGGAAGGGGACAGTGCCTGATTAAACTTTCATGAAAAATAATCTCAGGCTGATTCATTGTTTTTTATCTCGTGATGGCTGCAAGAAAAGTGAAGTGAAATGAGTCTTCGGTGAAAAGAAACAGCTCCATTCTGGAAAAGCCAGACAGGCTTTTAGTCAGATGAGGCTCTCCCAAAGGATGTGTGAGTAGTTATCTGTGTTTCAGGTTTGGAAGTGCCATTTCCACACTGAGCTATGATGGAGTGGAGGCAGAAATCCACACATGTCAGTGTGGGTATTGCCGCAGCCCTCAGTAGTACACAGCAGGGATCGAGTGCCACAGTGCCAGGTGTGTTTGACACTTCTCTTAAAAGACCAACCCAACCTCTCTTCTTCTCCCAAATCACCACACCTGACCAAAGCCCCCTGGCAGCTCTCTGCAAGAGTCCAAAACAGAACTCTGAGTCTTTGCTTTCTGCCTTGCTCCTTCCCAGCTGACTCATTCGAGAGCTACGTTAGTTTCTGAAAAAGCATCCATCAGCTGAGACCTTCTTGTACCAAATCCCCAGCCCCTCCAGGCATCACATTGGGCTTGTCTGCCACAGGCTGAGCCCAGCAGCCAGGTAACAGGTTCCTTCATAAACAAATGGCAATGGCTTGGCCTGCATTAACTGCATAAAGGGTAATAAATGAATAAATAGGTTAATTATACTCACCACAGAATTTAATTAGACCATCTCTGTTCACTCTGCTTCAGCCAGAATCTCAATTATAAATCTTTATTTTCAAGGTTTTACAGCTTGGACATAAAAATTTGCTCTAGGCTTAAACATGACACACAAGGTCTTCTGTTCAGCGACTGCTTCAGTTTTTTTAACCAATCTTTCTTAAAAAGGTCAGGTTGGGGGACCAGATGGCTCTAGGGGAAGGTAATGAAGATGCAGGACTTTTCTGAAAGAAGTGGCTGGATGAAATTGTGGGCAGCTAAACAGAGCTGAGACATTATTAAAGGCTTCTGGGTGAAACAGTACTCAACTCTGTGATCCCAGACAAACAGTCCTGATGACAAAACACAGCTGGGGCTCCTGCTAACTGGCACCCCCACTCCCCATCAGCAAAGATCAAGGACTGCAGGGCTGGGGAGAGGGGACCCCCAGCTCCCCAGGGCAGGGCCAGGCAGGGGAAGCTCACACACCTGGCTCCTGCAGAGGGAATGTGCTCCAGGGCTGCCAGGTGTGTGTGTGCATGCTGCTTCCCCCAGTGCAGAATCACCCTCTCCTCCTCCTTCTCGAAGGAGGCCAGCTGGGTGACCTGGAGTAGCTGGAAAAACAGAAGGCAAATGAGAAATTATTCTACTTTTTAAATTGTTATGATTTTGAAGGTAATTTAGGACCCACCTTTTTCTTTCTGGAGTTGACAGTATTGAAATCCAGTACTTCTGTCTGGTTAAATATGCTCTGAAATACTCTGATCATTTTAAAATGTCAATAGTGTTACAGGAAAAACACAGAAAACATGTTTACCAGCAACAGAAGCATCTACGGTCTCAGGTCACATCCTCATTCAGTCCAAAGTACGTTATTCCTTTTTCTCTCATTGAGTTAATTAGTTGCTTTGCTTTCCCTGCCTTATGCCAAACCCCCACCATCCTCTGAGGGAAAACAAGGATTACCAGCAGGGATCAGCTCAAAAGCCAACCCTGCTGTTGAGGTTCCTCACCCTCTAGGAAAGGCTGTCACAGGCAGTCCTACTGCACAAGATGACTGGATATCCCATCTTTAGGCTCAACATATATTTTTAGGAGCACTGCAGGTGCCTGTTCATCTCCTGCAATGAGCTCCCTGGCATGTCAGCATTTTGAATAGATCTTCTCCACACCCCTTGCTTCTAATTCCCCAGTAATATTGTTCTGGACACACTATATGTCCTAAATACTCACTTAGTAACCCAGAACAAATCTATTGAGCGAGTAAGACTCCAGAACTGCTGAACACATATTTAACCAGCAGATCACAACAGTTGTTTGTCTGGTTGGTACACTATAGAATTTAACCCTTTGGAAGCACTGGCTGCCTGATCTGTGCCAAATTCCTGCTCAGAAGGCTTTGATATATAGCACAAATTACCGGTAATAAAGGAAAAGATCTATGGGATGGATTAATCAAATCATAAATTTCTTAAATCTGTATGGCAGTCCATAAATCAAATTTGGCTGTAGGTTTCTGGCCCTTACTCAATAGGAAGTAGAGAGGACCTACACATACAGAGGAGAGGATTTTTTTGGTGGCCAGTTGGGAAACTCTGGTTGAATAATTAAAGCAAGCAAACACTTTTTCTATGAGGAGCATGTTCATGTATTTCCATTTTCACCGTTGAAAATGTATACACTTTTTATATATTCCCACACCAACAGTTAAACCAGATCCAGGTACTGAGGCTGGACATGACACAGCTTCAATCACCTTTAGCTTCATGAGGCAGAGACAGGTCTTTCCCAAGCACTGATGAATATCCCAGTAAGACCTGGTTTTTTCAGGGTTTTGCTCCCTTTTGCATGCAAAGCAGCTGGAACAGAACATACTTTTGGGAGCCCAGTAATCAGCAGCACCACCACTGCTGAGGTTCAGCTGGATCTCACAGAAGTCTGGGCTGATTCAAAACAAATAAACAACTAATGGGAGCAGAATATCAATCATACCCCCACCTTTATTTCCATTGAAAACTATCACTTGGAATCATCCCTTTAGACTAAGCCCTCACTCAGTTCAGGCTGATCTTTTTTTCTAGCCCGCTAAGAGATACAATTCCAGCTCCTGCACCCATCAACCTTCTGCTGCTTTTATGTGGAGGTGGGAAGACTCTGATAAGGCTCCTTCCAACCCTAATCCTCACACAAGCCCTGCCTAACACCAGTCCTTGCTTCAGGACCTTTGCTGCCCCAGTCAAAACTGGATTCCAAATCCTGCCATCAGACATGCTGCCTGGCCTTTGGAGATCTCAGAGGTTTTGGTGTGAGGTCATAAGAGTGACAACGTGCTCAGAGCGAGCTGCCCCACAGCCCAGGCATCAATCTGTATTTACCAGAGGGAACAGCAGGCTTTAGAAGTTCAATTTCTTTTTGACTGTCCACACCAGACATAAAACAAGGAGATTAAACACCAGGAATAAGCACCTCTAAAGAAAACTAGCTATTTAAATCCACCTAATCCAGGACATTCATTATAAAATCTCCTGCTTCCCTCCAACTCCAGCACAGCAGTGCTTCTGGTTTTGTTTACAGCTGCACAGGGCCAACACAACATCAACCTTCACGTTGAATCTGGCTGTTGCTCTGCCAGGCTGTGGGAAGCCCTTAGACACTAATTATCAAAGCTCTGCCTTGACCAAGGAAGGGGCTGCAGCTGTGGATTATTGTTTCCCCCTCTCCTTTTCTTTTCTCCAAAGGAAAACGAAAACAGTCACTGAATAAAAGCCTATCTTCTTAAAATCTCTGACAAAGCTTCACCTGAGCCTAAGTGGGAGAAGGTTAAAAAAAACCGAGATGCTCTTTATCTGGAGCCAGGAGCAGGGGATGCAGCAGGAATTTGCAGGCTGTGCCTGGCAGCGGATGCCCTCTGTTGGCATCTTTCAGAAATATGATCCGATAGCTGGCAGCTCGCATTCATGGAATTTATCCACTTGTTTATCCTGTGCCCGCACGGAACAGCCCTTAGTGCTGGGGCTAATCTACGAGCACAGAGTAAACAGCAGCCCCTGCCCCGGTCACCCACTCGCTGAGCCACAAGCGATGCCCCTGAACGCCAAAGTGAATATTTGCACGTCCTGTGCAGCACAGGAATGCAAACAGCACGGAGCAGGGAGCTGCGGAGCCTTCCCGTCTCCCTCCTGCGCTGCCTGGGAGCTGTAGGAGATGCTCGTGGATTGCTTTGCAGGGTACATACAATGCACGCGAGCACTGCATCCCCTCCTCGGCAGACGCAGAGACAGAGGCTCCGAGATGCCAGAGCAGCAGATTTCCGCAGGGATCAGCTCTGTCAGCAGCTCTGGGAAGAGCATCCAAGCTGCAGAGGAGCAAAGAGAGCACAGGGGGAGAGGAAAGCAGAGAGGCACAAGCATGGGCTCGCAGCACACATAAACACAGAGTTTGCAGATGATGAATTCCTCCTCTAAACGCCCTTGAATCAATATATAAACAACCCAAACATACAGCATCACCTTTGGCAGCTATTGGTGCTTCCCCACAAGCCAACAGGTTGAGAAACTACTTCTCTGTGATAGAGCTGCCTCCTGCCCTACACATCTTAGAAAACAAGGCTGGTACCACCTGACTGACCTCAAGAACTAAGAAGGATGAGCACAGCAAGAGGGTGCTGAATAAATAGATAATTTTCAGGGAGGACTTGTGGCCCCATGATCACAGAATATCCCAAGCTGGAAAGAAACCACAAGGATCATTGAGTCCAGCTCCTGGCTCTGCACAGAACAACCTCAACAATCTCAACATCTGCCTGAGAGCGTTAGCCAAACTCTCCTTGAGCTCTGGCAGGTTTGAGGCCACGACCATTGCCCTGGGATAAATCTTCTCAATGCATTCAGAGGTCACCACAACACATGTTGAAGGGCACAGCCTCCATGGAGGAAGGCTGAGCGTGCAGAGATGGTCTGGAAAGCTCAGCTCCAGTGTGTGTAGCATCAACAAAGAGCCCACCTGGCCTGGTTCAGCCCCAGCTCATGGGTTACAGTGCTGCTGATTTTGCCTCTGCTGCAGCCTCCTTGCCCACCCAGCCCCTCTGAGGTGTCTCAGTCAACAACCAGTGATGCAAATGGCACTTCTGGCCCCAATATCCAGGTGCCACAAGGGCTGATGCTCCCTTCACATCAGGAACTGAGAAACTGCTGAGGGCTCCCAGGCCATCCCACAATACCTGAGCAGGGCCAGCTGCTGAGAACCCACAGTACTTGGTTTGCAGGGATAGGCAGGTCCGACATTCATCCAGGAGGCCAGACAGGGAGACAAGACACAGAGGGGCAGCATGACCACAAGAGACATAGAGACAACTCCATGCACAGCCCAAGAGAGGCTCATGGGCTGGATCTGGGCTTAAATACAGTCTGGAGTGACTGGGTCAGTTGGGGCTGATCAGGCTGTGAGAGCCCATTAGCTCTCCCAGCCCTGACACCACAAGCACACATGTATCTCCTTGGCAGATGACGGTCATAATTTAGTCTCCAGTGAAGAAGATCAGTCATTCCCAAGGACTGCTCTCATAGCAAAGCATGGCCAGGCTTTGGAAGGGCTAGCTGTGGCTTTGCATGGTTCTGGAGCACTGGGTAAACACTCTCCTCTGAATTTGGGAGTTCCACCGATGTGACAAGGGGTGTAACTCACTGACATCCACCCCAACAGCGTCTGTTGAATATCCCCTTCTCCCAGGAGCAGGAAGAAGGTTATCTTTCAGGCTGGGACTAGAGATGATGTCTCCAGTTGCTGGACTTTGCCTTAGAAAGTGCTGAAAGCAAGATGCACAGGGAGGGCACCATCTTTAAAATTGCCTTTCACAGTAGTTCAAAGTTGTGATGCCACTATTCACTCCATCCTCAAAAATTGTCTCTAAAATAAAGGTAATAAAGAACAAACATAACAATATTTTGTGAATGATTTGTGGCTATTTTCTTGCCAAAGAAAGCAAAAGCAAACTCTGAACCAGAGGAAATCATAAACAATAAATGATGATTATTTCAGTTACAGTCTTCTCTGTACTACCCTCTGAGGACACTTTGTAACAGAGATTATATACAGTAAGAGTGGATTTACCCTTGGAGTGGATCTAAGTACCTTTTTCCTAAAATGAGTTGTAATCTTGTTTTAATGGTAGATAAAAAACAAGGCACAGACATGGCTTGTCTGTTTGTAAGCAGGGGAAAACTTGTAAATCCTATTTTGGTATTTCAAGGATAATCTAAGTAGCTAGTAATCAGAAACGTGAATAATCTTAAGTAAACTGTGTGAATCCAGTGCAAATATTTAAGGCACTGTTTCAAAAGAAACCATAGTGCGATGTACCTTAAGAAAGGTAAACCTGAATAAAAGCACACTATTCTGCTCTTTGACATAAGTTTAGTCAGTGTCTCAATTGCAAGAAAACATTTCTAACCTATTTGATATTTACTGAAGAAACTCAGTATTGTAAATTATAAAATCATTCTGATATCCTCTTAAATCTGCTCAGTTGTAAAATCAGAGAATCACAGAATGCTTTGGGTTGGAAGAGACCTTATAAATCACCTGGCTCCAACCCCTTGCCATGGACAGAGACACCTTCCACTAGACCAAGTTGCTTCAAGCCCTGGCCTTGAACACTTCCAGGGATGGGGCATCCACAGCTTCCCTGGGAAATTTTCAGAGCGTCTTATGAGTTCTCCTTTTATTCAGCCCATTTTCTGAGTCATTCTTCTGGTTTCATCAGAGTTTAATAGTGACTGAAATTCCGTTTCCAATAAGTTCAGACAACCTTTATTTTTATGTAGGGAAGTCTTCCAGATCTCCAAAAAAGATTTTAACTCAGTTAATTCTTAAAGAGGTGCCTTGAAACTTGAGCAGTCATTAAAGAAGTTATTGCTCTTTTTTTCTTAATGTTTATTGAGGTACTTTTTGACAGAGAACTAATTCCTCAATTAATATAAATACTCTCTGCTTCATTGCAGTGCCCAACTATAGCAGCATGTGACCTTGATGTGTCATACACGGAGCATCTGAGCAGCCACAAAGCCCATGCAGTGGAGTTGTGTTGTGAATATCTGCTCATGGAAGCACAATACTTGCAACTGCACATCTCAAGAGGAGCTTGTCATTTCAGTGTTTAAGGAATCAACCAAGCTTTACAGCAACAAGAGGAAACATGAGCTGAACAAGAGAAACTAACATCTTCCACAGACTGATTTTCAGTCTTCAGTTTGTTTTTGTTTGAAGTCTTGAATGTGTTTATAGACCAAATTACTTTCAGTAAGAATAACATACATATCACTTCTTTGGGTTGAATTAAACTAGATTTTTTTCACCCCCTACATTAAGAAAAAAAAAGCAGTCTAATTTTTTATCATATGCCTTATGGATCTGATAGCACAATCCCACATTCCTCTTGTTCCTAAATTTTCTGAAAGGTTTATTTTTTTGCAATAAAACTCATGTCTATTCTAAAATACTGTCCTATATGCTCAGGGTTTTTTTCTCTTGTTAGTTGTTGTGCATTGACCAAATGGTTTCTGGCTTTACAATCTGTCACCAGTTTTACATCTACAGCTTGCAATTAAGGGCTTCAATTAAATATTTTGCATAAAGGTTCATGTTCCAATAGCCAATCCTTATTATTCCAAAATATAACAAAAAAAGAGATAAAAATACTGAAAAGTAAACAGGATTGAAGTTATAAAAATAACCCTTAGAGTTTGGGCAAATATCCAGAATGTTTTATAGCCACGGATCTTATCTCTTTTGATAGTGAGGTTGCCCTTAGGTGACAGGAGGCAGAATCTTTCCTGGATTTCCATAAATGAGACTGAAAGTCTTCTTTGGCAAAGCTGGGCTGATATTCACGGTAAGCATTCTGGATATTTTAAAAATGGCATGTTTTTGATGACTTAGCATATGTTAGGATGGCATACATTAACAGTGCTACAAGCCATTTCTTCTGTCAGTATGGATATCATCCCCTTAATTAACAGAGAAAGCCCCATGCTCTTCTCTCTTCCCCTTACAGGGCTCTGAGTCATGTCAGAGATTCCTCCTGGTTTCCATCATACTCCCAGGTGATGTCAAGGTCTGCCTCATGCTCACAAGCCTTGTGCCATGAGAGGAGCAGGTCCCCACCAGCCACAGAGCCTTCCTTTTCTGCCTGTCCCACCACTCCAGAACTGATTTAACACGCATGGTGTGTTTTGAGGCAGAGTTCCAGCAGCTGGAATCAAGATTTAAGGATGGTGCAATCTGCTGGGTGACTGAAGATGGCTGAGTGCCACCAGGAGGCCAGAGATTCTTGGGAATAACAGAGGCATACCCTGCACAGCCCCGGATGTGTTACGCTGCCCTGTAACCTCCTTCTCTGTTGTAGCTTGAGCAGAGCAGATGTCAACCAACCCAGGCTCCTTCCCGTGCCCTGGCCAAGGCAGCAGGGCTTGGCAGCCACCCGAGGACACAGACAATGGGAGGCTGACTGTCTGCACACCATTTCCCACTCTCTTGGCATGGATTATTGTCTTCTGCTTGGCTCTTGGAAGCAGCACGGGGCTGCCTGGCACTGGTCCTGACAAGGACCGAGGAGCAGGGGAAGGCTGGGCTCTCCCTCTGCTCTCCTTGGCTTCTGCCCATCTCTCAGTAGTTACTGCGTGCTCCTGTTTCTTTATTAAACAACGATTCTGCAAAGGACAAAGCAGTTATTTCCTGCAGACACTCATAGAAGAAGGTCTCCAGGATGGATCAGCTCTACACAGACCATTTGCAGTCGAAGGCTTCTCCGTTCAGACTTTGGGGGTCCATTTGGGATGGTCCAACAGGACTTTTTCCTGCTGTCTGCTGCTCTCTGGTGGAGATGCTGCATCCAGGCTTGCTGCCAGACTGTTGAATGCCTTCTCTTGTGCCTCTTCACCTCCTGATCCAGAAAACCAGGGACATGTGGCAGTTATGAGTAATGCTGGAGGATCTCTTTCCTTAAAAATAAAAAACAAGACCCTAAGATCAACAGAGCAAAGGTTCTTCCATCTCTACTCAAATCTCCCCATCTTCCCTCTCTGGTGCTGCTGAGCAGGGAGCAGCAGCTGGGATGCTGACATGGGACTCAGTTATCCCACCCCAGCTGCCACTGTGTCACCTCCCAGGTGACCATGGCTCTGGCAATCCTCTCTCCTCCTGTCAGGCCTGCATATTCAGCAGAAGCCATTTAACCAAAGGGAAAACATTAAATTAAACATTTTCCCAGTCTGTGTGCTGCCCTCTTGCTGTGCAGCAGCAGATGCTGGGGACATGCAGGGTGGTTTCCAGTGATGCAGAGCCTGGGTATATCCTGAGCTTTATTTACACCCCTACACCCACTTTCAGATAAGTCTGGCAGTTTTTTCTCCCAGGTCTCCTCCAAGCTTTGAGTAAAAGTCAAGGCCTCCTTGACTTTAGCTGAACTTTTCAGTCTAACCCAAGACCCAAGTGTCAAAGAAATTGCCATCAGCTTCTCCCTACGAAACTGTCTTTATAGGAAGCCTTGCATTAACCAAATGTTCCACTTCCCTTCTTTCCTAGATTACTTTTTTCTTTCTGAATACTTTCTTCCAGCTCTCATTATTCCTGTTGCTTCCACCTGATTCCTGTCCCATTCTCCCACCTCTTCCTTCCCACGTGGTAACCCCTCCAGCCACAGAGCTCTACTGTGGCGTCACCAGTCCCTGGGATTAATGATATCTCCTTCATCATCTGCCTTCTAATACAATTTGGGATGATGTTTGTCATTTTTGGACCAGCTTGATATCACTAACTCATGTTCACTCAGTGGAACAAAATAAACCTTAGATCTTTTTCTGCTGAACTGCAGCCTAAGCTCACCTGTGCACTCCATCATCCCAGGGTATATTACTTTCTGGCTGTCCCAGCTGAATCTCAACCTCTTATTTTTTCAGTCCATTTCTCTGGTTTGTCATAGAGGTATTTGGAGAAGGGTGTCCTTGACAAATCCATGGTCATAGAGATTCTTGTCCTTGGCACCTCCCAGATAACTGTAAATAGCGTATTCATATCTTTCCATCGGGATTTTTCATTAACTGAAGCTAAACTGGTGACTCTATAATTCCACACTTCTGCTCACATTCCTAATACTCTATAAAAGTTAGGCATTTTTACTCTCTTCTCCCTTCCACAGATATCCACTAATGACTGTGATTGCCATAAGCAGTTCTGCAAGTATCCATGGCTTACATTCACCAGGTTTGGAATAATCTTCCCAAAGGGTTTTTTCCTCCTTGCCTCTGTCAGTCAGCCACTGGCTTATCACCAGGAACAGAAGGGATTATATCCCTTGTAAACATTTTATCCACTTATCTATGAATGTCCATTATCTGTCTATCACTCCAGAGCCCTTGCCCTCTGTGGGTTTTTTTGTAGTACCAAGTTCTAGAAGTCAGACTCTTCCTCACATCCAAATATCAGCATAATCAGAGCCAGACTCCTCTTGCAGCAAAAGGTGAGTGATATCAGTCACAAGTACCAATAAAGGAAATTTTGACTAGATACAAGGAAAAATTTTCACAAGGATGGCTGAATGGAGCTTGGACGAAGCTCCAACCCTGGAGATGTTCAAGGTCAAGTTGGATGGGGCTCTGAACAACCTCATCTAGTTAAAAATGTCCTCCTATGGCAGGGAAGTGGGACTAAAGGATCTTTAAGGTCCCTTTCAACTTGAACTGTTCTAGGATTCTACAACAAGGGTGTCTGAATAGAGCTTGGATAAAGGTCCAACTCTGAAAGCATTCATGACTCAGCTGGACAAGGCCTGAGCAGCCTGACCCAACTTAGACCTGCTTGGGGCAGTATTTGGACCCTTCAAAGGTCCTTTCAGTCTATGCTTTTGCAATGCAGTGTTTTCCTTCAAGTTTTCTTCCTCCAGCAGTGGTTGAGGTTCCCACTAGACCCCTCCTTTTTGGAGTCTCCTCTTCAGGGGCTGCTGAGGGGAGGGTCAGCTTCTTTCACCTCCAGCCACCATGTACAGCATCCAGTGGCAGGGTACAGTGACGTGTCTCTCTGTTCAGCAACCTCCAATTCTCCCAGAAAACCCTGATACTCTTTCTGTCTGAACAGTGTGATGATTGGTGAAATGAGGTGGACACAAAAAGATCCTATGAGGATACCACCCCATTCTTATATCTTTCCTCAGCATTTACCCTGGGATATGCTGCTCTAAGTTCCCACCAGGGGCTGAGGCTGGCCAGAGCTGCCCAGGCAGAAGTATATCTATAACTATTCCATTGCCACAGCTTTTTGGTTCGTCTATAAAACAACTGGTTCTACCCTTGTCTGAAAATTCTTTTTAGCTTGGAAACAGGTGGCCATACAGGTTTCATCTCTAGGAACTGAAAAAAGGGACAAAAGAAGGGAAATGATTTCCTGCAGAAAGTAGATTCCTCAATCTCTAAAGCTGGTTATGATTTAAATGTATCCCATTCTGAACCTGAGATCACTTGCAAGTTTGTTCTTTCCAAGCACTTGGTTTTTGGGGTCTCTAGGGGTATGTGAGGGACAGAGATTCCAATCCCTGCTCTTGATAGACCTGACAGAGACTTGGCCTTTACAGCATTCATGTCACTGGATGGTTTGAGTACCAGGTCCTGGATAATCTCCTCCTTTTCTGAGATTTCTTTCCCCTTGTAAGAGGGTTTAACCATATATCCCTCTTGGCCAGACCGAGTTGTCTTATGAGTATGGAGATGTTCTTCAGGAAGGTTTGGGTTTTGAGAAGTTGGCTTTCCTCTAACAAAAAAGGGGGTGGAGGGAAGGGGAGAAGGTTAGAGAAAAAATAAAAAACTGTTTGATCGAAAATTCCAGTCTGGCTCTCATTGCTGGAAAGGGATCTTTGACAATACATCTGCTTTCTCCTGAAGTGAAGGTTTTCAACTTTCTTGACAATAAGAGATCAAAACACAAATAAGAAGTGATTTCTAAGTATCTGACTATCTTAATAGGAAATTCTCCAGCAATTGCTTGTGTACTTTTATCTGCAGTTATACATTAACATTCTAGACTAGAATATTTTTTTGTGCAAATGTGAAATAGTACAAGGTCTTGTCATCTAGTTTTGTTATCCCACCCACCCATTTTCTTTTTTCCCCCTTTATCAGCATCATCAGGGACCTGATGAAGAACACAAGGGAGAGAGATGCCCGGGAAGGGCTGCAAAGGAAGATAATAAGATCTTTGCACTCCTGTTCTACTTCCCTGGCCTTTTACTGTCAGAGCCTCCAAGATGCTCAGAGATAGCCTTGCTGCAGGTCACATTACCTTGAGATTTATTCCAGTGCTGTGGAGAAGTGAGGAGAGTGAGGGCAAAGGAGGGGAGAACTGAAAATGTTGCTGCGAGTACAGTGATTATAACAAGAATTTCTTTTTTAATGCGAAAATCTTTAGCCTGACAAAGGCTCCATCTCTGGGAGAGGTTTTTTACCATCCAATCCCCCACCCCTTCACATCAGAGCACTGCAAAATGTACTTAGAAGAGCAGCGAGTTCGTTTTAACCGATAGCATTCAGCGCTTTTTACTGTGCTATTCATCCATATGACAAAGCTGAGAGGGGAGCCCATACTTCTTCCTGACTTTTTATTGCTTTTCAGTCCAGTGGGAACCAGCCGACATGAAAAAAAAAAGTGGTTTAACCACAAAATATGTTTAAGCTCTTTTCTTTTTCTTTCTTCTTTTTTTTTTTTTTTCCTGGGCATGTCAGGGGAAAGGAGGAGGGGGAGGGAATAGCAGTGGCAGAACAGCCACGAACTAACAGTCATGAAATTAAACCAAAACCCTGCCAAAATCCTAGTGCTTGTGAGCCTGATCCTACACATAAAGGGTGAGATTTGAACATGGGGATCAGTGACAGCCATCAAATGCTGGGACCACCATGCTGTCATATAATCCTTGAAGGGTTTGGGTTGGAAAGGGCATTAAAGATAAACTTGCTCCATCCCCTGTCATGGGCAGGGTCACCTTCCACAATTCCAGGTTGCTCCAAGCCTCATCCAACCTGGCCTTGGATGCTTTCAGGGATGGGGCAGCCACAGCTTCTCTGGGCAATCTGTGCAGGGCCTCCTCACCCTCACAGGGAAGAATTTCTTCACAATATCTCATCTAAACCTACTCTCTTCTAGTTCCAAGCCATTCCCCCTTGTCCTGTCATTACAGTTCCTGATGAAGTTTCGCTCAACATGATTTTTTTTCTCAAATCTAAGAAGCGATTTTTTAACATATATTTAAACTTTTAATTTTTCTAAAATAGAAAAGTAAAAGAACCCTCTGCTCAGCAGAACTGTTGCTCATGCATATTACAGCGGAAAGGAAAAGTCTAAGACATAAAACAGTATTTACATGAATCCCAGATGTTTCCCTTTTTTTGGTTGATTTGAAACTGAACCTGCAGATTGACCCGAAACAAAAGCATTTCATTAAGCCTTTGAAAAAAAAGCTTTACATTTTATCAAATAATAAAAAAGAAAAAAAATCGCTTTTGATTTGGGAAATAGTTTTGTGAAGAACAAGGAGGTTTTCAGCAGTTCCCAATCAGAACAACATCAAAAGTTCTGGCTGGTTGCACAATATCCTCTGTACCCTCTCCAGCCACCACCCCCAAACCTCAGCTTTAATGGTGAGCACAGAGCACTGAAATCTGCCCCTCGAAGAGATCAACAAAGACTTTCACAACACATGCCTGCTCCAGGCTCCAAACAACATAACTCCTGCCAGCTCCACTCTCTGCTCCAGAGCCTTTTAAGAGTTCCTTTTTCTTATAACCTCTCCTGATAAAGTGATTCTCTCCAGCTGAGCCCAGTCTGTCTTCAATCGAGCTTGTTCAAGACAAACATATTCGTTCCTTCCCCGCTAAGAACCTGGACAGGGTGTCCTGGAGGGCTGGGCAGGGTTTGCCAATTCGCTGCAGTCAGTGCATTTGCCTTGACTCTGAAGTAATTTTGAGTAATTGAGAGGGCTCATTTAGGGAAAAATGGGTTATTTCTGCAAGATTTTAAAGGCAAGTTGTCCCTTGGACAGGAGAGTTGGGAGAACTCATTCAAGGTCTGCAGCTGAGAGAGAATTATTGATTTGCTTATTTTTTACATGATGATGTAAACCATTTTTTAAATGGTGATCAAAAGCTTTTGTTTCTTGTTAAAGCACTGACATAGTTGTGGAGGTGGGGCTGTGGTCAGTGCCAGGCATGGACAGGACTGTTCTGTTTTTCATTCCAGAACTGCATCAATCTAATTATAGATATTACTCTTGATGCATATGTGGAGGGAAGGGCTGCTTTTAAGTGATGCTGAGTGACTGGGCCTTTTGCTGACATCTACAAGCCTTGTCCTCTGTCCAACAGGCCAATTTGGATGGAAGGTGTCCCTGCCCATGGCAATGAGTTTGGAACTAAAGGATTTTTAAGGTCCCTTCCAACCCAACCTATTCCATGATTCTATGATCCTGTGATTGCTGAAAACCTGGCTCAGTACCTGTGAGAGGATCCTGGGGTACTTTTCTTCATGGGAAAATACATAAAAATACCAACCCTCCCTTCCCCAGGTTGGAGAACAAGAGTAAATGAAGAGTAAATTGTTCAGAGATGATCTATTTTGGCTCGGAAATCTGCTCAGAAACTTTCTTCCTAATGTCTTTTCCCTGATGCAGGCAGTGCTCTTCCAGCCTGCTTCCTAATGACCAGCATTAGTTTGCATTAGATGGATTTGCAATGATTTCTTTCTGCCTGGCTGCTAAGCCTGTGAGCAATTCAAATGAAGTTCTGCTCCCTGTGCCCCATCTGGCAATGGCAGCTCCCCTGTTTATGTTTGCTGCCTTCTCAGCTGTTCTCCCTCTCTTGCATCCCACAGTGGTTCAATCCATCTGAATTTTGGAGGCCCCTGGTGCTCACAGACACCTGCCAGGGCTCACTGCATCCCAGCCTCAGTCATTTCAAACAACTTGCTCTTGGGTGCAAGGCAGGGATTCACAGGAGAGGGCTGGGGAGAAGGAGATTGGTATTAAAGTGCTGCTTTCCAGAAGCAGCACAAAGAAGAGTTGCTGTGGTTCCTTGTTGATGTGCAGCACCACCATAGAACCAGAGAATCGTGGAATCATTTATGTTGGAAAAGCCCTCTAAGACCATGGAGTCCAACCATTCCCCCAGCACTGCCAAGGTCACCACTAAACCATGTCCCCAAGTGCCACATTCACACATCTTTTAAATCCTTCTGGGGTAGCAACTCCATCACTGCTCTGGGCAGCCTATGCCCATGCTTGACAATCCTCTTGGTGAGAAAATGCTTCCTGAAATTCAATCTAAACCTTCCCAGGCACAATTTGAGGTCATTCTATATTCTACTACTTGTTATTTGGGAGAAGAAACCAACCCCCCTACGATCTCCTGTCAGAGATGGGCTGGGTGGCCCTTGGGGCCAACAAGATGAGACCAGAGAAGTTTCTCTGAGGTGGGATGTGAAACCCAAACCTTGATAGTCACCCTCACTGTCCCCTCTGGCACCTCATCAATGTTATCACCTGGATTAAGACATAAGGAAAGGGAAGCTGGAAGTTTTTGGGAATGTGGCAGGTTATGGTGAGGTCCAGCCACTCTCCTGGTCATCACAAGGTCACAGTGCCCTCACCCTGTGATGGGAGGTGGAGCCTTTTCTTTAGCTTTCTAGAGAGATCAAAATAGGAGAAATAAGGTGAGTTAGAACCTCCTTTCTCTCTCTCTGGCCTCAGCTCCCACCTGGGGGAGAAACTATTGGGAAGGAAGGGGAGGAATCTTTTTGGGATGCCAAATCCAGAGAGACTGTAACATATTTACCCAGTGGCTAACTCACATGTTACAACTCTAATTTAGGAGCTCTTCCCTGAATATCTGCGCTAATAAGAGAAAACATCAGTGCTCATCTTGACCATCCACCAAAGTATCCTGTCACCACAAGGAAGTGAAGACATTTCAGATAATGCATATTTGAAAACAACCTGTCTTTTTTTCTGGCAGCAGAGAAAGGCCAGAGGGTCTGGGAGAGAAATGGCATCAGGTTTGTGTCCTTCTCAATGCTTCTTTGAAAACATTTGGTTTCTGCACCCTTGAGGTGACACTCAGTTGCTGTCAGATATGTGTGATGGCTGAGGATAGCATAGATGACTGTAAAGAGGTGTCACATCAGAACAGCAGTGATACTTCTCTCTTCCCATTCCCCCTCCTCATCCTTGGCACTAGGCTAATGGCACCACCAGGTACAGAGCGACAGAGAATTCAGCCTCTTGTTTTTTCAGTGAAAATGAATGAAAAGTGCCTGCTGGGTCACATAAAACTGTCAAAAGAACAGCTGGGGCTTCCTGTGAGAGGGATAGTAGTTAAGAAACGTGAAATTCTGAGAAAAAGGGATTATGAATCATCAGTAATATTTACACTGAAAGTCCCTATTCCCCATATTTCCACTTGATTCTTTCTCATTTCCAGGGCAATTATTTCCAGGAGCAAAGGAGTAGAGATCTAAGTGCATCCCCATGGCAGGCAAATAAACCAAGCCCAAAGTGTCTGTCAGAGCTCATGGACACTTTGCACCCCTGACCCTGCCACCTCCTCTAAATAAGGTGGATGAGAGCAACCAGGGTGTCTCTCTGGGGGTGGGCAGGGTGTCCCCCGATATTGTGCACTGAAGGGGCTCATGGATTAGCAAAACATCCAACATTAAATCAAGTGGAATCAAGTTGGAAGATGGCAGAACATCTGGGCAGCTGTGCTGAAGCAGTGATATTTAAGCTTTATATTCTGAAGTTGTTAGGCCTCAGGTGGTGCACAGACCTACCAGGGCTGTCACATAAGGGCTAAAGGCTGGCTGAGCACTTGCTGCAGCCCAAAGCAAATCACTCCCTTTTAGGATGCTCATTAGCCCTTCTCCCTTGGAGAGCTCCAGAGACAGAGATGGGTAGCTGCCAAGGGAGAGCAGCAGGTCCCTGGATGAGAGGGGACTGTGACATGGGAATGGGAATATGCAAAGAGGGAGGGAGAACCAAATGGTAGTTTGTGCTGGGCAGGTGCCAGTTGAAAATGTAAGAGCAGATCAAACACAGGCGGGTTAATGAGAGTACCATTCCCTGGCCTCCCAATGTAGGGAGAGCAGGGACAGGCTGGACGGCAGGCACTGAATGATATTCTGTAATTAGCTGGCAAACAGAATATGATATTTAGTGTAATTGCTCGGAATAATGTCTCACAGCCCTGATACAGGCATTACGCACTGAGCGCTGCATCCCAGCTGCCACAGCAACTTTGCTTCCCTTTGTTTCCCCTTGCCTGTCATTTCTAATCACATCGTTCCCAAATTTGATTGCATCATCTCCGAGTTAGTTGCCAGGGTAACACCACAAAGTCATTATAGGCATGAGATGAATACCTTACCCACTTTGGGGACTGGTTATTTGACCATCCCGTTGTGGCCCCCAACTTAGATTCCTTTGTCTGTCCCTTTAAAACCAGATGTAAAAACAGGTGAGAGGCTCGTTCTCTGATTTCTGTGGAAGCAGGAATGATGTAGGGAATTGTCACTCAAAGATTAGACAAAAAGACCTGAACAAATGGAGCAACTCAACATTAGAAGTGGGGCCACCAGCCAAACCACACTGCTTTTCAAAGCACAGTGCTGGAGTGATGATGGTCGCACAAACCACCTATCCCAGACCTCACCATGGCCATTGCCTTCCTTAGACACATGCAAACCTGGAGTATCTGTGGGATTTGTGCAGGCAAGGGGAACTGTGTGCATTGGGGCAGGGGATGGAGTATATGGGCTATCACAGCTCTCCTGGAAAGAGAAATAGTGAAGATTCAAGGCCAGATTGGATGGGGCTCTGAGCAACCTGGTCTAGTTGAAGATGTCCCTGCACATGGCAGAGGGGTTGGACTAGGTCAGCTTTAGAGATCCCTTCCAACCCACACCATTCTGTCATTCTGTAATTCTGTGTCATGGAAGAGGCTTCAATAGGGGCCACCAGAGCTTGCAGCCGGTGCTGGCACAGGGTGCGTGTGCTGGGCTGCAGAGCCACCTCCAGCTCCATCTGTCCCCTCTTCTTTGCCATGGATCCCTGGACGAGGAATATTCAACTGGACACGTATGTCAGTGCAAGAAACACTAGAAGTTTGTTCTGAGTGTGTAGGGGAGCCTCTGGGCAGCACAAACTGTGGATGGGATGTCTGCAGGGGCCACAGGGATAGAGTTGGTCTGGTCCCTCCTAAGTCCTGGATGTGTCAGGGTTTGGCATCACCCCCTGTCCCAACATTTCAAATACTTTCTCCTCCAGCAGAGGCTGAAGGCTCATCAGCACTCCCAGCACAGCAGCATGCTGTTCTCCATCCCCAGCCCTCGGGTTCTCCAGCACCATCCTTGCAGCAGGCCCAGCTTTTCTCTTCTCCACTCCAGCACCTCCCTGAATCTGCCAAGCCAGGATGGGTGTGCTCCCAGCCCCCAACAGTGCAAGGCAGAGAGATGAAAGATATTGTTTTTCAGGTGGAATAGCTTCCAAAACGGTACATTTGCAGTCAAAGTGCTGTTTGGAATGCATATGAACCACTGCCTGCAGCAATGAGAAACAAAGCCATTAAAGTTTAGATAGCAATGTTTTTATTTTTAACCAAATGAGTCAGTCTCCCCTCCAGCTCTGAGCAGGAGAGGGAGAGAAATTTGGTCAGGGTGAGTTCAGAAAGCCTTCACCCCACCGGGCCCCTGCTGCGGGAAGGTTCAAGCAGCCTGCTCCATGTAATTGTGCCTAGAAAAGGTATTCAAACAGAAGTTGCTGGTTTGAGGGTGACTTAGCAGGGTGGAAATTTTGTTTCCCTGGATTACAATTTAAAAAAAAATAGTTTCAGGACACTTACTACGTATTTCTCCTCCCCACACCCAGAAGGCCTCATGTTGCCTTTCCTTCTCCTGCATTCCTTCCTGTGGGAGGTGAGGACCAAGCTGTTTCCCAGTCTGGAAGGTGGGCTTGGGATTCTGTAGGCTTTCCTTCCAGTTTTCCTGTTAATAAAAACTGGCTGAGGAAAGAGGACAACCTAGGGAAGCAGCCTGATGTGGCGTTGAGTGGAGGTGGTGATGTGTGTACGAGGTGGGTGCACTCCCTTCCAGATCAAGGCAAGGCTTCAGCTCCTTGCTGAGCACGTCCAGCGCCCAGGCACGAACTGCATTTCAACAAGACACTCCCTGCTTCTGCACCATGGCCCTGGCTACTCCTCTAGCAGTTTCTCTCTCCATCCCAGCCTGTTTTCAAGGTTCCTATATCCCTGTAGCATCTATAAGAAGATGTATCCAGCTGTTAAAAGACGCCTGTGCTCTTGCTGACATCCTGTGCTGCCTCTCAGAGAGCACAGGAGGCTCAGTCCTGCAGCACCAGACACCTCAGCACATGCTTAATTTAAAGTTCAGGCCCTTGTGCTGAATTCTGCAGTGAGTGATCAGCCACTTGCAGGAAAAAACCCTCAAATCCATGGAAAATTACAAAATTATGTCCCTGCCGCTATTTATTGTTTTTCCACGCCATATGGAAATTTATGTAAATACACAAATGAGAAGCAGGCCCCAGAGCTCTGGTGAGTTCGCCAATGTGCCACCAGTGCTCCAAACGTGTGCCATTGTTGATGCTTTAGGAGAAAGGAGGGAGAGAAATGAATTCTGGTTCCAAGAGTTGTCCAGAGACATGGCTTCTTTTTTTTTATTTTTTCAGCACAATGCCTACTGTTTTCATGAAAAACCATCCCAACCTCCCCAGCTGCTCCAGTGAGCACTGGCTGTTCAGCCTCACCGTGATCAGGCTTAGAAAACCAGGATGATCAGTACCCTCAGCAGGACGAGATTTGTTTTTTATTATTATTTCTTGACACAGCTTTGGGAAGAAAGCTGGGATCTGCAGAAGAAAGGGAGAAGTCTGGGTAAAGTCTTCCTGGAAAAAAAAAAAAAAAAGCTGCTCCTGTAAATTAAAGCTGAAAAAAACCCTGTCAGCTGTGCAATTTCCCTGCTTGTTATTAATTACTGCAACTTCAAACATTTTTTGGCATAAACATTACCATTTGTGCTTTGAACATGTATAATGCTTAATTTGTGCTAGGTGCTGTTACTATTTCAAAAGATTTATGTCTGGAGTAAATTATGATGTGGATAATTGCATTCTGTCCATCCCGATCCATCCTTCAACTTCACTGCAGTGTAGGATCCACCTTTGCTCCTTGGCCTGTGCCACTCTGTGGTGCTACAATGCGTGATTAAACATCTGCTCCCTGTTCCCTGCAGGAGCAGGGATGCATTTCTCTGAAAGTGTCAGGGTTGGTGAGGTGATGCCATTCAACAGAGGTCTTTTCACAGCAGGAAAAGGCAAGAGTGTTGATGGAATAGATGGAAAAGGATTTGCTTTTCCATAGGGCTCACTGCTTTGAAAGTTCAATACAGTTTAAGTTGGGCTAGACAAGATTTTCAATACAAGATCTGAAATTTCTGTGCCCAGTGTTTTTTCTCCTCATCAGCCTGCCATGCCTGGACTGGAGGGCAAACACATCCTCTTGTTGGTGGATGCTCTCTGGGAATGTAAGAGGTGTTGTATGATGGTGGTGGCTTCCCATGATGTGCTGAATCTATGCTGAGGTTAACAGGGGAACTCATACTCCTGTGGTGTTTCTCTTCAAGATACCCATCCTTGCCTGTTAAAGTCAGTGCTTTGCAGTTTCACGTAGATTTATCCAAACTGATCATGGTTTGCCAGATTTTGGCTGTGCTTTGGCCAAACCTTCCCTGTATTTTGAGGGTGAGCTGTGTAACACTGCGAGTGGGTGACAATTTGTGGGCACATCAACACTGCAGGTGTGCTGTCCATGAGCAAAGGGAAATGAGCACAGGGTCTTGTGGCAGGGGTCCAGAATGTCTCCCCCCAACAAGAAGCAGATAGCTGTGGGCCATATCAAGCTCTGGGGCTTGGTAATTGTTTGGTAGACACAGAGCCCTTAACCCTTAAAATACTTTGAGCTGGGCCTATAAGGTCACTTTTTGCTTGCTTTAGGCTTCTCTTAGCTCTGCAGTGGTCACTGCCTCTGACAGAGACAAAGCATTGAATGCTCACAGCTATGTCTAAAGAGTCCCCCGAAGTGCCTGCAAAACCTGTGCATTTGGTGTAAAAACAGACAGAAAAGCTTCCATCAAGAAAGATTTTCTTCCCCAAGGTTATTTCACTCGTGGTATGAATGGAAACAGCAAGCTCCCACTTCAGTCAACAGCTCTTGGGAGGGTTCTAATGTTCAGCAAATACTGAGGCACCTTCAGCTTCTCCAAGGTTTCAGCAAAAACAGCAGGTGTTGCTCAGCACTGTGCTGAGAGCACCAAGCTCTCCTAAACAGGGAGGTGAAAGGAAAGGGCACAGTGATGTGTTTGTCCTTTATCTCTGAGTAGGTTGAGAGAAGGAGCAGGTAAGTGGGATTTGAATTTCTTATTTTTATTTTACCACAGCTCCACAGAGCTGGAGCTGTAAGAGCAGAGACACGATTCTACTGATAAAAGCAAGAGAATCAGCCTTCAAGGGGGTCTCCAGTGGGATAGGGCTAACATGAGTCATCAGTCAAGGTGGTGACTAGGGATATTAACATACTTTTGACTAACATTTGCCAGCATGAATGCAAAGTAGAATGAATCTGATAAATCCAGGAGTCATCCAGCCTCCTGTGCTCCGGTGTGTTATTGGTAGGTATAGCTCAGGTGCTCTGCAGGAGTGTATTTCTTTCTGAGTGCACTCAGAGTATGTGCAGACTAGGATGTCCTGTACACAGCTGGCACAGATCACAGGCAGGACTTTTTTGCAGAACGAATTACTTCACAACAACAGGAATTTTTGGAGGTTCCATTATTTTTCAGCTTGGTGTGACTCACAACTGGGCTGTTGATACAAGGATTCAGTGGCCACACTGTCCAGGCAGCTGGACAGCACAGATGTCAAAGAAGTGATGTGGCCAGATGTGGAGAACTCACTGACTGGTGCTGTGGAGGTGATCTGTACATTTGGACTTCTGTTGTTGCTACTCCAAGTGAGTGACCAGACAGAAGAAAGTCCTCAAATTCACCTCACATCAAGAAAAGAAGAATGAAGATACAACTTATCATTCCCAAATATATAGTACAGGTTGCCCAGAGAAGTTGTGGATACCCCATCCCTGGAACTGTTTAAGGACAAATGGAGCTCTAGCAAACGTGGTCTAGTGGAAGGTATATCCATGGCAGGGGGAATGAGATGATCTTGAAGGTCTCTTCCAACTCAAACCATTCTGAATTTTTGTAGTAGCTCTAGAATGAGCCTGTTTTGGGGTGCAGATTGTCTGGCACACCACTGTGTTGGAGGATGCTGTTGAACACCTATGGAACGAGGAATAACAAAAATAAATTTAGGTAATAGAACTGCTCAGAAGCTTCCTTTGCTGTGAGCTGGCTTGTTAATCCTTGGACCAACTGTTTTTCCTGGTAAGTTCAGCAGTTTTTCAGGGTAGGAAACGTGACCTCGCTATACTCACGGAAATTTGCTATTTTATATGTTACTGCCAGCATGGATCTTAATCAACCAGAAAAACTCAAAATGACAAACAAACAAGAGACAGCTTTGCTATCTGAGGTTCATTAGCTCCCAGCGACCTTTCAAATCTGCAAGAAACCAAAGAGAAATGTTCAGAAAACAGGAGGGCTTTCAAGTCATTTTGCCAGTAATTTCCACCTATTCCCCAGTTCCTCCTCAATAATGAATGGCATTTCTTGATTGTTTTTCCAAGATTTGCTTTTATCTGAGCAAATGTGGACTGGAACTTTGACCCACAACATATAGAGGATGGGAGGTAGAGTCTCCCTGAAGGAATGGCACACACGTTGTGTCTTGCAAGGTTATTTGAAGCTGACTTTCACGAGCATTGTTATCCTCATCCGAGAGGCTGGAAATGTGAGCAAAGGGCAGCTTATTTCATGCTTGGCACAAGCACACACCAGGGAGCCATCAGCACTGTGTGCTGCAAGGTTAGATGTGAGTTCATGAGGAGGAGCTAAAAGCCAGCATGGATTTGGGCTCTGGGATCCATTCAGAGCTTGGAAAGGAAAAGAACAGCTGAATGGGGATGACACATTCTTTGGGGTGCAAACATATTGCCCCTGAGCTATGAGAACCAGTGAGCACAAAGCAGAGCCTGAGATCATAGTTTCATGGATACAGACTGGCCAGTTTCAGGATGCTTTACCGTGGGAGGCTCTCAGGGCCATCTTCTCAGCTGGGGTGAATAGACCTCACTTTTAGTCTATCTGAGTTTACTTCTCTGCACCTTTACTGGGAGTTTTCCTTCCTGGGGGACTTTGAACTGCTGGGCTCCCTTGCCTAACTGGAACAGAGGCAGCTGATGAATACCTTCGCAGAGTCTTAGAATCATGGAATTTCCTGGGTTGTAAGGGAGCTTAAGATCTTCTCATTCCACCCCACTGCCATGGGCAAGGACACCTTCCACTAGACCAGGTTGGTCCAAGCCCCATCCAACATGGCCTTGGACACCTTCAGGGATGGAGCAGCCACAGCTTCTCTGGGCAGCCTGTGCCAGGGCCTCTCCACCCTCATTGGGAAGAATTTGTTCCCAATATGTCATCTAACCCCACTCTCTTCTAGTTCCAAGCCATTCCCCCTTCTCCTGTCACTCTAACCCCTTGTAAATAGTCTCTCTCCCTGTTTCTTGTTAGCTCCCTTCAGGTTCTGGAAAACCACAATTAGATTACCCCAAAAACCTTCTCCTTTTCAGGCTGAATAATCCCAATTCTCTCAGCCTTTCATGAATTACAGAATATCCCTCTCACTGGTCTTCTTCATCCAGAGATCTTGTCACCTTGTCCAAGTAGAATGACAAGGAGTAGAGGATCATTGCTGGAGTGGAAAGAAGACTGTTTTAACTATAATTAAGATCACTTCAGGCCATCTTGTGTCTTCTCAGAAAGTGCTGTTCTGCTGGGACCACAGCTGAGGAACTATGGATTGTAGATGGAGAACAGAGAAAGGCAGACAAAGCATTAGCAAGAGATGAAATGTTCAGAGTAGGCAGAATAAAGGGGTCCTGAGGGTATCTCTGGAAGATGTTTTCTGTGTTTTACTGACTTGTTTTGATGGGTAAAAAAGGATTTTTCAAAGAAGAGATGTAAGATGTCACACATGTATTTACAAGACTGTAGTCCACCCTGACAACCTCTATGGACTCCCTCCATCAAAGAAAGAAGTTGAAGAACTTCTGAAAAGAGAGAGAAACTAAGAGATGAAAACATAGGCTAGAGGATGGAAACTCCTCCTGCCAAAAGAGAGCTGGTCATGGGACCTGTCCTTTCACTGACATCATTGGGAAATACTGTGACCCAGTAGGACTGGAACCCAGTTTCATCCACTGGCAGCATGGGGGAAGAGGAGCCCAGGGCTGAAGATTGATGAAGCTGGAGAAGGTCTACATCACACAGGAGCAGCTGGGAAGGATAATTTGCCATCTGTGCTAAGTGATTTCACCCCAGTGCTGTCGGTCACACCAGAATGCAGAATCGCAGAGAGACCTCATATTTATTGTGGGGAGGGGAGGGAGAGCAGGGGCAGAAACCATCTGTGGAAGGGAATCAGGCCAGTATACGGCCCTGAAGAGTCACATCCAAAGGGGGGTGATGGCATTTATCCGGCACCTGTGAGACTGTGCAACAGGGATGCTGAGAGCAGCTGTGGAAAGCACATGGCTCAGGCTGTGAAGGTACAGCTGATGTTACCAGCTCATGGTGTCAGGGATTTGGAAAGGAGGAGGGGTTCTGACTGTGTTTTTCTTCTACAGTCAGAGCATCATGGTTCTCAGTGTGGGGCTCTCCCACCCCGCCTACCCTGCTGCTACGTGGATTGGGATACTGTTGTGGAAAGCAGGAGGAGGTGCTGGGTCTGGGCAAAGAGGTTTTGCTTTCAGGTTTGCTGAAAGGTGTGTAGGATCTGGAAGTAGGAAGGGATGCACTTTAAAGTCACCTGTAAATTCATATGGGAAGCTCTAAAGGTCTTTAATTTCCAGGTCCACCGTTCAGTGCCTCTCTACATTGTCCCCCCAGTCTGGAAGACCAGTGAGCAGAGGAACTTCTGAGCAGAGGTTAATGCACTGCAGCACTGGGGGCAGCATTCTTGACAGGATAAGCCACCTTTTTCTCCCACATTTCTGACAGCACTGCAGCTCTGTAAGAAACCAAAGGGAAAACTAAGAAGTGTTGATAGGCTTCTCTTCTGCTGGACCGTTAATTCAAATCTGGCTGTAGGCCATTAGTGTTTTCACACTATTACCTTCTAATGGCTTCTTGCTCTTGGCTCAGCTCTTCCTTGGTAAGTCACAGCTGTGTGCATTGTTAGCTATAGGCTCCCAGTTAACCTCTTGCTGGGAATCTCAGTCAAGATTATGACTTGTGTCCGTGTTATGAAAATAGCCCATGTGTAGCAGCTGCTGTCAAATGTTGTTCCTCCCAGCACTACCTCAACAGGTGTCATGAGCTGTTTTCCTGCCTCCATGGGTGGATCAGCTGTTTCAACAGAAGGTGCACTTGTAATCCATCCCCTCTCGCTGTGCTGTCTGGGTCACAAGGAGCTGCTGATGAACCCGTGGCAGATTTTGCTAAGGGAGCTGCATCTTTTCACTCAGGTACTGGAGACTTGCGATACAATACATTGGTGTTCCACCCAGAGCTGCAGTTTTATCCCTGGATTTTGTCTCCAAGTCCATGCTCTCCTGTCAGATACAGGAGTGCTGCTGCGAGTTCACAAAGCTGCTTCAGATTAGATACAAAGTTTGACTCCTTTCCTTGGTGCAGGAATAGAAGACTTCATACTCTGCAATCCTTGATTTTTCCATCCTCATCCATCAAGACTGGATTACTTTTTTTTCAAAGTTTATACTCCAGGAAAAATGCAGGAAAAATCACATGGCCTCTTATACCAGTAGTCAAACTGGGTTATCCCTTTGGCCTTAGGATTTGTGTTTCCATGAAAAGATCGCATGAAAAAGCTACGTAGGGCAATATGGCCCAACCATTTCTAGGATCAGATTCCTGAGAATGGATAAACATCATGTTTACACATCATAGAGTGGGATTCAGGCATAGCTGTAGGACAGGTGGATTATGAATCAGCCCTGCTGTCTCTTTTCTATGCTTATTCTGAGGGTTACACAGGAGACATCAATGTGCAAGTCCAGCTGACTGATGTGAAATTAATTTAAAATTCAAAAACTAAATTGAGAAAAAAAAAAAAGCCTCTAAGAGTTCCATGGAAAATCAATTACCCAGCACATGAAGGTGACGATGAGAACACTGCTCCACAAAAAGAGCAAAATTCCCTGCAATTTCCCTCCCATGCCTTATGATGTTTTAAGAGATGGATGACTTTCTTTCTCTAGTTTTAGATATGCTTATTGGGCTGGAGGGTGGAAAGACCAAGAGAGAAAGACTGTTCCAAAAAATGTAATTAAGGTGATATTACTATGCGAATTACATATTACATTTTGTTTAGAGCTATTATTGGCTGGAATGGCTCTGAAATTGAATTGTGCTGCAGATTCCTACCTGATTTTACCCACACTCACTCACAGTCAGGGATTGCATTAGACCTAGGGAAGAGGAAAGTGTGGATGGAGGAGGGGATCCAGCTGGGAAGGAGGGCTCTGTAAGTAATTTCTTCCTGTGCAGAAGCTTTCACCAGACAAAGAACCACATTAAAAATTACTCTTCACCCCATTGAGCCAAACTGACTCCCATGTGTTCACCACGAGCTGGAATTCAGCTCTGGGAACAGCAAGGATGTCTTGCTGCCTTTAATCAGATCTCCCCTGCCAAAATGGCCATTTGCGGTGGAGGGGTTCCAGGGATATTTGCTCACCACACAGTAGCTGAGGAAGGGAGAAGTGCTGTACAGCCACTAAAAGCTCTGACTTTCCCCTGTTTTCAGTCAAGGCTGCTCTGAGATGGATTTGAACCTGTGACCCAGGAGCAAACAGCTCATCAGTTTCATCTCTCCTCATTCTCATGCCCTGATGTCCTTCTGAAACCACAGTGATGGGCCAAAGGGTAGCAGCGTCCCCACTGAAGGGGTGTAGTGACAGGGGTTGTGGTGAGACATTCACTGCATGGAGAGCAGGACAGAAAAGCCAGGTTTTCTGTAGTGCTCTCAGTTGTGGCATGTCTGATGTCTAATAACACTCTTATTTCTTTCCTCCATTTGGCCACCTATTTCTTAGGCAACCTGTAGGAACATGATAGCTCTGCCTTAGCTGCTCTTAAATCTGAAACTGGTATGCAGGTTCAGAAATTATAAAGAAGGGAGGGATGAAAAAGAGAAACACCCCACCAGCACAGCCACAGTAATTCAGAAAATGAGATAATTATGAGGTGCTTCTGTGCACGAGAGAGATCCACAGCTGAGGGGTGGGGAAAGGCAGGTAAGAAGACATAGACCTGTTGTGTGTTAACATTCATGCCCTTGTTCTGCAATTCTTTGTTCCAGTATTCAGGTTTTTGTGTCTTTGTTCCCTTTTACACCAAGGCATGACCCCTATGCAAGCTCACCTCTCAGGTGCCCTGCTTTGGTCTCAAGATGGGCTGTTTTGGTGCACAGTGGTGACAAGGGTACTGCTCGCAGGGGGAAGTTTGTTGTGTGATCTGACATGGTGTGGTTTTAGCAGATGTGTTATGGGAGGGCTGTGCCAAGGAGCCTTGGAAGAGGTGCTGTCCGCAAAGAGGGAGAGGGAAACTATTTCTTGCCTCCTCTTTCCTTAAACCATTTCCCATCTGAATAAAGTGGGGGAATTAGAAGGGGATTATCTCCCAGCAGGAGAGGTGTAATTCATTTCTGCCACTGTCTGCGTGGCAGGTTCGATTTTAATTTCAGATAATGTCAAAGGCAGATTAAAGCCCTATCGTGTAGGTAGGAAAAGAGACTCTTCCTTCCCCCTCACCTCACCAAGATGCCAGGACAGTAATGCCACCCCTCCCTCCTCTTCCCTCGAACACACCAGGGTCATGGCACACCACAGAGGCTCCTGCATGGGAGGCTGGACTGCCTTCTCCATCCCCTCCCAGATCCTGTCCCTGGACACCAGAACTCCCCTAGCCTCCAAGCACAATGGGTGCTTTATCTAGGGATGAGGAAAAGGACCTGGGAGGCATGGATTGACACTCATGGACATCTGGGAAATGGGTTCCAGTGCAGAAGAATGTGTGAAAAGAAGGGAGAGGTGAGAAATGACTGAGTCAACCAGTCAAGAACAAGGTGGAAATAGGCTGAATTCCCCATTGTGCCTAGTGCCCTTCCTGGGATGCCTCCAGAGTAAGAAAGGATTATTGGTTTGGGAAGTTTATTCCTGGCCCCGCCAGAGATATACAGAAATTAGGAACACTTTGAATGGCATCATCAAATGAAAAAGTCCCCTAAATTAGACACTTGTATCTGTACTTGGCAGCTAATGAGAAGCAGTGTGCACAAAGGGTGTTTTACTTGTCTTGGATGTCATTGCTTTGGTGGTTTAATGTTTTTCCACCCTCAGACTCCCCCTTGTTGGGCCAAAGTCAGCTCTGCTGAGCTCCAGGGCCTGCTCCTGCTACCTGTGGCTCTCTAGGTTTGCAGATTGATGGTTTGGGACCTGCAGAAATGGACCCTTTTGATCAGAGTAAGGATGTTTTTAACTTCTTGGACATCTTTGGGTGGAAGGAGTGGAAATGCCTGGTTATATTTTCTTCCCTGAGTGAACACAGACACAGGTAATTCCTGCTTCTGCTCATACAACATTTAAAGCCAAGTGATTCTGACAAACAAGAGGGAAGATGGACTCTATTAAAAATAAAAATAAAATCTCTTGAGATCTCGTCAGGCACTGATAACTCCTTCTGGGTTTTGCAAGTGTATTCTATTTTTCAGCCATTGCGAGTGGCAGTGAAGAAATGCTGCTCTGATATTGATACAACAGTCCTGCCATGGACCTGAGTGTGTGCAAGTAGAGGGGTAATTTTGGTGTTCATAATGACAATTATTGTGCCAGTGGACTATTTTCATTATTGCATCAAGGACAGAATCAATCCAAGCCACCAGCTGAGTCTTGTAATTGACAAAAATAATAAATATAAAGGAATGGTCCTAATGCTCAACATGTCTCTTCATCCTTTAGTTTGCTCTCCTCATCCTTCCCAAGCTGAAACTCAGCTCTGCTCGGCACCTGTTCCCAGCTATTCCACAGCCCCAGCCTGGAACAGAATGCTGTCCCAGGGGAAGGTGGACAGGCTTGTGCTCCTAAATCTTCATGTGGACTTTGGCATCAGGCGTGAAAATTCAAGCAGAGCCCTAGCACAGGTTTTTTCCATCTTCTGACACAACCAGACTTCATAACACATGCAGTAAGTGAATGGACACCACACACACCCAGTGCCACTGGAGTCTCTTCAAGGGCACATCCCTCCACACTGAGGCCTGTGGGATGGCACTGCTGGGTGTCCCAGAAATGCCCAGCAATGACCAAGTCACTGTAGGTCAAATGTCTGGGATACACAGCTCAGTCTAGGAGAAGAGCCTGATGTTAACTGAGTTAGTCCAGGGATGAGCAAAAACCTGCCGTGAGCCAATACCACAGATCTGATTTGTGTTTGAAAAAATCCCTTGTGTGCCATAAATCTGGCATCTGTCAGAGAGACAAAACAAAACTAAATAACCCCCTTGATCTGATTGAAACCCAGGCTTGCTTCTCAAACAAAACTGTTGTGTCTCACAGACACAGATCATGGGAGGAAACTGAGGTACAACCAAACCCCAGCCTCCACCCCTGCCCTCCAGGATTATTATCTGGCACGGCTGTGAGAGCAGAGATACACAGAGGAGCACTGGGAAATGTTCCTATTGATCGGAAATGAATAATTATCACCCGCTCCCTGTTCCAGAGCCTCGCGGTGAGCGGAAGAGCGGAAGCACTAAGCGGGATTAATAACTACTTTTCATTACTTTTAATGCAAACTATTGATTTTAAAGTGTTGTAGGGTATGACAGTTTATTACAATAAGACAATAAAACAGACTATATGAAATAATTGAGAATAATCTCTTCCCTTTTCCTGCACGACGCAAGGACATTATGTTCTGTGCATGTGGAGACATTTATGGCAAACTCTATCCAGCAATGGCAGCTTAAGCACTCTATAAAACAGCACTTTGGAGCTGGAGTATTATAAATAATAGGCAATAAAACTGGTAAATGGGGCTTTAATTTGATTCCATTATGTCACCGAATGACAGGAAGGAGGGGGCAGAGCAGCAGCGAGGGGATGCGACGCCGAGCTCTGTTTGGAAGCCCTGATGAGCAGTGGTGGAGCAGAACACAGCTGTGCCAGAGGGTCAGGTCGTGCCAAACCCCAGCCCAGGCATAGGCTCGATCCTGTCAGGTGACAGCCAGGGAGACCCCGGAGAGATCCTCGGTGCAGCTAGTGCAGAAGGTGGCAGCAGGGACACTGCTGTCACAGCACTGCAGGCTCTCAGAGGATGGTCAGGTCCCCATTGTGTCAAGTACCAAATGTTTGAGGTGTTGTCCCAAAACCTCCACGCTGCTGCCAGATCTCTGACTGCAGGCACTCCCCTTTTCCATGTTTCCTGCCCCAAAATGGCCAGCACTGCCCTTCCCAGGCCAGCTCTGGTGAGCAAAGCAGCCAGAGGCAGCCAGACCTGGGGAGATGCTTGCACACTTTCTGCTGTTCTCAGCGGGAACTCTCCTGATGAAGAGCTGCTGCCTGCCAAGGACTGGGGAACACCAGATTATTGTGGCTCAAATCAAATATACCTCAAAGACTGCTCAGCCAAATGACCTCCAGGAAGAGATGGATTTTATTTCTCAGGACACTGGAGTGCAGCAGCTCCTCTCTGGGTGCTCTGTACAAGGAGGATCTCTGCAAAGCCCCAGAAGAAACTGCTGTGCACCATCACTGCTTCCCAACAGGAATGTCCCTGGCACAGAGGGTGGTATTTGGGATGGAGTATTAGTATTGGAGGTGCAGAGGACCATAACAGACCACACAGCCCCTGTCTCAGGGCTCCTGGCTCCCACAGGAGTGCTTAGAGAAAGCCATTACCCACTGATGGCTTTGCAGAGCCCAGTGATATGTGAAATGAGCTGGGAGTCTCAGCTCAGTGGTTTCCACTGTAAAGCTGTTCTTGCTAATTGGGCCCCTCCCCACCAAGGCTGCAGGGCAAATGTACCAAAGAGATCAAGGGCCAAATGTAGAGAAGGGGCTGAGTGAGTCCTGGAGATATTTCAGTGCCCTAATGCACCATTGCCTCCAGCCCGTCAGTCCATGTGGACACCTCTCATACTGTCCATACTTCTGCTCAGCCTTACCCCTCACACTCTCCCTAAAAACACCTCACAAGACCCAGAAAAGGGACTCAAAAGCCCTGTTACAGGAAGGCACCTGGGCAGGGACTGATCTTGATGCGCAGATGTGTCTTTTCACCTCTCTCATGGCCTGGTCCTCTGGACCCAGAAGGATCAGAAAGGTGAGAGGGGAGGCAGTTCATCATATCCCTGTGCCTGGACCATGAAACAAGGTTGGTCAGGACCTACATGGACCTTCCATGGCCCAGTGGGATCGTGCTAAATTGCTGTGCACTGGCCCAGTTAATGTGAAATTGGAAGGGACTGGAGAAGAGTGAACAGCCAAGACCTTGAAACCACTATGGAATGGTCACATCTGGCCTCGTGCAGACATGGCACTGGGGTGCTGTCAGCTGCATTTTGCAGCCCTGAAGAGCCTCCACCAGGACAGGGCTCCCCTGGAGATATGCTGTTCCATCTCCAGTTCTTTCCACCCCTCCTGTCCCCCTCCCCACCACACAGGATGTCTTGCAGACACGTCTGCTGTGGCCTCAATTCCCCCCACACATCATTATTGCTGTAAGGATTTTTGCAAAGTGAGGAAGAAGTGAGGCAGTGACACTTCTTCACTTTCAGTTCCAAACACCCAGCTCTTCCCAGATTCTTCTGTAGAGTCTTGGTGTCTCTGGGGCTTTTCTGGCCTCTTCCCTGAGCATATAATCAAGACTGTTTTTTAGAGAGGGGATTACACACACCATAGAGCAGAGAAGCCCCATCAAAACTATTTGGAGCTGCTCTCTACCCAAAATAAGCAGCAAAAGGGGAAGCACAGAACTAACTGCTGCATGTACTATGCAGGCAAGAAGGAGCTTTGTGCTCTGGATTTTAATAGGCTTTTCTTTTGGCCCCTGAATTCCTGTCGCATCAGGATGTGCATGACCCACTCCCATGCCCCTGAAGCCTGATGGTATTATAGAACCATTAAGGTTGCAAAGGTTGGAAAAGACCTCTGTGAACAACAACTGTAGACAAGTCTAACCAAGATTAGTAGCTTTGCAAGGAGGAGACAGGCTGAGAAGAGGGCAGGGAGCAAAAGTACCAGAGACAAGGAGCTGCTGGTTGGAACCTGTCATGGGGAAGACCTTTCAGGAAACAAAGGGAGGTTGGAGATAGGAGAGAGACCTGTCAAAATATCGGAGAGACACTGCAGCCAGTCCCACCTGCAGAGTACAGGAGGGCATAGTTCATTCCTGATGCAGGTCCAGGGAAATGATATCCAGGATTAATTTTGGTCCGCAAGAAAGAGGAGAAGATAGGGCCAGCCAGGACAACAGGTGGAGAGGAGCAAGGTGGCTTTTGGGAAGAGGTGGAAGGAATGCAAAGGAGCAGGTACATGGTGGCCTGTGTGGGGGTGACTGTTTCTGCCACAGCCCCACTGGAACCCTCCTGGGTGGCTGTAGGAGGCTGTGATGAGGGTGGGCAACTGGTCCTGTTCCTGCTGTGTGTGAGGTGGGCTGGCAGCATTGCCATGGCAACTGGCAGCATCCCAGGAGGAGGAGGAAGAGGAGGAAGGACAGGAAAAGAAGGCTGGCATGTCCCACTGTAGGGTTTGATCAGGGGGAGCTTTGCACCAAGAGAGAAAAGAGTAGCATAAACCCATGGGGATCCTGAGTGTGTGGTGCCCACTTTCCCCTGGCCATAGAGGAGGCTCAGCCCAGCTCTTCTCCCTGATCAACAACCCCAGTTTAGTTTCCATTAGACCTGAACATCTTAATATAACTCCAAGCAATGCGTTTTCCTGCTCCACAGAGGTACCAATGAAAAATTACATTTGGAGACCTTTGGGCACTGGGAGAGCTGATGAGGAAGAAATACCCTGCTTTAGGTTATTTCATTTAACTTTTTTCTTCATATACCCAAGAAAGGGTTACAGTAGGGATACAGATTTCTTCACATCCTTTTGTCTGAGAAGTAAATCTACCTACTAAAGTGTTCCAGGAAATAAAGGGTGATACACTCTGAATGCACAAACTCCTGTACACATGCAAGAACATACACGTGCACACAACTACTCATTTCAATGCATGGGGAAATTGGTTTCATTCCTTAATGGAAAATCTGTATTTAGACCCAGAAATTGCTTTCCACACTTTTTTGCTAATGCAGCCCTGGAGGAAATAAGCAGTCTTCTGCAGATACATGGCTAAGGAAGGATATTGATTAATGAGATGGGGTCAGGTACCCCCTGTGTGGGGCAGGAGGGGCTGAACACAGACTCCAGCAAGGGGCAAAGCCTCAGAGTGCAGCCTGGCTGGACAAGAAGAGTTATGAAAAATGGAAGGTGAAATGAGGAGAGAGGACTTTGCCAGGAGGCTCAACCAGGATCTCTATCCCAGAAATCAAGCTGTGAAAGCAGGGAGAAGCAGGTGTGAATGGTTTTCTGCCTGCCTGAGGATGGGGTTGGGACGGAAAACTGGGGTGCTGTGGTGGAAGGGATATTTCTGTATTTAATGTCTCTCCCTGTGTACTGACTCCAGGCCACCCAGGCTGAACACTCACAGTTTGGGCTGAAGTGTTGGAGAACTGAAAGGGCCTGAGGCTGTGCTGGCTGGGCCCTGGCATCTTGCATTTCAAATGCCTTCAAAATGATGGATTTGATGCTTCCCCTTTTATTTATTACATTTAAAGCAGTTTTGCCAGAGGGATAGCTCAAGAGAACAGGCAACTTATTTTCCCGAGCATCCCAGGAGCTGGGCTGTTGTAGCTGCACACATGGCAAAGGCAGGACACTGCCAGCAGCTGTGTCGAAATCTGGGCGCACAGGGGGCCGGGGAAGGCAGGGGTGGGATGGGAGGAAGGGTCTGGCCTCCTGAGAGTCGTTTGCTGTGCTTTCCTCCTGGCAGCAGGGCAGTTATTATCAACACGATGCAGCTGTAAATGTTCTCTCAGCGGCGGGGACCTGGGAGCTGAGAGTGCAGCTCAGCTGAGTGTGTTATTGGATTATCAGCTGATTAGAGCTGTTAAGAGCCCACTCTTGAATAATCAACATGGTGCTTTTTGGCTGCTGTGTACCAGTGGGAGGGGAAAGGAGGCAGTGCTGTAGCCTGGCTGACATTGATTCATAAGTAAGCCCTGGTGTTGCCAGGAGCTGCCCTGCTCAGTGTGGAGCTGTGATGCCCACTTTCCCCAGATCCCAAATGTACAAGCTTCACACAGCTGCAGGGGTTCCTCTTCTTTCCCTGGATCAGGTTTCAAGTCATGGGGATAGGACCTGGAGAGTGTAGACCACTGGGGGAGATGCCCCTACGGCCTAGGGGTGTGCTGGTACTTGTGGTGGGCTTCATTCACCTAGAGCAAGTAGCCAATGTGTTGGAGACTGTGGCTGACTGGCTGTGATCCTGGAGAAGGCAGGTCCAGGTCTTGTGTGTGGTGATGGAAGAGATGAATCCCTTCATGGGCTAATATAACGGGTGAGGATAGGATGTGGATGTGGTTGCCCCACTCCAAAAGGGGCTCACTAGCTAGGATAAAGGGCAAGGAGACTTTTCTAGTTATGTAAATGAGGTCAAAAAAGCTTAGAAGGAGCTTGCAGTGATGTACTATAGTAGATTCCTGTTGAGACTCAGGACGGAGCCGAATTAGCAAAGTTTAGGCTGGAACCATTTTAAATCTGTTCCCTTTCCTCTGCCTCTCCTTTGTACTGACAGCAGCAGCATTTGCACGATAGACAGAACAACAGCAGTGTGCCTGCTGGCCCTTCTTCCTTTTTTTCTTTTCCCCTTGTGTCTATTTTTCAAGGTTGGTTTAGCCTGCTGCTGAGTTACAGTTTCCCCTGGAGAAGCTTCCTACAGCCACTTTGCAGTAGGAGTCATCTTGCTCTCCTTTGATGTGTATTTTTGCTCCCTGGAGCTGAGCCCTTCTGGTGGTCTTTGGCCTAGAAGTTCACCAGCAACTTCATGGACTGTGTTTTTCCCTTCAGTCACAATGCCCCTGTCCCCAAAAAAATCAATGGCATGACACCTGTGTGAGGGGAGAATTTGGTATTATAAGGAATAATAAATCACAAGCATATCAACTGTACCCTGCAGGTCAGGGGTACTGAGTGATAAAGACAGAGAATATCCCTCTCTCCAAACTCTCCTCTGCTCTCTCTGCCTCTCAGCTCTAGGAGATGTTTCCCATGGGATATATTTCTTGAGTTCACAGAACAGTGAAACCAAACATATTCCAGGCTGGAAAGAGCTGGTCTCAAGTGCACATACAAAAGGGTGTGAAGAAGAATGATTTTAACAAGAGTGTGGGATAACGAAGAAGGAAGAGAAGCCATGCTTTAGATAACGTGACTTATACATATTATACAGTATGGTGCAATTCAGGAAAGGGAGAGTGTCCTAACTAGGAACTGCAACCTGTCAATGAAGGCTCAGGCTGAATAGTTCTGTGTCTAAGTTTCTTAGAATCGTATAATCACAGAATCATAGAATGGTTTGGGTTGGAAGGGACCTTAAAGATCATTTAGTTCTACCCCATGCCATGGGCAGGGATACCTTTCACTGTCCCAGGTTGCTTCAAGCCCCATTCAACCTGGCCTTGAACAATTCCAGGGATGGGGCATCCACAGCTTCTCTGGCCAACCTGTGCCAGGGCCTCCCTACCCTCATAGAAAAGAATTTCTTCCTAATATCTAATCTAAACTTCCCCTCTTTCAGTTTGAAGCCATTCCCCCTTGTCCTATCACTACAGTTCCGAATGAAGGTTCCTCTCCAGCTTCCCTGTAGCCCCTTCAGATACTGGAAGGTGCTCACAACCTTCTTTTCTCAGGCTGAGCAGTCCCAACTTCCTCAGCCTGTCTCCACGGGGAAGGTGCTCTAGTTCCCTCATCAACTTCGTGGCCTCCTTTGGACTTGCTCTAAAAATTTCATGTCCTTTTTTTTTCACATAAATTTTGATGGTCCATCAAGGTTGGTGCAAAGGGGCTTTGCTTCCTGTTTTTAATCTGATCTTACTCAAAACTGGGTAGTATAGACCTCAAAAAGCAAAATCCAAATGGCAGAACTGAAGAAACATTAAGATATGGGATCTGGGTCCTGGTAGACCTACAGGGGAGTGAGATAGATGGGGCAGCTCCTGAAACTCTGATGTGTTTTCCTTTGGGATTAGCACTCACCTCACTTAGGTAGTAGCTGTGTTAGTCTGTCTTGATCTCCAGAGGTGCCTTCTAACCGTAATTATTATGTGATTCTGCTGGATGACTGAAAGTCTGCATCAGCTGAGCCTCATCCAGCCTTCAGCATCTTCATTCTCCAAGGTCCTTTTGCAGACACGCCCCCATGGGAACACCCAGACACTGTCAGAGCTCCCTCCCCTTGTCTGCACTGCACAGGGCCCAGGGAGACAAAGTAGGATCTGGCTGTGCTGCTCAGGAAGATGGACCCTTTCCATTATACGATAATTAAATTGCCTGTAATTATGTTCTTGACAGTGAAATGCAGGCAGTAAATGATCCTAACATTCTGCGCTCCCTCCCTCTCCCCAGGACCCCCCGGCTGCCCCTCCTCTCTAAATGCTGAATTATTTTACAGTTGATAGTTCCTTAGATTTGCCGACCTTTAAAAGCTGAACGCTACATGCCTGTTGAATTTTAATCAATTTATTTTTTTCAACTGGAAATGTCAGACTTCTGTACGGAATTACTTGGTGCCGGCTGATGTGACAAAGACTCAAAGTTCAGCATCTGAAGCCGCAGAGGAGCAGCGACTTGCGTGCATTAGCACAGATAATTTGCAGGATGTGAAAATGAGAACAGGAGTGAGGGAGCATATATTTTTCATTAGCTTTGGTTTAGAGGATTCAGGAACCCGTGTTTGTTTCATCCAGTGAACTCTGGCCTCATTAAACCCAGATGGTGGCTAGTAATGACTGGAAGTAAGAAGCTGTGAAGGCCACTAAAGGCCAGGAGGTAAAGTAAGTTCATGGGTGGAGCATGGAGGGGACCTTGGGGAGATCAGCAAATTCTGCTGTGCCCACCCTGTGGTACCAAGTGTGACACAGGAGGTATGAGATGCCCAAACGATTTTCCAGCCTCCACTGATCCAGTTCATTAGAACAATTCCACCACACACTTCACTCTGGTCCCGCAGACCCTGGGCTGCAACCTGAAGAGCCCAGCAAAGGTTTCCCCTGCTGTGCCAGCCTTCCTCTGCCTAAGAAGATTAACCTTCTCATTAGCACTGAGCTTGGCTGGCATTACCTGGAAGGATTACACCTTCCCCAGCTGGAGCCAAGCCCACCTGCAAAGGAAGGAAGAGACTTTTGTAATTTGGAATTGTAAACGCAGTTCTTCATACTGTGTTCTACTGCTGGGGAAACCCATGGCAGTGAGTTTACACTACTGAGGAACCTTCTTATCTGTACTGGGGTTTTCTGGCTTTCATTGTAACTTTGGCATCACATTTGTGAGCAGTAGCTACAGCAATGCTGGAGGCTCTCTGCCTCCCTTCTGAGCAGGGAATTTCTCTGTCATCAGTGGCTAGGATGCTCCACATCAGCCCTGTCCTGCGTCACCTTCTTCCCCACTTTCAGTCATTCAGGCATAAGTTATCACCTTCTGGTTTCCTTCTGTCAGCAGCCTCTGGTGTTTCCCTGCAGTGCTATAGTCTGCTCCAATCCTGGGCCATGACAGCCCTACAAACATGTTTCTGTCCTATTAAAATTTAATTCCTTCTTTGGAATAGAGACTTCTCATCACACACAACCGGATGGATAAATGTTTGCTAAGGTGACAGAGATGGAGTATATTTAATCTTCCTTCCTTCTCTTTAAAAAACTGTGCCCGTCGTTGCCTCTTGGCACAGGTACATTAAAATCAATAATGAACCTTAGAAACGGATCTGTGATAAAATATGGTCTATCCTTCTCCACTGAACTGTAACAAGCAGCTTTTTCAAAACCATGCACGTACTTGTGTGCAGCAAAAATAATGTGGTGACTGTGTGTTGGTTCAAGGAAAGTTCCAGGAGACTTGGTGTTGAGGTGCCTGAAACCCAAATGTCTTCCGGTGGCACAAACCACAGCTTTTGGAAGTTGCCTGACATAAAGGGTCAGTCTTCGTGTGTCGTGATCTTAGACCCTCTCTGAAGTTTTGCAATCGTGAGGCAGAAGCCAATGAACCTTTGGTCTAAAACAGCACCAAAGATGTTTTATTATGCCTTAATTTGCATGAAATGGATTTTGTCAGTAGACATCAATTCTTTCTTGTGGGGGATGAACCAGGTTAGGTGAATTCCTAACTGGGACAAGTCTAATGCAGAACTGAGCCAGAGTGAGACACAGGACTGTCACCCAAAGAGCAATTGGATCTATTGAGCCATGATTGACATCAGCCTTGCTCTGAACCAGGCTGAGGCAGACCTGATCCTGCACTTGCCTTGTCTTAGGTGATGCAGCTGATGACAAATACATTGACTCATCTGAGGGAAACTGTTCTTTGTGTTCCCACTCCCAGTTCAGCCCATAAATCTTGAGATCCAATTATTACCCTGAAGGGAAAAAAAAATTTCTTTGAATTTTGAGTTTTGCAAGAAAGGGAACCATTCCTGCTGTGTAGCTTTTTTATTTAGCTTAGAGGTCCTGCTTCTCAAATCCTCATGTATGAAAGGCCCTCAGAGATGACAGTGAGACTGTGGAAAGCAGCCCAGCCCAGGCTTACTAACTATTCATCAGTCTTCCCTTTAAAGGAGGCAAATGTTATTATCCTCTTTGCCAAAAGCAGTGTGAACACATCTGCTCCTCCACCCACCCTCTTGGCACCCCCTCCCAGTGCAAACTCCCACAGCTCACCCTCTGTCACAGCTCCACAGCCCACTACAAATGCCTGTGTTCAAGCGAGGTCCTGCTCTTCATTTACAGCCCTTTCGGTCGCTCAGGTGGGTCCCTTCCCTGGCCTTTTGCAGCCTCTCTTTGTTTCAGGTTAAGCAAATGTCAGGCTCATTTGGAGGTTCCTTCCCCTCTTTGCTGTGCCTCAGCCATTAGTGGTCCTCTCCATGCTGCAGGAAGCTGACATTTACATCTGAGCCAGGCAGGAGATAACAGTGGTTCTATTGGACTCTGCTAATCACCAGTTATGTCGAACTTTAGAAAGGAACTCAGGTGGCTAAAGCTAATTTTCCTCATTTATTTCCCCTCTCTCACATTCTCACATGCACAGCTTCTCCTGGGTGTTCCTCCACTCTCCCACCTCGGTCACCACTTATCTACTGCCTGTGGTGCTAAGGTGTCATTTAATTAAACATAGTTAAAATTAAAAAAAAAAAAATCACAAATTTAGGAGATGAGATTAGAACTGTCTGAATTTCCTTCTCCTCCAAACACGATCATCCCTCTCAACTTTTCCTCCCCTTTTTGAACCCACTGGAGAAGATGCTAAAACCCATTGGCAGACTCAACGATGAGGAGAGTCTGAGTGTGAGATCAGTCCTGCTCATCTGGGAGATCCTGGGACACATTGGCTGCCAGGGGTGAGGTAAACTCAGTAGTGAAAGCAGGTTCTACCCATTGCATTTTTCTAATCCAAACACAACATCAAAGCATACAAAGGACCTGGCATTTCCCCTTACTTTAAAATCTCATGTATATGAGGTTATTTCTCAAGGAGATGAATTAGATGGCACCTGGAAGTCTTCTAATTTTCTATGATTCTGCAAGGCAGACATGTAAGGATCAGATCAAGACTGAAACAGTGGCATCTGTGGGACTCTACAAATCACAAACTTCATCCAGATTTGAAAATGAGTTTTGATCAGGGCTATTGATTTCCCTCTTTGCTTTGCTTTTCCAGTGTGCATGCAGATGTGTGTGTCTGCAATTTTAACCTGAAAGACTGGAAGGCACCACTCCCTCCTCTTCCTGACTTTTCTGCACCTCCCCTTTGAAGTTCCGATAAGGGACTTCATTAAAAAAAAGCAAACTACAGCAGTCAGGAAGTGCAAAGGGAGGAGAAATCAGAAGAACTGATGAGGACAGCAAGTGTATGAAAGCTGAAGAAGAGGAGGAGCTGTGGCAGATGTTGCAGATGTTGCCAGCTGTTGTTCAGTGCGTGGGTGACACATCAGCCCACCCCTACAGAGAAGAACAAACACACAGATTAAGTCTTTCTGCTGTGGCCCTGGTGCTGTCCTGTTCTATTTTAGTTGGCACCTCTCCTTAGGCCTCTGTCTGTCCTGTTCTCAGTCATCACCCACCACTGTTGGTCCTGGTGCTCTGCTCTGTGCTCTGGCTGTGTCCAGTGACTGTCAGCCAGCTGTGAACAACGGAGGAAAACCATCTTTATTCATGTGATTGAAGTCCTCTAAGAACATGAAATCAATCCAGTCTGTGTTTTGTGTATTAATAAAAAAAAATCTACTTGTTTTATAGCCGCTCTCTTTTCCCTCCTTGAAATTTCCTTGTTTTCTTGGAATGACACTTTGCTCTGTCATCAGAAAGGGAATGCTGACAGATAGTCTTCCTTCTCCATATTACACTGCTCCCTGTGCAAGTTGTCTTCTACCAGCCTCCAGACGATTTTCTCTGAGCTGGCAACATATTCTGAAACTCCCCCATGCAGAAGGAACTTTCCCCTCACCTCCCAGACTTGCCTATCACACAAAAAATCACATTAATCCTTCTGATGCCTTCCTTCCCCTTCTCACACTTGACCAAAGACTAGTAAGGGTTTAAAAAGGAAGGGGTTTTATAGGCAGAACTGAAAGGCCAGTTTTCCATCTAACCTTAAATCTACCTCATATTAAAATTCATTATTGCATCTTTATTCTTGCAATCACCAAGTATTTTTTCCCCAGGACCTCCACCTTATCCTGTACCTAACACTGACACCTTTCGAGAAAGGACTAGTGAAATGTAACATAGGAGGTTGTATTCTGTAGGACAGTCATTTCATTTTTGTGCAGACAGTGATCTTTTCTCTTTTTATCTGTGCTGGCTCCTCTGTGACCCCTTTGATCCAAACTTTATTCCCACTCCTGCTTCCAAAAGTCAGAAGAATAAAGTGAAAACCCCTCAGCCTTTGAGGCTACAAAGGTGTGACCCTCTCATCACAAACTCTCCAGCAGCCTTTCCACCACATGCAAATTTTTATAGCCCATCAATAAAAGAATCTCTAGGCCAAATGGAAATTGAGCAGCTGCTTGAATTGCTTGAGGGGAAAGAAACCCATTCAAAGAGAGTTATTATTATTATTTTAAACATTCAAATGAATGACCCAATCGATTTCAGGCCTCTTTGTTCTGAGAGCCCTTGCCAGGAATCCCTGAGCGCTCCAGCTGCGGGACTGGCAGCTCTGCCTTGGAGAATTCAGAGCACGGCTGCAAGTGCTGCTTCTCACCCCTGGCCCCTCCAGCCCCTCTGGGGTTGTCATATCCCTGATCTCTAGTCCCTCCCAAGCCACAGCATCCAGAGGATTTCAGCAGGAGAATGTATTTCCCTGAAAATCCCTTTGCACTGGGTACAAAGGGGAGAGTCTTGGGAAATTTGATTTCCTTCTCATCAAAGCTGAGTACAGGGTGAGCCCTTATCACACTCATAGAGCTGTAAAAAAACCTTTTATAGGGAGGGGCAGAAACAAGTAGGTCACCAGAGGGGCTTCTCCTCAGCCCATGATAGCAAAGTAATCTGAGTGCTGCTGTGCCCAATATTGGCTTTGCATAATGTGATTAATTGATGGATTTTCAGAGCGTGTGTCTAGCACAGGACTGGATTTCTGTGCATTTCCACTTTGAAGACTCTAACTAAAGACCCTCTGCCTTATTTTAGTAATCAATACTCCAACTGGAGCAAGGCTAAGCCAACTACACACCTCTTGCAAAGCCACATGTGCCATTCCTCATCTTTATTCTCCTTCTTAGTCCCTTGACCGCTGACCTCTCCAGCAGCAGTCAGCCTCTCTGGCCTTGTCATTATCCTTGCTGTAATGATGAAATAATAGTTTACTGCTTTAAGCTTGCCATCAGAATTGTCCTGAGTGCAGATGGCCTGGTAGGCTATCCAAGCGAGGGGAAGTGCCAGGGGATGTATCCACTGGCTGCTGGAGCATCCGCAGTTTCAGTGGTCCAGCTCAAATGTCCTTCCTCAATGGCACTTCTGCACAGCCCTCAGGGACAGCGCTGCCAGCAGGGTTCCAGGTGCCACGGGTATCTGTGAGAGTGTAGCTCCATACCCTCCCTCACTGCCCCACAGAAAAGTCACCCTGAATGTTTTTATTAAGAGTGTTTGGTGCGGTACTGGATCCTCATCAGGATAGTCTTTATTTCACTGCCCTTGAAAGAAGTACTTTTTTTTCTCTGTACATCTGTTTACCTGTCTTATCTTCTCTGTGTGTGTCTGTCTTATTAGTGCTGACTGCAAACTTCGTAAAGACTGAGGTTGTCTGATAGAAGTATTTGCATAATACTTGACATGAAAAGACACTCAGCTTCTACATCAGCTGAGTGAGTGTCTGGCTGCATAGGCTGCAAGAACGGGGCACTGCAGGGCATCACACACTGCCCTTCGTCCTGGATAGAGCCTTTCTACAGAAAAAGTCCTCATTTCCACTAGAAGAACCTCGTTTCCACCTGTTTCTAGTCTCCATAGGGCTGGCATCTTCTTTGAAATTCAAACTAACTTCCCTGCCCATCCACCTCTTGTTTGTTTGTTATTTTAATCTTCCCAGTCCGCAGTGTGAAGAGAAAGGGCTGATTGACAGCTTAACTGTTTCAAATCAATAGAAAGAGCACTTGGAGATTAAAGCAATTTAAACAAGGTGTTTATGTGGAGCTAAAACTGCACTTGAAGGAAACAAGCAAAGGAGCTGAAGGAAGTGGGTCAGGCACAGACACAGAGAACCTGCCTGAGCAGAGGTAAGATTACAGCAATAGGCTGGGATGGCTTTTCATCACAAAGAGATCACTGCTTTCCATAAAGGAGGTCTAATCTCGAAATTGCTTTTGCTTTCGACTGATTGTTCCATCGATTTAGACAAGCGGGCCCTGCCCCTCCTCCTGTCCGGATGCTCTAATCTCTGGCATATCTCTCTCTCTCTCCGGTTCCGATCCACTGTTGCTGTAACAGGGCTGTAGAGACATCCCCTCCCGGGGAAGCAAAATCTTTCTTCTCTGAGAGGTCCCCTGACTACTTTTGGTTTGCTGGGCTGCGGAGCAGAGGCATACCCCAGCGGCGATGTGTGTCCTGCCTCTGCTGATGAAGTACCTCAGGGGCAACTTTGAAACCATTGCAAAGAGCCCATTACTTTTTTTTAATCAATGCAAAGGCCCTGTCCCCTTGCTAAATTACTTGATCTCCTCCCCTTCCCAGGCTTTTAGGTAATTGCTGTAGATGAGCGCTACTGCATATCAAGGATAGCTGAGCCAGGGCTATTGATCAATCCAAATGTGCTGTTGGCATGGTTTAGAGGAGCTTTACTAACTTACCCCAGCGGCAGATGAGGTTTTTGAGGCAAATCAAGCAAATTTCATGTTTTTACTGCTTTGCATAGCCCTAATGAGGTGGTAATTGAACCCTTCGTTCCCTGACACCCACTGTAGGATGGCAATACACTGTCCTGTGAAATGCCAGTGGCCATAGAAAAAGTCCAGGCATTTGCTTTATACTGTGTGCTTGATTTCTGGGCAGCTGAATTTCGCGGGGGGAGGAATTCCACTGAGTCTCCCGTGAGGGAGCAGATGTTTCAGGTCTCCCTAAACCTAATGAGGATCTGAGAGTCCTCAGGATCAGAAAACCTGCTGGAACTGGAGAGAGAACAGGTGCTTGGGGAAGCTCGGTGTAAAGGACAGGAAAAATCTGTAATTACAATGTCAAAATCTTCAATAAATCTGCAGGTATAGATCAGCAAAACCTCCTGGGCTCCAATCCGGTCACAAAGTTTGACAGCTTTTTGGGGCCACCGCAGAAAACAGGAAGCCCTCAGGCCAGTTTTACAGCAAGCAGGCTGTCATGGAACAATTTCCTATTTCTATCAGTCTCAGTGAGGTAATGTCAGGTCCCAAGTCTTTAGCAAGGGCTTGAGAGCAGAGTGGGTGGTAAATTAGTGTTTACTTTCTGTGTCACCAGAAACATGCAGCAGGATTCTGCATCTCTGGCTTCACAAGAGCATCAAGTAGAAACACCTGCTCCTTTGGTGGGGTAACACCATGTTTTGAAGGCCACTACAATGCTGATCTACCCTCTTTCTATGTGTTTATTATTTTCTTGGTAAGAAATCTCCATCTGATATAGTAACTCAGCTGCCACAAGAACTGTCACAGCTCTGTGCAGTTGGTGTGCATGACCATGGCAGGGTCCACCCAGGTGATGTGGTGCTTGCACTGAGGCTCTGTATTTTGGCTCATCAGCTACACATCAAGCCTTTCAGATGTCCTGCCCTATGCACTAGACAGTGCTTGCTCTGAGGCACAGCCAGGAAAGCTCCCGAGTTTTCTAGGATTACGGATCCATCCTTGCATCTTGGTATAGGATATAACCAAGGGCAGGTTGGATGAGGCTTTGAACAACCTGGCCAAGTGGAAAGTGTCCCTGCTCATGGCAGGAGGCCGGAATGAGATAATCTTTAATGTTCTTTTCAACCCAGATCTGTCTGTGATTCTATGACTCGAGTAACTGGACAGGTTTGGAAGAGTTCAGATTCATCCTGCCACAGATACAAAAAGCTTTACTGCTTTGTGAGTCCAGTTGCTGATCTCTGAGTCAGAGATCATCATAATTACTTGACACTGCATCACTTTGAATATGTTTTACTGGAAGTCCTGCCTGGTGCTTGACCCGTGCCTTTGAAATGGACTGCTTGCTCTGCAGGGAGGGGCTGGTGGCCTGCGTGTGAAGGGGCAGGACTTGGGAGATGATTAATTATGAAGAGGTTTATTTAACCAGAGGCTGAAGGTGAGTGTTGGTTGCCATGTAGAATCCAGAGTCACCCAGGCACTGACAGGGATTCACAAGCTGTGAAACACAGTCTTAGCACAGCCTGTCACTGATGGAAAGTCTCCAGCTGAAGCAATGCCAGGTTGGGCTCCTGCCACGCAGGGTCCAGTCTGGCAGCTCCTCTGTGGTGCGAAGATGACGTTTGGCTGAGGACCCTGGAGTGCACACACCCACAGCTTGTGGGTTTACAACACTGGATCAGTCTGACAAGGGGACTGACTCCGTGACTGCAGATCTGCTCGTCTGCAGCAGCAAGCACTGTGAGCAAGCGCTGTCCAAATCAATCCAGGAGAGCATGAGAAATGCTCCTGAAAATCTGGCTTTGCCCCAAACACCCTGTTTTTCATTTTCTGGCAGGTGTTGGCCATGCAAGTTGCTCGGAGGGCAGGGAAACTTTGCATAGAAACAGTGAAAATTTGGGATTAATTCAGCATCAGATTCTACAAAACCACCAGCCTCCCATGGGTTACTCCCCCTGCAATGGGTTGGGAGCCTGCTAGAAATGGGAAAAGCATCACATTTGCAGCTTTTACCCCTCCTTCCCTGAGGCGTGCATTGTAAATCCTGGGTCCATGCCATTCTTCCCTGCCCACCCAGAGCCCCAGCACATACATCATCTGCCAGCTGACAGATTCAGCAGTGACAGATTAGTTGAGCTGGAGAAAGGCCATTTGGACCATGGGACACTGATGGAAAAGTCCAACACCCGGCAGCAGGAGCACATGGAGCAGGGAGGTGTGTGTCCCTCTGGAAATTTCAGAGGAGCCAGAAAACTCAGGGAAGCAAAAAAGGATGTTTGAGCCATGGGGATGTATAAAGGACATTTTACTTCAGGTCCTGAGTTGTCTGCTCCTGCCTAAGGCGTTTTTGATGGCTTGAAGTCTAATCTCTCACCTGGGAAATGTTGCCCAGCACATTTCCACGACCTGGCATCCAACCATGTTTCCCCACGAATTCAAGCAGTAGGGTGGCATAACAAGTTCACAGCCATGCAGGGCAGGAAATAACTCACCTTGCACTACTGTGAGCCTCTTCCTCACATCCAACATGCTGGTAAAAGCTTGTTCATGGAAGCAGGGATGCTGTAGGGAGAGGCAAGAGTTATTGTACATGTTTGGAGCAACATTAGGGAGATGTGAGAGCAAAGCAAGGTGAGCTCTGACACTTTGTGCAGTATCAGAGGATGCATTGGCACTGCCAGCCACTCATCTGTGCCAGTTTGCACCCACTGAGCACTTGAGCCTTGAGATTTGTGTGCTCATGGCATACAAAATGTTTTGCATTTCGCTGTGTTGCTTGTAAAAAGAAAAAGGATGGTATTGAAGCTACAGGATGGATGTCTTCAGCAACATGCTGAATAAATACTGTGCCTTATTTATGAGACTTTAATTCTCCACCAAATTAGAACTTGACTAAAACATGAATCTATTCCCCAGTTCCTCACACAACACAGAAAACAATGCCTGTTTAAATGCAGATTAATTCAATTTTTGAATGTAAAGGCAGGTGGAAAGGCACTGAATTCCCATGGGTGTCTAATTCTTAGGACTATGACATTCTTTGGAATGTGACATTCTTCAGAATGTCTCCATTTAGCTGCTGGAGAGAAGGTGAAGCTTAGCACCTGAACATGCAGATGAACCATAAAACAAGGGAGATGTCCTATTTGCTCACTGTGTGCCACACCCATGACACCTTTGCTGTATTCAATATGCCCTTCTGTCATAGCCTTCCTCACCTAAACATGAGGAGCTGTTTGTGTAGAGAGCAAGGGCATGACACTGGGAACGAAATGCCATGGTTCTCCCTGAGAAAATCAAGCTGTGAAAGGAGCTCCAGATTTCCCAGCTCATCTCATAGATCTGTGAAAATCTAGAAGGTGAAAGGTTGTACAGGCTGCTCCTGATGCTCTTTGCCTCCATGTAAATACAATTCCTTCCAGTCTGCTTTTTGGAAGCCCAGGAGGTATTGCCTTATGTAGGAATGATTCCCATGGAGAGAATGCCCTGCTGAATGTCCATTGCTCTCCTTTCAAACCATGAGGCCCAGCCTGAGAGATGTCAATTACAGAAGAGCCCAGGGGACTGTAAGTTGAAGGCCACCAAGTACCACCAAAAAGGCACCGCCTTTCTCCTTGTCGGCTGCTGGCCAGTCCCACTGGAGAGGGAGGAGATCTACATGTGGAGAATGGGGTGGCTGCTGCATTCCAGGGTGCAGGCAGCAAGGATTTCCATAAACCCATAAAGAAGGAGGCCTTCAGAGCCTTCAGGGAAGCACAGTGTTGTTCAGTGAACTGAACAAGCCCTGGTGAAAACCTGCATACCTTGTGGTGGCTGCCAGCAGGCAATTCCAGGGGTAATGGCAATACCCTGGCCTAATACAACTCCCAGTAGTGTGAAAGCTGATGAAAGAAGATGGAGAAATTTCTTTCCTAAGGCTATTCTTTCTCTGAACTTTGAGATTTCCATTCCCCCATTCACAGGTATAATGACATGCTCTTAATGGCTGTAAAATTACAGAGCTGTTTCTTAACTCCAGCTACAGCACATCATTCTCTGACCTCCTGCAGTAGTGAATTACATGAACTGACTACACAGTACATCAGCTCTGGTGGGGTTTTTTTTTCTTTTGACCTGTATTAAATTTGCCTAACCATTAATCTAATCCAATAAGACCACAGTTTCCATATTATGATTCTAAGGCAAGAATTGCAATAAATTCCTTTTCACTAAGACTCTCACAATTCTAAAATAGTCCTGCCATTATCATTCCTCCTCAGGCTAAACACCTTCTGAGAGTTCCTGCCACATGGGGTAGTTGTAGACAAGCCCCATTTAGGCCTTCAGTTACTTTTGTTTCCTCTCAATTTTTCAGTCTCAATTAAACATTGACATCTTCCCTAGTGTAAAATGACCCAGAACACACTGTACTATGGTCTAAGTATATCCAAGCTAGATTTGGCCAAATATTTTTTCAACGTGGACAGAGGCTCTTGACCTGTCACAGAAAGTTCAAAGCCAAATTCTCAAAGATAAAATTTCTTTGTTTCCTGAAGCAGTTGAGCTGTCCTGTGACTGTTCATTAATATCCTTATGCCTGGAAAAATATTTGAAAGCCCCTTTGTTGTCATAATTTTGATGATCTAATGTGTTCCAATCAGTAAAGACTTATGTTGAATATGTTACTAGACTAACTTTACTACATTTACAGGATGTTTCACCCCTTTGGAGTGTCAAAACCAGAACACCCAACAAGTTTCAGGAGGCAGGAAAAATGACTATGTTCCCTTGCTGGTGAATAACACATTGGAAAGACTATTCCTGGCATAATACTAACCAAGGTAGATCTTTACTTTTGTTCATCATGCTCTTCCTTGCATGCTGTAATATCTGCTGATCTCAGACCTCTCATATCCTGTCTCTTGATCTTTTACCCTCTGGCCACTGTTCTGCTTCAGTCAGCAAACCCCAATTTCACCACAATCTCATCTAAGAGAAGGCTTTTTGAGCAGGGAAATCCAGACCAATTGCTACAATAACACTGCCCTGCCATTACAGAGAATCTCAGAGCAATCTTAAAAAGCAGGAGAGTATCATTAGCTGTGTCTCACAGATGGCAAGACCAGGGAAGAAAATTATTTATTTGAAGTCATATCTCAAGGCAGAGATAGAGGCAGGAAAGGAACCCAGGAGTCCTGACTTCCAGTTCCATTACAGACTGTAAGTGGAAACCACTGGAGTGCTTACAAGGCTCTCCAGGTACAGGGAACACCAAGGCTGCTCTAGCAGACCTGGCTGCTGGCCAGCTGGAGAAAGAGAGCACATATGGGGCCCAGCGGAAATAAATGAAATCCTCTCCTGGGAGTCTCAGACTTAATTGGCTGGTTTATGACCAAGTCAGCTAAGAGAAACCTCTGGCCACATCCCTTTGCTGCAGCTGAGCAGGCTGTGAGGCCCAAACCAAGTCCCATAAATACTGCGTGAGCCTCTAGAGACCCTCTTTCTGGTTTGTGCTTAGCAAATTTTGCCCCTTCTTCCATGGGATTAGCGGGTTTTCCCCCCTTTTTAAATATGAACTCAGTGGCATTGACAAGGGAAACAGTCAAGAGGAGATTTTGGGAGGCCACAAGCCTTCTGTGTAGACAAATGCAAACATGTTTCCCAACACTCCCCCTGCATACACCTTCCACACCAGATCCAGGCCACTAAGAGAAACTCAGGCAAGCTCTGAGAAGCCCTATGAAGAAGCCTGCCAACCCTACCAGATGTGACCGAGAACGTGACACATGCCTGTGGTTTGCTTTTCTCTGCCCATATCTCCCATTTGCTTTTCAGTACTTGCATCAATTTATTTATAGTAATTTCCTTTTTCTCCTTCGGTCTCCCTCTTCCTCCCTCTCTTTTTTCCTCTCCCCTCCTATCCTGGGCTAAGCCATAACACCACTGTGCCCAGGCAGTTTGGCAAGGGGAGCTTACAAATGGAATAAGGTGAGACATGGAATTTGAGCTATTTTAATTCTATAATTACAGTCCCTGGGGACCTGGGCTGAATGCTGGGGTTCATCACGGAGCAGACCAGCTGCTCCAGTTCAAGGATAGGCTGTGGGTACCAGAGTGAATGTCTGACACGGGGGACAATAGTGAGGATAAGATCCAGAAAAGCAACAAGGCAGGATGCAAAGGTCTCCCTGTAGCTGGTTTCTCTGACTAATACATGTCATTCCTTGCTTAATGCAGAGCCCAGTAGCCTTTTAATTGCAAAAAGTGGTGGCAAAAGGGACAAAGAAGCTCCAGTCATTTCAGCAGAGGCACAAGCCTTCATAAGATGAGGCTTTGGAGAGGCAGGAGGATATGCCTGCAGCAGGAGCTGTGTGGCACAGGAAGGAACTACAACATCAAGTAGAGGAAAGCAGATATCCAACATGCAGCACCCTTGGGGATAAGTCTATGCTTGCAGCATAATGATCCCTCCCTGTCACTAGCCTGGAAGATAACCTTGTGCCACCCTCCCTTCTCGTGTGTCTCAGCTAAAGGCAAACTCTAACCCTGCTAGTGGAGACTCATCCCACTTATGCCTGGGCAAGGAGATGCTGTAATGCAGTTCCCAGTCTAAAAATCCCACTGAAGACAGACGTCTGACTGGCAATGAAGATATGTCCCAATTTTTTTTTTTTCCTTTCTCATTTTCAAGGCTGAAAGTAGCAAATCAAACCTTTTCCCAAGTGCAGAAATGTAACCTGCAGAGTTTGGTGTTTGAAAGGGCAGAGCAGGGCCCTGCTCCCACAGTTTGTTTCTAGTTTATTTCTCTGGAAATGCCTTGGGTGTTTTAGACTTGCTGTTGTCAAAAGTGGCAGACAGGGCAGTGCTGTTATTTTGCTGAGGCAGAGAAATAAAAATTATAACCATGTCTTCACTGTGACTTGGCGCTGTGGGAGAGAGTACAGGATAAATAAGGACCTGAGACCTGGTCTGCTGCCACCCCATGTGAATTCAGAGGGTTTTGCAACATTTTAAATATCAAATACAGCCTCAAGCAGTCTGATGAAGCCTGACACTTCCCTGTCAAACACCCATATCATGAGACAAAGTCCTCCCTCTGCACAGGTTTGGGCTGTATTTTGGAAACGGTTAATCACTCAGCTTTACTTTTTTTTTTTCCTCAAGGTCCCTAATCCAAATGCTTTGCCACTTCTAGAAATGATACTCTGAGAATTTGCTACATCGGGCAACACAGATACCTGCAGGAGTGAGCTATTTGCTCTCCTTTTGTAGACAGGAGAGAGAAACAGATACCTCTGGAGTGCAATTCATCCTGTGCTGATGTCTAAAGCAGGTGAAATGAATCATGCCCTTGACATGCCTCTTGCATCCATGGACTGGAAAAGGCAGCCTTGTGCCATGAAACCAGACAAACGGCACGATGGACATCCAAGATGAAGAGAGGAGACTCTCTAAGCACTTCATGAGAGAAACTCTAAAAAGAAAGCAACCAGCAAGGATTATTTGGGAACCTTCACCCATCTTTGTATCGATAGTCTGTGCCATTCCCCTCTTCCTTAGCTGTTAGCACTCGTGGTGCTGGCACAGAGGACCAGACTCCCAGCACATCACTTTTTTGGTGGGAGCGATCTTGCCTTAAAGGGTTGCACATTTGGCTTGTGCTCCAGGACTCCTCCAACCCATTCTCACAGGGACCTTGACAGAGACGTGGCTGCTCTTCCACTGGCCTCATGATGGAGCCAGAGCAGCGTGTGGCCGTGAAGTGCCAGGGTATCCCACCTGCCGGGGAAGGGGCGTGAGCATCCGTGCAGCTCACTGTAATTTCTCTAATGGCTTTCTTTGGCTTGATAGATATTGAAGGAAGCTTGTTGCCGGGGCAATTTCCATGGAGAGATAATAAGAGATCATTTTCAAGTGAGCAAAACTTTAATGGCACATTCTGGTAATGAGGCAGCAAGGAGAGTAATGACCAGAGACCAGAGACCTCAGAGTGCGAGCACATCGTGAGAGGGGGGAGAACTCTCAGTTCACTGCTCGGGGCCTGATCTTTGTCCCCTTGAATTCAGCCTGGTGTGCTGCTGACTACAGGGAGAGGAAGATTAAGACCTCAGTGCTGGTAATGGGGTTGGATGGTTCCACAGAGATGCTCCCGTGAATTCACTGGGGAAGCAGAAAGACTCTGGTAGGGCTCAAGCATCAAATTTTCCAACATTTTCCTTCAGCAAAAGGTACTTTGGAGAAAAAAATCAAAGGAGATCTAAGATCTGTGCACAATCATGTGTTTTCCCCCTGAAACCAACAGGAAATGTTTCAGCCTTTGTGTGTTTTCTAGTCAGTTCTAAATCTGAGATAAACTGAGGAAAATTTGCCCAGGAATCAAATTTTAGAAGAGGCTATGGATGCCCTGCCTCCTCCTGGAGGTATGAAACATTTTAGTGCCTCTCAGTTCCTTGAATCCATCTCTGCAGCTTGGGTTTGGCATCACTTTTAAGGAGTGTTCTCAGTCAGCTGCTTCTTAAGGGCAGCCACAGCCAGTTGCTGTTTACCTCCGCTCAAAAGAAGGAAGGTAAAGGGTCTGCTTTGCTCCAGCCTCGTTAACAGTTGTTTCATTAATCACAGCTTTCCCTTCAAAACCAGAGACAATTTGTGCAATTAACATGAAAGCTCTGGCAGTCGCTTGTGACGGTGGGGAACTTTGCAACAGCACTTTGACAGCACTTTGACAACCGTCGCTATAAGTCTCACATTTTTGAAGCTGCTCACAAACAAACCAGCCTGGTCTCACCTTGTTAATACCCTGTTTGCACAGAGCCAGCTTCCTTTCTATTCACTTTTGTGATTAATCCCAGCAGAGCACAGATCCCACTATACACAGACCTCTGCCCATCACATCCCGCCACGCCCCTGGGATTATGTAGGCAATGCCTTTCCTCTGTATCACACCCCAAACCATACTTAACACTGGACTGCACCTGAACTGAGCTCCATGGAACCACAGGTCAGAAAGAATCATCACACTGAAGTGTAAGTCCAGAAGAAAAGGGGATTAATAACGTTTTGTCTCCTAATGCCACATGAACAGAGAAAAGTAGAAGTAGTAAGATGCAGGGAAAAAAGTTATCCAGTTAACTCCAAGCCTCTTAGTCTAACCTTGACTTCAGATTTCAAAGTGAATTTTGAAGGAAAGAACAATTAAATACGCAGAGATAAAGGGAAAATGAGATAAGGTGCAACATGGGTTTACAAAATGTAGATTGTGTCAGACGAACATGATAGCTTTGTTTTGATAAGATACCTGATTTTCGAGACAAAGGAAATGTTGCTGATCTCCTTTATCTAGACTTCAGTAAGGTATCTGATAGGTGCCATGTGGGAAATTATTAGTGAAGCTGAAGGAAAGGAGGATTAGTAAACTATAAGGTGAGGTGCAACTCTCTGGAGGGAATTTACCAAAAGAGTTTCTCACAGAACAGTTTGGGAACTGATCTTTTCTTGTTGTGGATGATCTTGGCAATGAAAGCAGGATCCTGAGGCTAAAATTGCCCGGTGACACAGAACTGGAAGTTTTGACAATGCAGAGAGGAATGAGAATATAAGTTTGAAAGAACAAAGTGACCTTGAGAATAAGAATAATTAAAATGAGAGGGAAAACAAAAAGTTTGAGATGACAGGTCAGGAATGTGGGGACTTATAATAGCTTCAGATGTATTACAGAAGATGATGAGCTGAAAATGGTCAAGGACTGTGTGGTCTAAGTGACTGAGATGCCAGGAAAAGAAAGACAAATGCTATTCTTAGATGTATCAGGAGGAGTATTTCAGCAAATATAGACAAAATATGGTGTCATTGACTGTGTCTGGCTTCTTAAGGTCAAGATGGATAAGCTTAGCCTTGCATGAATGCAGAGGAAGGCTGGAAGATGATAGAGAAGATGGAAAACAGAACACAGAGAGGAGAACGGAAGAGGCAGTGACAGTATGTTTAATTTGGTAAAACACATGTTGACATGGACAGTTCCAGAGAGGTAAAAAGGTTCCATAAATGATGGGATACAGCTCCTGAAGCAACTGGGGCATGGATACATGGATCGTGTTAAAGAGTAGAGATTCCCTGTCTTCTGATGGAAAATACAGGGACAAAAGAGAAGGTTTTAAGATCTGAGATTTTCCTTTTACACCTACAATGACAAAGACTGACCTTGCTAGCCAGGAGGTCCCTGACATTCCTGTGCTGCCAGGCAGGGTTCTTTTTCCTTGATTTTTTTCCTAGTACTCTGAACAGCTTTCTCATCCCTGATGCTCCTGAGAATCACTTCAGGCTCCTGACAGAGTCAGAACATCTGCGTGGGAAACTGAAGTGATGACTGCAGCAACGTAGGAAAATCTCAAGTCTAATGTAGCCAGAACAGGTGACAAAATCAAGAAAAACAGGTCAGGAGAAGAGTTAACATGGTGTAAGAACACAAACTATCTGTCCAGGGTCCTGGTAATCTACTTGCTATCCTGTGCTATTCCACTTTTACTGCTCTATGTTAGCATTTCTTGACACTTTTTTCCTACCTTACATCAACATATAAGATAATCCCTTCTGTATCTTGCTGTCTAAAACTGCCTAAAGTGTGTAAGCTGGAATTTGGAACCCGTCGTGCTGATACAATTTGCGCAGTGCATGTTTTCTCCTGTCTGTTGCTCCTGTATCAGAGTCATTTTAACTAGAATAAGCTCTTTTCTTTTGCTTTCTATTTGCCTCATTTTCAGGCCTTTTGTGAAACTGGGACAAGTGCTTTCTGATGAACTGACTATGGATTTGAGGAGCTTGCTGGGAAGGCTATTTACCGAGTGGGTATGAACTGGGCTTAAATCTAAAGGAACTGTTAATGCCTTGTCTGGCACAGGGCTATCACACGTGTCACAGCTTTGATTATTGCTTCCTGCCATGCTGGGAGGTCAATGTGAGATGAAAGAAGATTGGGAAACAGTCAGATTTGAGCAATCAAGGTGATATGTCCCTGGATGGGGCTGGGAGGGAGAGAGGGGAAGGCTTTGGTGAGCCTGCAGGTTTTTCTTGTCAGCTTTTGGCCCAGCAGCACACATGCTGTAATTACATGTAGATGCTGGAATTGAGGGGAGAAAGCTGCTTAAGAAAATTCTCGCAAAGTTTTTTTCCCCTGCTGTGATGACTACATTAGCAGGTGCCAGGCACTGGGGAGCCTGTCGGGCCCTGAGGAAGGAAGAAGCAGGATCTGTGGTTTAGGGACTGTCAGTGACTTGCTGCCTATTAAAACATGCCAACTCCTCTGTATGCAAAGGAATTGAGGATTGAATCGTGCCTTGGACATGAGTCTGCCTGTCTATCTGCCCCAACTCTTTAACATATATGTTCTGCATCTTGTCATTTTGAAGTACATGTTCTCCTGAATGTTGGGAAGTCTGCTAAATCATAATTGTCACTTATTTTGTCTGTCTGCAACTCCTGAGTCCTTTTACGTGAGTTATTTTCTTGCACAACACAGAAGAGAGGCTGATGGCAGGACTGGGATTGGGGGTGGTGGTTTAGCATTGGAGGGGATGGGGACAAGCAGTTAGAGGAGTAAATGACACCTTTGCTCCTTGCTGTACCAGAGTGGCTCACACACTGTCCTGGATCCACCCTTGCCAAAAAATGTCATAATCTGTGTTTGTCAGAGCAGGAAACTAAGGCACAGGCAGTGAAAGTGGTCCAAAGTCAATGTTCACCTCTGTAAAAAGCATTCAGGAGGTTTCAGCATTCGATGCTTGAATTAACATGACACAAAGTCTGGATTATCTGATCCCTGTGTCTGAATGACAGGAGCATCCTTTTCCAACTCCATCAGAGGTGCCTGATGGCTTCTGTGTTACCAAATCCCTTCCCTACTCCTCTCTTTGCCCCAGAAGTTCTGGAGCTCTCCCCAGAACAGGTCAGCACGGGGAAGACAGCTTTGCTATGGCCCAAGTCCTCTGTGAGATGCACATACAGAGTGCCAGTTCTCTCCTGGCCTGTGTTAAGCTAGCAGAAGAAGCAGCTCTCCTCTCCTTCCTGTGGGATCTCCATGTTGGCAGGCAGCTGGTCAAATTCCGAGTGTCAGTACTTGTCCCCTTCAGAAAAGGTCAGTGCCCAGCACTTGAGGGCCGTGGCACCACGGCCTTTTCAAAGCTTGGACAGATGGCAATGGCTCTGTGGCGAAAGGCCAGGGCAGGAGGGCAGCTGGCAGCCTCTCTAGGAGTCTGTTTTTGTTGCAGAACATACAAGTCTCCCAAACACGTACACATTTATGGACAGCTCCTCAGCTGCTCTGAGCTGGGTTACAGCCACTGACCTCAGTGGCGCTGCAGTGCTTGAACCAGCATTCAGTGAATCCTCTCCTCCTAACTGTACAAAGCTTCCCCGATTCTGACAATATAAGTTAGCAGTGCCCTGGCAGCCCAAGGGGCCAACTGTGTCCTGGGGGACATCAGGCACAGCATCACTGTTGGAGAGGGGATTGTCCCATTGGGACCATCTGTTTCACTGGGTCAACTGTCCCTCTGCAGTGGGACAGCCTCACCTGGAATAGTGGGACAGTTTTGAGCACCACAGTATCAGAAAGATCTGAAGCTGTTGGAGAGTGTTCAAAGGAGGGACGCAAAGATGGTGAAGGGTCTGGAGGAACATGAGGTACAGCTGGGGTCGCTCGGCTCGTTCAGTTGGAGAAGAGGAGACTGAGGCCAGACCTCAGCAGGGTCTGCAGCTTCCTCAGGAGGGGCAGCTCCCACCTCTGATCAGTGACAGGACCCCAGGAAACTTCTAGAGCTGTGTCAGGGGAGGTTTGTGTTGGATATTATGAAAAATTTCTTTCCTCAGAGAGTGGTTGGGCACTGAACAGGCTCCCCAGGTTTTGGTCACAGCCCCAAGGCAGCCAGAGCTCCAGGAGTGTTTGGACAGTGCTCTCAGGGACATGGTGGGATTGCTGGGGTATCTGTGCAGGGCCAGGAGTTGCAGTGGATGGTCCTCGTGGGTCCATTCCAGCACAGAATATTCTGTGATTGTATGAATCCTCCACTCTCTGTGAGCCTACTTGACTCATTTTCTAATCATGCTCCAAGGGTCTGATTTTCCTCTCTCTGGTGCTTAGAGAGTTCCTCTCCCAGCCATGAGAGGTAAGAAATGGAGCCATGCTTGACCTCTCCACCTGGGCATTCTTGTCTTATTATGCATCCTACACACAAGCTGACCTGAACAAAAGGCTGTAGAGCAGAAGGGACAGGTTTAGGTGCCTGCTGTTAAGTGCCCTGCATGAGGCCACTGCTGGGGAGCAGGAAGAGGGATCAGAACTGAAGTTGCAGGTGATGCACAGTGCTGCCTCTTTCAAAAAGATGCTCTGCTAACATAATTCCTTGATATGAAGGCAAAAGCTAAATTATATTTGCTTTTCATAGCATGTATACATCTCACTCTGTCACATGATAAGAATTATCTTCCCCTTGTATCAGTATTGTGAAAACAGACTGCAGGTGTATGGCTCTGAAAAAAAAAAAAAAAAAGAAAATTATCTAGTTCAGGGTCCTACCAACCACATTCTCCATGTGATTTTTTAATGTTTTAGGGTGAGGCATGAAAGCCTTTGCTCACTGTCTGAACTCAGTGAAACTCTTGTCTCCACTCCAAGGCTCATGCTCAGATTCACAGCCCAACTGGGTCCCAAATCCAGAGCTATTTCAGAGGTGAGGAGAACAGATAAAGCAGATTCCCTGCTCTCTAGAGAATACACTTGTGCAAAATTACCTTACTGGCCAAATGAGATGGAATAGGTTTAATGTGTGTGTAACGTTCTTTTTAATAACAATATCTAATTAAGGCATCTGGCGACAACTTAATGGGCAGAAAAGCAAAAAATCAGGAAGGCTTTATTGAATTTTTCTTTCAACTCCAGCTCTTCAGGTTTAAATGAATCCATCATTGGAGAAAGAGCCTTGTTTGTCTGATTCTCTCTTCAGCATAGAAGTGTAAGTTTTAGCTTTATTGTCTGGGAACTATCCTTTAAATTAAACTCGTCATTCTTACGAAGATGATTGCTTGAAGGGGAGATTAACCTTCATGATGTGATGATGGAAGCTGTTGTTCATTTCAAGAGCCCATGAAGACTGTTGGGAGGTGACAGTGATGGAAACTCAACTGGGATTCAGCAACACTGATGAGAGGTGGAAATGGAGTTTGTCTTTGATGGGGCTGCTCTCACTGATTTCATTGTGGAGCTATTATTTAGACATTAAAAGATATAGATATATTTAGAAGAGCCTAAGTCTTATGTGTGTGTGTGTGTGTGTGTGTGTGTGTGTGTGTGTGTGTGCAGCATCTCATACAGTAAGATCCCTGTCCCTCCCTGGGAACTTTATGTGGTCCTAAATAACAGATTAACCAATAGCAGAGAAGTTAGTTTTGTTTTTCACATGCTATGCATTCCCTTTCTTCCTGCTGTTGGCTCGCAGAAGGCACAACTATGTTGTCCACAGCCTCTTGCAGAGGAAAATCCCTTTGGATTATTCTTCCTATTATCTTTTTATAAGGAAGACATGAAGGTTGTGCCTGTCAATATTAAAAGTCCTGGCCCTGTTTATACTACAGCCCAAAAGGATAACCTGGCTTTTGCAGATGGAGTGGAGTCAGCTGTGCCCTCAGGGAGGGAAGAAGTGCTTCCAGGACAGTTCAAGCTGAGCAAATCCCAACCCTCACAAAAGGTTGTACAAGTCCAGCAAGGACGTGAGTGTAGCCCTGACTAAACACTGACACTAAGTTGTTTTCAGGCTCTTCTGTCTGAGATTGATCTCCTGTAACAGGACATGTGCAATTAGCCAGCAGCTCTGCTATTAATAACTATCCCCGAGCATGTGGATGAAGTGAATTGGCGTCTCTGTGGATTAGTGTCTTTTTCCATCTGACACATCTCCAGATGAATGACACAGAACAAAAAGGGAATTTTAAGAGTATATAATTGAGTGTGTATTAGGATTTATGAAGAGATTCCTACAATAACTGTCATGTTCCACCTGACGGAGTAGCTGTTATGTGAACATGCCAAAGAACTACTTTCCTTGCTGTGATCTTTGTTCTCACTTGCTTTGCCTGCATTATCTGAAAATCTCCTTTAGCTGATGCCACTGAATGCAGCCTGAGTAATGACTTGAGTGCAAAATAAGGACAGGAATAAAGAATGAGGTGAACACTTACTGTCAGAGGCCTCAAATTGGGCACCAAAGTGAAAGGAGGCCCACTGCTTCAGAGGCAGGTAGCTTCTGCTGCTTCCACCAATGACAGATTCTCTGGAAATCAGGACACATTGATTTATATCCTGCTGGAAACTGAAGATCCAGGTGCCACTGCGCCAGGCACTATCAAACTCTGCTCCAGCCAGGACAGCTACATCAGCAGAGGAAGCACTGGAAGGCAAATGAAGGCATGGAGGGATGAAGTGATCTGCTTTGTGTGTCACAACGAGTTGGTAGCAGAGCCAGGAAAGGGGGTCTCCATGCTGGGCATCCCAGATCCCTAACTGGAGACTCCTGGCAGGCTTGTCCTGTTGAATGAATGCCAGCGTGAGGAAATGTGATTCCTCAGACTGAAAACTTACCTCTGTTTTTTTACATGGTTTTGTAGAAAATCCAGCAAGATGGAAACTGAACCTTTATGTACCAGTCAGTGGTCTTTGCTGAGGCTGTGTTGGAGACCTGTGACACCAGGACAGCACAATTGTGCTGCTGCCTGTGATACCAAATGACAGCAAAAGCTGTGGGGTCTCTGAGACCATCCTGTGACAGTGAGAGAAGGAGGAAATTTGCTTTCACAGTCTTTGAGGCCCTGTTGAGTGTCACTGACCTTCTCAACAGAGACATTTGCTGCTCTAACCTACGTGTTAACAAAATATCTTGGCTCTGAGGAGTTGAAATCCTATTGGAATTTGGTGGTGGTGGAGTGCTGTCATTAAATAAAAGGTGATCAGGCACTGCACTTCCAGGTGGACTGTTAGCACCTGCCCACGGACATGTACCTGAGATAGTTTGCAGGTCACCCTGCCTTTGCAGCAGCAACCAGCCCTTGTATCTTTTCACATCCAACAGCACAAGCTCCCTTTGCATCCCAGCTCTCCCTCCCCATCACCAGCCCAGACCTTTTTCCTTTGCTGGATTTTTTTTTTTTTCCATTGCTGGATTTTTTTTTTCCACCCTGGATTTTTCCATCCTATTTTTTTCCTCTGGCCTTGCTTTCTTTCCCCTCCTCCATTTTTCAGTTTGGCTTGTCACACACGCACCGAATCACACACTCAATCCTCCCAGAGCTGCAGTCCTGCCAGCAGATCTTGGATGTGGTGGGGCTGAGGGATGCCCTGTCACCTTCTGCCCCTCCACGTCCCCCCCCTGCCCTACTCCCCGCGGATCTATTGTGAGGGACAGGTAACCTCAGCCAGGAAGATGGATGCCACAATTACATTCCCCTTTTCAGCAGCTCTTTCCCCTTGCTCCTTCCTGATTGAAATCGTGGGCAAGAAAAATCTATTATTACTCTCCAAATCATATCAAATATTTATCAGGGTAATTCTCTAGTTATCACCACCGATTGCAAGCCTTAGTCACGTACTAAATCTTGTTAGTGTCATCTCTGGGAACGTGTCTCGTCTGTCTCCTCAGCCAAGTGCTGCATAAACCAGGTTGCCCCAGGGGAACTTGGCTTATGGAAAAGCAGTGGAGAAGGAGGAGTCTGAGGCAATCAAAGACAGGCACAGGCTCCTCAAATCCCCTTTCTCCCAGGACATGAGATGGGGTCTCTTCAGGATAGGGCTAAGGGGAGAGAGCAGGCGGGTTGCATGTGGGAAGGGAACATCTGGGCCACACAGACTGATCTGATGGGCCTGGTAATGTACAGATAAGCTCGTTCCTAATCAGAAACTGGAAAAGGCCAGGCTCGAAAAGAGAGGTGTATTAACTTGCTCAGGGCTGTATGAGAAGTCAGTGGCAGAGGCCAGAACAGAGCTCAAGGTCTCTAGCTCTAAGGCTAGTGGCTTAATTACATGATTATTCCTCTTGGAGCTCTGTGGCTGGTTTGAACCAGCACTGTCCTGGGGGTCCTGTAAGTCAGGACAACCTTGACATCTCTGCTGGCCATGCCAAGGACCCTCCCCTTCCACCCCCTGTGTGAAGGACTAGCAAATGCAGCCACTGTGGCTGGGCTTTTTTTTGTTGTTGTTGTTGGCACCAATATGTTTCCAGATTGTACCTATTTTTAAACTCTTTATTGGGTCAGATCTGGACAGCTTGGAGACTTCAGCTCTTCCCTCTCTCTACCCCTGTGCACACAACTTATTGCTGCAAAAGGAAGAAATGAGCAGCAAATTTCCTCTGCCAGAACCAATCAATCTGGCACCTGTCATCAGCATCACAGCAGCTATAAAATATTTAATTTCTTAATGATGAATTGGCAGATTGGTTAAAAAAGACAACAAGGAAACAAAGAAAAAGAAACAGACACTCACAATCTGCAGTCACACTCTTTGCCAGGCTGAGCCTTTGGAGCTGATAGCAGGGATGTGTTTTTGCATCCAAGCTACCTGACAGTGCTGTCTATTCATAAAGCCCTGCTGGTTGTTTTGGGGATGTTACTGCTCAGACACTGGACCTTTGATTTGTTATTGTAGGGTCCCACCATTGATTGCTGATAAAACTCAGCCTTCAGAGGGAAATTTTTTTTTTCAGGAAATGGGAAAACAGCTTCTCAGTGGCACAGATCTTCCCTCCCTCAGTGCTGTACACTGTGATAAATAAGGAAAAAGAATGCCCAGGCGAGGTCAGAGCACAGGTGCATCCAGCCAGGTATTCTGTCTCCAGCAGTGACCCATAGTGCATGCTTTGGGAAATGTATAGCAATAGTTCAATCAGAAAGTGCTATTTCTCTAGCAGCCTCTAGCAATCTGCAGCTCAGGGAGATCTTTGTGGTTTCTAGTTCCAACTGGAATTTTCTTCCACAAGCTTGCCTAGTCATTTTTTAAACTTATGCAAACTTTGAGCATCCACAAAAATCTTCACTCAAACAGTGCTGCAGTTCTCTTGTGTGAAGCTGAATATCAGATTTTGTTTTCAGCGTATCACTAGCTAATTTAACTCGATGTTCCCAGTTCTTGCATTAAAAAGACAGTGAAAAATCAGTCTCTCTTCACCTCCCATCCCTTGGACATGTTTGGCTCACAAAACAGGGAGAGGCAGAGAGATGCCTGGGCTAATGGAGACAAAGATTGGGAAGTCTGCAGTGGACAGTTTGATTTCACAGGGTATGTCAGCTTGAGTGTGCCTACAGTTGCCTTCTGCCTCTGGTTCCTACAGCTGTGAGCTTGGAGGGGAGCCAGGGACCTGTATTTTGTCACTTATTCAGCTGATACAGCTGAAAAGCAAGATCCTCTGCTGCAGTTATATGAATTACTTACAGAACTTAAAAAACACATCTCTGTCTCCACATCAATTTAAATCCATTCCTGTGGCACCTCAGTAAATCCTGTAAATACAAGCAAGAAAACTGCCCATCCAAAAAGTTTATTTCACTGTAGCCTGCTCTGGAGGCCTTTATGACAAACACTGTGATATTTGTTTTGGGTTTTTTGTTCGTTTTAGTAACTTCTAAGTCCTGTTATTGGGACCTTTCAATAACAAAACAGTCATAAGGTTTCACTACAGCAAATACAAACTTTCAGCCATCACAGAAAACCCTGGAAATCGGTTCTTAAAGGCTTGAGAAACCCTCCTAAACCTTGGGGAAATGAAGAGGGAGAGAACATTTTTCCACTTACCCCCATTTATTATTTTTAAGTCAGTCTCATGATTGGTGGTGACGCTCCTCGGTGGCGTGACCACACCTACACTGTTCCTCTGGGCTGCGGGAATGAGCTGGGAATGTTGGCAGACGTAAGTGGGTGGCTGGCAGCTCTCATGTGGAGCCTTCTGCTTCCTCCTCTGCCTCTCCCAGCACCGTGTGGGGATCCAGGGCTCCAGCAGAGCTGGTGGTGGTGGGATGGCAGCGACCAGTAGACACTCAGGGTCATGCTGCCTCTCAGCTCAATTTGTAGGGATATACCTGCCACAGCCCTCAAGCTCTGCTCTGGTGGTTGGTTTTAGTCCTCCTGCAGACAAGCTGTGTAAATATGCAAAAGAAAAGCTCTCACTTGTACGGAAAGAACCCAGAGGGGTCAGTGGAATTAGGAGCAGAGCCCATCATAGGGAGATGGGAGGTAATGGCAAACTGCCACCTTGACCTGTCCTCTCCCTGCTGGTGTTGGGCAGAGTAGGTTTTCCCAGCCCCTGTGCAGTTTACAAACCACAGAAGGATGTTTCCATTGTGCTCCCAAAGGCTGGTTGCTTTGTCATAGGGATAAAATGAAATCAAAGGACAGTACTTTCCTGTCAGACAGCTCTTTTCCCTGTTCACTCTGGATCTCTGTCTTCTGCAGATGGTGTTTAAAGAGAAATTTGCTCCACTGATCCTGCCTAATATCTCTTTGGAAGTTCTGAATGGAAAACATCCTGCTTATCCCTAATCAAAGCTGCTTTTTCTTTGCCTCTGGGCCAAAACATTGCAACAGGCTTGGCCCCTGTGGGAGTAGTGGATGCTGAGCAGTGGGGCTGCCTGCTGCCTTTCCAGGTTATGAGAGGAACCTGAAAACCCACACCTCTTCCCACTGTGCCACCACCTGTGAGTTTTTCGGGTATGGAAGGGGTGATTAAAAAGCAGCAATCCAGCACCTCCAAGCTAGGTGGTAGCTGACTGCAGCACAGTGAGTCTGAAGAGGCATCGCTTTCCCTCTATTAAAATAGACACCACTGCCAGCAAAAAACTGGGAACTCTGACTCAAAGTGGGGGAAGGAGAAGGGATGGGGCTGATTAGTAGCTAGACACCCACATCAGGAGAGCATTTAAGCAAAACCAGTTGCATCCCACCATTGTCAGTGTGATTAAACATATGGAGTAGAGAAGGGACTGAGAGAATAGCTGGCTGTGGGAAGTTTTTGGCTCAGTGATAGAAGGCACTTGGTGACAGTGTCCGTGGGATGAACCGTGTCAGAGTCCTCTCCACCATCTAAAGCTTTTCTATAAAGCTTTAACAAAGAGTATGAGGATAAGGAGATTGTCTCTTGCTACTCAAAATCAGCCCTGGACACTGGTCTGATGGTGTCCCTCTGCCCTTGACTCCTTGCCAGCCATGCCTGGCTGGAATCCGTCTTCCAGATGGAGCAGGCTAGGAAAGGTGTGGAAATGCAAAGAAGAAAGAAATGCAATATGAACAAAATATGAACATCCCTAATTTTGCTTATGTTTTTGCTATCATTTAGACTGCTATAAAATGAATGTAATGTACTGTGATTCCACTCTAATAACTTTTTTTTCATCCAGTTATGCTGGCATATATTTCCTCTGAGTAGTAGAAGTTTTTGTTAGAATCTGATTGAGGCAGATCCTTTATTTTATTGTTTGATTGCAAAGAACCTGATTTCTGCTAAATATCTTTTTTCTTTTTCTTTTCATTAAAAAAATTATAACTGAAGTTGGCCAGTCAAAGGCAGGTCTTGCAGTGAAGGCAGAAGTGTGGTGTGAGAGGGAACCAGGAGCACATTGGGTGCTGAGGTGGGAACATGGCCAAGGCTAATTATAACACTTTCAGTCTAAATAGCTCAGTTCGTTTTTAGTTGGATTAAAAAGGTCAAATTTTCTGCAAAAAAGCTTTGACAGAGAAGGGTTTTGGCTGAGTTTCTCCAGGGGACCGTTGTACCTGTGAGCTCACTTTGCTCTGGTTTTGTAGTGGGGTGGCCATTTGCCCCTCTGCCCTCTCATTCCCAGAAAAGCTGGCTGAGGGTGCAGCCTGAAAAGGCAGCTTGTTATAAAAACAACCCACTCGGCCATCCGCCTTGGTGGGCCAGTTTCATCAACTCCTGGGATTTCATCCCCAGTCCAGAGAGTGTGCCCTGAGTGATTGGGGTTTACTTGCATTAGCTCATTTTTTCCCTGCAATCCCTCATTTTCCCCCTGTAATAGCTCATTTTTTCCCTGCAGAATTTTCTAGGGCTTGGTTAGGCTCTAAATCTTGCTTGTATACCTTGCTGATTGTCTGAGGTTCAGGGGGAAGGAAGGCCAGAGCTGCAGAGGGCAGCATGAACTGGCAAAGCTTTGGGTTGGAAAGCTGGCAGCAGAGCAATGGGAGAAAACACAAGGATTGAAGGAGGGTTTCATTTAGAGGGCAGCCTGGAGAGAAGGAGACCGAAGGGTCAGGTTGGATCTCAGGCAAAGGTCCTTCCCCCAGAGGGTGGTTGGGCACTGCCCAGGCTCCCCAGGGTTTGGTCACGGCCCCAAGGCTGCCAGAGCTCCAGGAGGGTTTGGAGAACACTCTCCGGGTCAGGGTGGGATTGTTGGGGTGTCCTGAGCAGGGCCAGTTGTTGGACTGGATGATCCTGATGGGTCCTGTCCAGCTCAGCAGATTCTATGATTCTGTGTTTCTATGACAGGAGTGGGGACTTGCCATGGCTGGAACAGGCTAAGAAACAAAAAGAGCCTGCTAGGAAATCTCTCGGATGGGGAATTTCCCGTGTGAAATAGAGGGAAAATTCCCCATTTTCCAGTCAATGCTCCTTTGCTGAGAAGTCCTTATCGATTCCCTTCTGAGATGTCCACAGCCTTCAACAGCCCTGTAGGATATGGGGCTGATTTCAGTCCTGTGCTGGAGGACGTCGATTCCTGAATTATTTGATCACGCAGAGCATCACGACCCAGGGCTGCCCTGTCCCCTGCTCCTGTGGCAGTGGTGGCCGCAGGACTTCCCGCTGCTGGGTGCTCAGTAGAGGGAGCTGGGACATGCCACCTCCAGGGACACTGAGGATTTGCTCACCTATTCCTTTGCCTACTCGGGCTGTGCAAGCTGTAGCAGCCAGGAGTGTCTGTGTAGTGCGTACCTACAGCACATGATGGCACTGCAGGAGCGCAAAACGCTCCTCTCAGCTCCTCCAGACTGTTTTAACCCCTTCGTGGAGAAGAAGCTGCTGCTGGTGCAGCTTCCCAGGGACAAGGTGCGGTGGGAGGTCTGGGGGACAGCTGCTGTCCCCAGCTGAGGCAGAACCTTGAGTCCGAGGTGCTGGTGGCTGGAATCACCCCATCTCCTTGGGACCAGAGGAAACACAAGTACTTGTAGCGCTACAGAGTGTGGAGGTGAGCTGGCATCTTCCAAAATGCACAGCGGGTGCTTCCTCACGGCTGTACGTGGTGGGGTCCCTGGTCTTGGCATTCCAGAGTCCATTCATCTCCTCCTCCAAAGGGACTGGCTGTTCTTAGCCAGGCAGCAGGATGGGTCGGTCTAGAGCTAATTTGGGCAGAAGCCCCTGGAAGCCAATGTACCCAAAATTCACCCAGCACTGAGGAAAGGTGCCTGTGCCTTGGGCAGGCTCCGTGGCTGCCGCATCTCTGGCTTCACTCCTGAGCTCATACAGGCAGAGATGGTCTTCAAATACAGGCTGGTCGGAATTTAGCCCTGGGGCAGGTCTTGCATGATAATATCCTGCTGGCTGCCAGCTGGGGTTTGGAAGAGAGAGAGGAAATTGGTTAGTTTGCCTGTTCCTGAAGTTACAGATCCTCTAGCCAAAAACCAGGGAGCGCCGCAGGGATGAACAGAAAGGCTGCAACAGCATTTCCATACAGCACAGGCTTTTTCCTGAAATAATCCCTGCAGGAGAGAAAGTCTGTTAAAATATCTGGAAGTGACAATCCTGGTATTTATCTGTTCTTATCTACAAAGATTTGAAGAGGTATAAACACAGTAAGCTCTGCCCAAATTATTGCCAGATCGAAAACAGTGTGATCTCCTTCATAGAGATTGCCTGAAATTATCTGGTGGGCACAAGGTAATGGTCCTGCTTTTCTTTCTCTTGTTGTCCCTGTAAGAAAAAGTTCTCTCCAGGACTTTTCCTTAAGCAAGAAAACACATATCCAGGAGAAAAAGCTCAGTATCAGGAGAGGAGGGAAAAAAAAAATTACCCTATCCCAGGAGAGGAGAAAGATAGAGAGAGTTTGGATCCTGCAGCTCTCATCCATCTCTCTGGATGGAGCACTCTTTACTTGATATCTCTCTGTTGTAAATGCAGCTGATTGATTTTCTTTCTGTTTCTTCTTTTGCACTTGTTTATTTTAATAAAGATAGATTTATTTTATTTGGAAACCTGAGGCAAAATGTTCCTGTGTCTCCACCCACCCTTCTGGCACTAAGTGCTGATGGTTATTTCAGTGGTTATAATTTGATTTCTCCCTCTCCTGCTGGGCTGATGTGAGAGACACAATATTAAGAGAAGCAGATTTTTTCCTTGGGTAGGGGAGACAGAGGCTGGGAGTGCTGTGGGGAGATGGAAAGAGAATCAAAGAGTGTACTCATTTTCTAGGCCATTTTTTTTTCCAAGTTTGCACCCTCTGATGGACAAAAATCACAGTGTAACTCAACTAATCCATTGCTTTCTGAAGAATGGGGAGTGCCTCATCTCTTTGGATGATTTTGTATTACTCCTGGTCTTTATCAGGGACTCACTGTAGCTTCTCTGTGACAATGATTTCAGGTTTGTAGCCTGAACTATGATAATCTCCATTTTGCAAGTGGGGAAACTGAGGCGCGAAGTAGTAAATTGGTCCCTTCCCTTCAGATCACCTTTGAAGCCAAGAGCAGTGTAAGGAACAGACAGCAAGGACTGATTTCCAAACCCAGGATATAGTCAGCACACATGATCCAGACCACACCTTCAGCACCACTCAGCTCTCCATTAAACTTGAACAAAATGAGGTTTTAATTTCTGCTTTTCAAAATAGTTCAACTACTCCCCAGCTCTTGGAGTTTCTTAGAGAAAAACTCCTGTATTTTGCTAAGAGAAATTTTTTCCCCCAAAAAAGTAAAAATCTGACCCTTCATTTTGAGGCACAGAATCAAAAACTTGTTCATCACATTCTTCTATTTTTCTAAGGAACAGCATCCCTCTTTTCCCTTTTGTCTTTGATTTTTTCTGGCTTCTAAGAACAGGGCTAGTCATTGCTTCTGTGCATAGCTGAAGATAATAACTTGTCTAAATAATTTTTGTCTCTTTTAAAGTATATATCAAGATTTCCTGCTGCACAGTTTACATTTCCTGCTGTGGAGACAAATACTTTAATTAAAATGGGGAAAAAAATCACACAGAAAAATGAAAAAAGCTTCTGTGAAAAGAATCCTAAAAGGCTTGAAATGGGCAAATGGAGCCCTTTGGCAGCCAGGATGCATTTTTTATATATGCAAATATACACACATATATATTTGTGAATATTTTGCTCAATGCAAGGAGGGAGGTGCTGGTGAAAGTCAGGCTTTGAGAAACACCTTTTTTGAGAAAAGGTATCAAACTGCTTGACCTCCAGCTCCTTCTCCAGTCCTGCTGCAGGCCAGATGGAGTGGCTTAGTTTTAGATAATTGTATCTTGAGAATAAGAAGAAAACAGGATTTTCTACCTACCTTGGCCATGCCTCTTTCCTTCACTTAAGAGCAAAAGAGCAAACTAATCCCCTGTGGTTGCTATATTTGATTATAGGACTCCATGTACCTGCTCTCCCTCCCTGGGCTTTAGTCTCCGGGGAAAGCACAGCAGCAGCAATCAGCCAGAAACTCCTAAATGTGCAGGCTGATCCTAACTCCAGGGACGGATGAGAGGGATGGGAAGTTGCAAGTGCAAAATTACTGCTCAGACCTGAAGATTTTCTCCCTAAGTCTAGTTAAGAGGCTGAAAGCATCACATCTGGTTTTGACTGCAAAGTTTGAGAGAGTGGGAGAAAGGGATGCCCTGTTTATAAGGGAGGGGGCAGTGTGAGGCTGCAAGGCTTGGCTGAAGGAAAAATGGTAAGAGAACTCTTTCCTTGTATTTTTAAGCAAAGGAAGCAGCCTGTGAAGGGCACCCACTCAATCTACTGCCATGCCTGCAGTACATCTAGAGGCAGCTCTCCCTACACCCTTGTCTTAAAATATTTCTGAGAAGCACTCCCAATATCCTTCCCCTAAAGTACATCCGTCTACCCAGAAAAACATGCTGCCTCCACAAAGCACAGCAAGCTCCCAGGGCTTCCCATTTAAAACCAACCCTGCTGCACTGCAGTGCTGCCCACAACTGGGGGATCACTGGAGCTTCTTGCCATGACCAGGGGGAGCAGCATCTGCTAGCCATGGGTTCCAGAGAGTGGTAATGAGCAGAAGGATTTGCTTAGATGGAATAATCAGCCTTCTAAAGGTCTTTTTCCAGGCCAGGGTATGGGAGAAGGGAGTGGATTGAGAGCATCACAGCGTGCTACCCCCTGCTAAACTGGGATTTGTATCCGGCTCATTTAGGATAATTAGATGATCACCATCAGATGGGCAAGCTGAGCTCTCGCTTTCTGCACCATCTTTCTAAGAGAGAAGCACATTGTTCCTGCTTTTCACCAGCTTGAACCAACAGTCGCCTCTCTGAGCTGTGACACTGTCCCTGTATAATTAAGGCTGTCAGTCAAACCCAGACACCTAAACACTACAAACTCCATGGTTTAGGGGGACTGATCACAGGACTTTAGTGCTTGGCAGTCAAAGTAGCAATTGCAGGCTCTTTTCCCTTGTTAAAAGACAGATGTGGGGCTGTGAGAAGGAAATGTCCCTGGGAAAGTCATTCGGTGTCTCCAGTGCTCCTCAGATGGCTGGGACCATGGGTCCTGTGCAGATGGTGGGATGTGCTGCACTGATTCTGATGGCTGTTTCTTGTTCAGAGCCTGATTCTTGGGCTCAGGGTTTGGGTGGGATCTGCCTGTACTGGCAGGGAGTTTTGGTGCTTATCTGCTGCCTCAGTGGGCTGGAGCATCCAACAAAATAGGGAGAGAAGGGCTTGAAGCAAGGCAGCTCCTCTCTGTGCATGGTATTTCCCTGGGAGTGGCTGGAGGGAAGGACAGGGCAGACAGACAGACAAGCAGCAGGATCAAACAGCATCAGTGACCACAGAGATGCCTCAGCTGGACTGCAGCAGGGATTCCCTGGTGCCGATGGGCACTTTCAGAGGGCCTTGTGGCTGTTCACTGCCTGTCTTTACCTGGAACAACAAATAAGGCTGTACCTGAGACCAGTGATTTTCTAAAACTCAAGCTGTTCAAGGTCCTGAACAGCTTGACATAACTTTGCCAATAGCTCTCCATCTGTTTCCACCCAAATTCCTCTGTGTAAAAGAGCCGTTTATGTGCTTGGGAATGGGGAGTAGGGCTGGCTGTTCATGGGACTGAAGTAGTCAGGAGCTGGGAGACAGAACCACACGGTCATGAGCTCAAAACCTTGCATTTCTAGACCTCTTTAAGAGATCTCCTGAGCTATCACTGATTCTCAGACCACGATCTGAGTGCCTTTAGGAAGGGCTAATAGGAAATGAGCTTTGATTCTTTCACATGAAGAATCTTGGTGCTTGCAAGAGACTCTTTGTGTGGAGAAAGCCCTTTTTGGAAGGTTTGTTAGGCATGTCTTGTGTATTTGGGGAATTTTGTTGAGAGATGAATTTGTGTCTCCGTAACTGCTGGAGGGTAGAGACTGGCGGTCTGGGGTTTATGTGCAGAAATGCAGGGGAAGGAAATAGGGTTGAATTCAGTTAGGTGTTGCACAATTGCATCTCAACACCATTACAAGTGACTTTAACAGTCCAGCAGAAGTGTGTGATGGAGATACAAATGTAAAATGTCCTCTGAAGGACAATCAGAGAGGTGAAGATGGACTGTCAAACTGATCATTGTGCAGAGAGGCTTTGTCATGGCTGTCATGAGCTTTGTCATGACATGAATGAATAAATGGAATTAGAAGCATAACTGGAATTCTGCTCCTCTCACTTCTTATGGTTAAACAATGGAAAGATGGATATGTGTTTCCCAAATGTGTGCAGAAAAAGGAATACCCAAAAATAAAATCTAGCTTCAGCCTTGGGGCCCTCCTCCTGCCAGGAAAGAGATTTCCCCACATGTCACAGCATTGCAGTTACTCTCATTCCAGTTTTCCCCACCACCCTTTACCATTTTGCAATCAAATCCCTTTTTTGAGTTATATTTCTGTCTATGGTTCCAGACCTCAGATAACCTGGTTCTATAGTCATGAGCAGCTGTGCTGTGTGAGCCCCTTCACAATTTCTGTGCATTCCCTGTCTGAAGACCATTACTGAAAATTAGTTAGTGTAAAATGGGAGGAATTTTGTTTGGCATTCCTTAAAACACTCTGTTCTCACAGCTCTCTGGCCTGAGGCTAGCTGTTCTGCCCATTGCTTCTGGAGTGCAGCTTTCCCCTTCACTGCATGATGGAGGATTATTTCATTAATGAATCTAATGATACTTTGTCTTTGGTCCTGACGATCTTTGTGGTGGTGCTGTGCAATCTTTAATTAACTTTGAGCCTGCCAGGCACTATGAGGATGTTGATAATCTGCAATGAATGCAGGAGAAGCTTGAAGGCCTGGCATGGTAAAAAAACCTTGTCCAAGGTCACACACTGACTCTTGGCTGAGTTGAGGTTCAGTGCCAGGTCTCCTGCTGAAGCAGTGCTGTAAAAAATGTACATTCCCCTGCTGAAATATTTGGAAAGTGCAAAGTGGGGTAATTCAGGTGAGGAATGCAAAGTGCTCTGTTGGGCTTGGGGGACCAGAGAGTGTATTCAGCTGCTCAGAGGATAGGGGCTGCACTGCTCAGCTTTAAAGTCAGTGTTTGAGTTTGTATTGGCCGTGTTGGTTTTACGTGAGCAGGAGGGACTCAGGTAGCACATGGGCCAGGGACAGGAATTTAATGCGTGGATTAAAAGTGAGGTGTCACGTGAGGACTGCCAGAAGGGAATACACACAAAGAGGCACGTGGAAAAGAGAGGGATGCAGAGACCTTGTATAGGCCTTATTATGGATGTGGATTTGTTAAAAAGCGTGTTGATTTCTTCTATTCAACGCTGATTTCCATGGACCTCTATGTTTTATCAAACCAGAGGCTCTATGTTCATGAGCCCTCATCTTCTGCAGCACGTTGTCATAAGATATTCCTTGTTTTCGTTTTGAGGGTGCTGTCCATGTACCTGTCCTGATTTATTTATGTGGGTTTTTTTAAGGTACTGAGTGTGGAAGAAGATACTGGTCCCAGCTGCAAAGGTATTGCTGGTGTTAGTGTTGTAAAAGCATGAGTCTGAAATCCTAAGCAGATGCTTGTTCTTTTCCCTTTTCAAAGATAGGCCACCATGGGAATCATTGCTTTGAACTTAGTCCTCCATATGTGCCGAGAGGTCAATATTGCAGCTTTGGTTACCCTGGAAACCAGGACAATGCTGCGCCAATCCACGATTGCAATATGGGTCACTCATGGAAAAAAAGAGAGAAAATGCCTTTCCTTCCAACTAAGGTGTTCTCCATAGGGGAACCTACAGGTCAAAGCTGGGGGTAAAGCAGCTTAGAGGTCTGGTAGCTATGGCTGGTGTTTTCCATGGAAATTCCTTCTTTTCATCTTCTCTAGTTTGGTGCTGAGGGTCCTCTGCAGTGGAGTCCTGCAAGGGGCTGCAGGCAGAGTTGGGCAGGATCCAGGGCATTTTGGGCAGGCTGGGGGGCACTGTGAGGAATATTCTGAAATTTCACCTCTCTTGTCCCTGCAGCTCTTTCAGTGCAATATCACTGCTGAGAGCAACTGGCTGCTGAAAGTGATGGAGTGATTCCTTCCAGACCCACAACTGCTGAGAGGGGACCCTGTTTCTTGTTGGCCCCTCAAGCCACCACTGATGATCCAGCCTGTGCTCTGCCCTTGTTCCAGGTTGTTTTGAGCAAGTCACACTTTGTCCTGTTGCCTGTGGGGTGGGAGATGAATCCCTGAGATTCAGGGGATTCACTTGCCCTTTCCTTTGCTGGGCTCTGGTTTCCACCACTAACTGTGGTGTTGGGGGCTGGGGTGTTGCACAACCCTTCTATCTTTGGTCATCCCCTCTTGTTTTGTGAACAGCCCACCCTATATTTATCAGTTATTTGTGAAAAGTACCAAACTGAGTCGCTAAACTCGTTTTCAGCCTCTGAGAAAGGGAGGGGATGAGGATGTCATACCTGTCATGGGATTTCAGTCTCCTTCCTAAACAGATACCCATTGCTTTGGAAAAGGGCCAGGTTGTGCACTCAAGAGATTTCAGTGATTTGCTAATTGTTGGGAAACATTGATTCTGTGGGAAACAAAAATTTCTTTAATTATTTTGTTTGAGAATAAATGCTCTTCTCGTTTCAAGGAGTTGATACTGTCTCTTGGGCGGGGGATTTTGGGTGAGGACAGGTGAGAATTACCTTCATATCTCTTCTGAGGTCTTCTCATGACTTTATGACCTTGTATAACCCCTTCATTTCTTCTGTTAATAGTTTTCCTTAGCATGCTGTCAGAACTCTCTCTGTCTCTTCCAGCTTGTTTTGATCATGGAGCCACCCTGCCAAGTCTACTTTGTGTGCTGAAGTTCTTCCACATTTAAAAGGCACCTTAAACCCCACTTATATGTGGCTGGCTCATGTCCATATTTCACCTCTGTGGCATCCTCTACTGTCTCCTTCCAGGATGCAGCTGTTGCCTTTCTTTATTTCCTTCATTGCTGCTTTTATTTCTGGCCTGTTATCATCACGCTGCTACTTCACCAAAATGCTGCCTCTACCACAGAAAAAACATACAGTGATGAATTCACAAGGTGATGGCCGTGTTGGTATGACCACCTTGCTGAAGCCTCTTAGCCAAGTGTTCATTGGGAAAAAGGCTCTTCCTGGACCATTATTAGAGGGCAAACTCTCTAAGTTGGGTTGGTTTGACTGACATCAGGCAGCAGCAGTATTTTGGGTGTGGGAATAGAAGTATAGCACCCATATAGCTGCTCGTTCCATGGAAGGTGAAACTTCTGCTTTTCCTCCCATTTCCTTCCTCCTTCCCCTTTACTGTGGTCAGGCTGTCAGGGCACTTCCTGTGCCATTTGTGTCACTACTTTTCCTGGGTAACTTCTCTTCTAGTAGCTCAGTTGTGCTTGCTGAAAGCTTTCCAGAATGCCCTGTCTTGTGATCTTGTTGCTCCCGCTGCTATTCCTTTGTGGCTGGCCTGGTTCCTCCTCTATTTGAACTGAAGTTTTGTCCTGGTTGCTGCATGCAACTAACTGCCAAAAAAATGCTGACAGAAACGCCCCAAAACATGCAAACAGAAGTGAGCTGAGCTTGGGAGAAAAGAGATATTTGAATAAATTCTTCTTTATGAAGCCAAATACCGGCTTCAGGTTTTACTCTGTGCACAATTAAGTCTTTGCTCTCCAAATAGCACATGATAGCCGCACAGGTTTTGCAGATTCCAAACTCTGGTGTTCCAAGTGGTTACAAACCTGTCTTGACAACTCTTTTGGAATTTGCTGTTTGTAGGTAGTGGAAGTGAGCTTTCAACTGTGTGGAGAATTAATATTCTATGTTCTTCTCCTGGTATAGTAAAATGGTATAAAAATGTTAATGTCTAAAAGCTGGTGTATAAAGCTGGCTGTGAGCTAATCCCAGGAGAGGGTTTGCATTTTCTCCCTGGGTAATGTGCTCACAAGAACTTTGCCACAGCTTCCAGGAGCTGTGTCTGCACTTTCTGAAGCAGCCATTGCAACATTTTCCTGTCATGTAATGTCTAGTCATGGTAGTGAAACCATAAACATGAGGCTCCAAACTGGTCCCTGCCTGTGGCAGTGCTCTGAATAGTTCCAGCAAGTAGGTCTGCGACACAGCTTTGTGCTCTTATGTTTAAGAGCTGGATGGATTTCCCTCAAAACAAATTTGTAATCTCTCCAGGTCACTATGATTCATTAGAGCTGCCTCTTGTTTCAAACTTTCCCAGAGAGTCAGAGCAGTGCTGTAGGGGCTCAATATTTAACAAGCTTCAGTGGTGACACTGAAGCCCCAAATCAACCTTTCTTGTGTCCAGTTTTGAAAGTCTGATCTCCACAGTCCTCCATGCCCTACACACCTTTCATGTTTGATAGTCTGTATAAATCCTTCCCCTACAGCAGACTCATGTCAAAAGAACTGCGGAAAAGGAGGAAGAGTAAGTAGGATAAGGCAAAGCCACAGTAACATAAAACATGTAAATCAGCCTATGAGACACCATAATAAGGATGTAATAGAGAGGGAAAGAAAAAGAAAATAAATCCTATTGTTGCTTCAGTAGAAAAGCCAGCGTAGGTCTAAGGTGGCAAATCCACCTTTTTCAGGGCTGTGGAAGGCAATTATACTTCCTCTGAGCATGGTGTGTTCCCTGCCAAGGCACTTCAGGCACCCTTACATCGGTGGTGACAGTGATTCCCTGCTCTGGCCAGCCAAGGGGTGACCACGATTCATCCAAGGCAGAAGGACAAGGCCCTCCTGGGCTGTTTGGTGCCAGCCTGGCTCTCTCCAGGAGTCCAGGGAGCTCCACTGTCACTCACTGCCTGTCCACGAATTCTTGGCAAGCGAGGCTGGATGTCTCCACCATCTGTGTGAAATCCTTCCAGCCATTTAGATTAAACATTGACTTCAGTAAAATGTAGGGCTCCTAATGACCTGACATAGTCCATATGGAGTAGCTGCCACAGATAGTGACTATCTTGACACTGATTAATCACTTCTTCTAGTAGTGTATTTGTCCCTGGTTGCTTGACACAGTTCTTCCCTAATAGCTCTTGAATAGTTCTGGGGTATTCATATGACCTTGGCTTTGGGGAATAGACCATCTGATCACACACATTACCTACTTCAGGGTAGGCTTGGCTGATTTTCATCAAACAAACTTGGACACTAGTTTTGAGAGGTTTTTCTCTTCCCTGTGTACACCAGTCTCAGTCCTTTTCTGCAATGGGAAACACTTTGGCTGTTCTGGGTTCTGTTTGGTTTAGGTGCCATCATTTGCAATGGGCTTGATCTGTGCTGTGTAGCTTGTAGGGACTGTGATTCCACCTCCATGTCCTTCCTTGACACTTGCAGTCACAAGCATGACAAGCAATCTGCATTACTAGTGGTTAAATGGTCTGTAACTGGAGTCAATCACTGCTCAGACAGAGCAGTGACACTGTCTGACGCCCCAAACTAAATGTGCAGCTTCTCAATCTGAACATTGTTCTTCTAAAAAACTAGGAGATCCAGAAGCAAAGGCAAGAGGCCTTCCAGGCTGATCTATCAAATGTGACCTGTGAGTGCCCCATCCCTGGAAGTGTCCAAGGCCAGGCTGGATGGGGCTTGGAGCAACCTGAGATAGTGGAAGGTGTCCCTGTCCATGGCAGGGGGGCTAGAACTACATGGTGCTGAGTGTATGTGGTCCAGTGCTGTCTCTATCCTGTGCCTGCCAGGTCAGACAGGGGTTACTGTGCAAGGCAGTGATTTACCAGTTCCCAGAAGCGAAGTATTTGTGGAATGTGCAGCAGAATGATCTTAAAGCCATTTGCAGATTATTTTTCCCCCCATTTTCCCTTTTGTTTTATATAAATTGTTTTTCCCAGCAGAGGCCAGGAAAAATCAATATGCTATTAAATTTGTGACACACTTCCTGTTACTTTTCCTTTGCACCCATACAACCTTTCAGACTTGGACAGGTGACTGACTTTCTTAATGTAAGGACTGGTGATGTGTCAGCTGAACCTCAAGGATCTGTAACTGTCTGCACATCTTGAGCCTGGGACCCAGTGCAACATGATGTGATTTAAACCTAATTCATCACAAGTGACTGCAAAGTCAAGTTCTATTAGGTGATCCCTGCTAATTAGGGAAGGACATGTGGCCAGTGCTGCAACCCATCTGACAGCAATGCTGGGTCAGCTGGTGTAGCCTGAGCTCCTCAAGTCCTTTTGGAAGTTCTTGTGGTGCTCCCCATCTCTACCTCCATAAGTTACTGTGCTGTATAAGTGCCAGGATCTCAGGAATGCTCTTTCCCATCTAATCCATGACTCACAACCAAATAGTTGTTACAGATGGTACTTTCACTTAAAATAAGACATGGTTTATTTAATCTTGAAATAGTTTGTGCCCTGTTCCTCACCCTCCATTTTCAGATAGACTTGGAGAAAGAACTGCTTGGGATGACTCCTGAGGCAAATACTGCCTGTCTGCTGGGTAATGGCTGTTGATCTGCCTGTGATGCTGGATTAATGTGGCCTTGAAACAACCCTAGATGCAAACAATCCTCTCTGTTTTCATTTTCTATTGCTACTCATCTTGCCCAAGACAACTTTTCAGCTGGAGTTCAGAAATTACTTTATTTTAATATAAGCAAGTACAAGATGTTTTGCCTGTCCAGCTACATTGTGGATGTCTTTATGCTTTGTAGTGCCTTGCTTAAGATCACAGAGGCTGCGTATACACTGTCTGCTGTTGTGTTACTTATATTATGATAATGTTCAGGAGAACAAAGATTACTTGGGCACATGTTTTTGGAACACAAATTCCCAGTAACATCTCCTTCGTAAGAGATCATTGATGATCCCACCAGCAAATTGCCAGCACAGTGAATCATGTTTCATTTTAGATGTTATTCTTGTCACTTTGAAGGATTCCAAATACTTTTGTTTCTTGTGAGCCTAAAAAAGGCAATTACACAGACATTATGGCTTACTCCAGTCCTTGCACATTGCTGTGTGCAGGCTGAGGAATATGGAATTAACCAGCATTGGCTTTCTAAGCTGGGTGGCTGGGTTTGGTTTGCTCACTTGCATGTTTTCTGCATCTCCTATATCTCTTGCAGTGTCTATAGGATTTGTCCTTGAACAAATTATGATGTGTATTGTGAAACCATCCCTTGTGATAGATGCAGCACATTCTTTGAATGTCCTTCAAGCTCTACTTTCCACTTGACCTCTGAGATGGCTGTGGAATGGATTTTGTGATGCTCCCAAACTCTCCAGTATCTTCAGTAAGTCTCCATTGAAATGGTAATTTCTAGAGCACACTTCAGGCTCATCTCAGCTTTAGATAAAAATTAAATGTGGATTGCTTCATTCCGCATATTGAATACTAAAGGATGCACTCATTTGTTCTCTCTGCAGACACATGATGCTCTGCCAATTTCCTTAATCCAGGCACAGAAGCAGTCAGCAATTGTTTCCATTCACTTTTGATTCCATCTGTAAAAGGAAATACCTGCAATCACCAGAGGCTTTTCAGAACAGAGATTTTGTAGAACTTGTCCAATTTCAACAAACTTTTTGTCTGCTGGCTTAATGGGCACTATCTGGCTGCACATCAGGGTGTCGGTTTTAGCTCCCATTGTGCTGCCATGTGTTTTTCATCGCAGAGATCATCAGTTATTTTAGGATTTCCCTGTCTCTTCCTGGCCCACTGCTAACCTGCCAAAGAAGTCCAACCCTCCACCCTGAAATATTTCAAACTTTTCTTTATAAGTGGATTGCTCACAGCTTATATTTAATATTAATTTTCACAGACTTTCATGAGTAGTCACTCTTTATTCCATCTACTTCTAGACTAATATCCCACCCTTGTGTCATATTTTTGCCATTTCTCTCTCTGTGGTGTTAATGATACCCAGCAAACCTACGGCTGGATCCCCATAACACTTCTTAGTTATCTACAGGAAGACAGGAGTAGATACATGAATGCACCACCATTTTTCAGAATAAATGAAGGCAAGGAGCTTTATTAGAAGGCTCACTGCTGATTTAAATTAATATTGCCAACTAAGAGGTTTTACAAAGCTTTTCCCAGAAACAATAGCTTTGTCTGCACTGGAAATTCAGGATGGTACTGAGATGTTTTTGTAGCCAGGCATCAAAAACAGATTCTGGCAGAGAATCTGTCAGAGGGCAGAGAGCAGCTTTAAGCACAGCTGGGGTATTTGTGACTTTCCCTTTTACTGCCCCCAGCAACCTCCCTGACAGGAGAGGGGAGGAAGGGTGTAATGCATGTGACCACAATTCTGACCACTCTGTGAATCCCCAATATTTACTCCTTGTGCCTGGCCCTGTTCCTGCAATAATTACAATCAGGGTCCAACCTGATGGATTAAACCCGGATGTATGTTCAAACGAGCTCAGCCAGAGATGAACCTGTGCTTATCTGGCTTGGGAAAGCATCTGCCACAGTTGTGCACTTCACTACTTGCCAGTGTGGGGCAGCTGGGAGCATGGCAAGGGTACAAAGGCAGAGAGTAATTTTCTCTATCAGGTACATTTGATTTGTGGGATGTGGAGCATGATCTTCCTGAAACTGTGTTCAGAATTTCACAAAATATTCCCTGATATTGCCTATTTCAGCTGAGCTAATCAGATGCAATCAAGTGAAGTGACCCTGCTGCAACCCATATTCCTCTTTGAAATGTTGCTACTTCCTTTCTTCCCATTTTTTTTTGTTGTTGGTTTGTTTTTGTTATTGTTGGTTTTTTAACATTAAAAAAAAAAATCAAGAGCAATTAACTCGGGGTGTGTCTAGAAACCAGTCACTGACGAATTTCACTTCCCCTCTTGTTCTCTGCCACTCTCAGTGATGTGCAGTGAGAAGCAGGAGTGGTGAAACACAACACTTGGCACTGCAGGAGGTTTCTTGCTCCAGGTCTGTGAGTGATATCCATGCTGCTTTGTCCTGCACTCCTGGCCTCCTGAAGATGCCCAGAAGAGGAGCCCTTCCCCTGTGGACAATCCTGGTGCTGTTGGAGCTGGCACTTGTCCCACCACCGCTGGCAGGCTGCCTCCTCAATCCCTGTTTGGAGGTACGTGAGCTCTAAGTGAGCACAAAATCCTTCTGTTTCTCTGGTGCAACTTCTCCCTATGCTTGGGAGATTTGTTTCTCAAGCCTGTTTGGTAGTTGTCTTATGAAAGCTCATCTTTTTTTCCCAAGGTTGTTACCAAGGCAATTGAAGTATTTGAAGTAAAGGCTGGTCTCAAAAACATCCCAGAACCAGAATCAGCAGCATGAACCCTTTTCTTCTTGTTGGCTTTTAGTATCTCTGAAGATGCTGCAATGCATTTAATATAATAGATTTTTTTTTTTTCTTGGAAGAGATCCAACCCTTGTGTATAATTTCTAAAAAAAAAAAACAAAAAGTATTTATGCCAAACTTGTGCAATAGAGTGATTTCGGCTGTGCCCCGAGTATCTGACACTGACCAACTGCCTTTTGCAAAGTTTTGTTGACAATTATTACTTACAGAATAACTTTGATTCAAGCTGCCTGATTATCTGCAGGGTAACAGAGAGCCGAGGCTGGACACCCAATGGACCTATGCATGTTTGTCTTGCTGACTCTCTCAAAGGTTGCTGCTGCTTCATCCATAGCCCCAGGGGTCACTGTCCTGTAGCTTTACACCTGCTTCAATCAGCAAGAAATGTAGCTCTTCTTGAGGAGTAGGGCTGGTTCTATTAGAAATGGGAAAGATGGTTAGGATATATCTAATATTATTTCCTAAAACTCAGGGCAGTTCATTTAGAAATTAACCAAGGTTGATCATTCTGCTCCTGCTTTCCTGATAGTGTAATTTTCTGGCACTTCATGAAGAGCAGATGTTTACTCTGATTGGATCTACCACTGTTACAGGTCATCCCTAACACGACTTTCAGATGCACTGGACTGAACATCTCTGGAGTTCCTGCTGGAGTCCCAAATACCACCCAGAACTTGGATCTCAGTTTCAGCAATCTGAAATTACTGAGGTCAAATTATTTTTCATCAGTCCCTGAACTGCAGCTTCTGGACCTTTCAAGGTAATGAGCTCTTTTATGTGGATACTGATTAATCTTGCTCCACCAGCTGTGGTGGCTTATTTTGAGGTCTGTTGGTCTTGGCTGTTCATTCTTCTTTATTTTTTGTTGTGACTTTACCCCTGTATCTGTCACTTTGCACATCCCTATGGTGAAGAGATGTGCATCTTTTAGTCCAGTTACTGAGGGCACACCCTCCATGCAGAGCTGGGTCTGTCAGTCTGATCTTGTAGGCTGGGGTGTGAGAAGGAGGAGGAAGATGTTTTACTTGTCTCTGAACATTAAAAATGTCAGACTTTTCACTATTACAAATGCTCTGAAGTGGAACATCTTGAGTGAGCTGTTTTTCTAATCACAGTTTAAAAAAATAAGATGAAGGTACATTCATTTTCTAAAAGGCTGTTTTAAAGTATCAACATATTCTCTTTTCCCTTCTCCTCATGTATCTGGGGGAGGAGATGGGGGAGGCTTATTAGCAAATTTGAATTGATGTATAATTTCCATTGACTTGGGACAACAATTTCTCTGAGTAAATTGTTTCACTGAAAAATGTCACTCAGTTCCATCACTGTTACAGCTCCAAAGTGGCTGAGTGGCAGAGCATTTGCTGTTAGACACTGCCTGGATTATAAAGCTAATTTTGCTGAATTCTTTGCAGAATGGATTTGGGTCTCAACTTCTGGATCTTGCCACATGAAACCATCTTTAGGTGGCCCCCTTCTTTTTACCTCCTTTTTCTTTAGCAGAACTGCTGTCAGAGCTGTGAGCTTTGCCACAGCTGCATCACTCTGGTGCCAGTGGAACTGCCCAGATGTGGCTGAGGTGACAGTTGGAAGGCTGTGAGGGTGTAAGGTGTAAGGGAAGGGTGTATCTGGTTGTCTGTGCCGTCAGTGATAATCAGCACAATGGCACTTTGGCTTAAACAGAAAGCTGGAATTCTTCTTTCCTGGTGCCTGCATGAATTTTTGACCTTCACTGTAGCTTAAAGTATCTTGCTTTGCAGTTAAACTTCCTGTTAGAGCGGGAGGAGGAGGTGAGAGGAGGTCTCCTGCTGTGGAAGGGTTCCATTTGTTTATCTAGGAGTGCTGGCTCTGCCCAGCACAGCAAAGCCAAACCAGCCCCTGACATGAGGGTGAGAGTGTTACACCGGCATCTAGTGCTGCAGTGTTAGTGACCATGAGAGGGACAGTGTTTCATGCACTTTTATTCTCTTCCTGCCTAACAGGTGCCACCTCCATAAGATAGAAGATAACTCCTTTAAGGAACTTCATAGACTTTCCACCTTAATTTTAACTGCCAATTCCCTCCAGTACTTGGGGACAGCAGCCTTCTATGGCTTAATATCTCTGAAAAAACTGGTACTGGTGGAAACCAACATAACCTCTCTGACTGACTTGCCCATTGGACATTTGCATACCCTGCAGGAGCTGAATTTGGGCCACAACAATATTGCTTCAGTGAAGCTTCCTAAGTATTTCAGTAACCTGACCTCTCTCAGGCACCTGAGCTTTTTCTCTAACAAGATCACATATATCTCCAAAGGAGATTTTGATGCCCTGAGGGAAGGGAACAGGCTCAACCTCACACTGGTGCTTTCCTTGAATTATATAAAATCCGTAGAGCTGGGGTCCTTTGCAAGGATTCACCTTGGTGAGTTGGTTCTAAGGTCCACTTTTGAGAACTTCAGCATGATGCACACTTCTCTTCAAGGCCTGACTGGTTTACAGGTCAACAGACTAATAGTTGGAGAATTCAGAAACAAGGAGAGACTGACAGACTTTCAGAGTGGACTCTTGAGTGGACTGTGCCAGGTCCAGATGCAAGAGTTTGTCTTAATCTGTTTCAGGGAATTCAAGAATAAGACAGACACTCTTTTTAACTGCATAGACAATGTCTCCACTATTCGCTTGGTGAACCTCAAACTTCAAGACATATCAGAGGTTCCTGTGTCCTCTCAAGTGAAAGAGCTGGAATTCAAGAAATGTCATTTCCAGGAAGTGCCTGCCATGAAGCTGTCGACTTTCAAGGAGTTGAGAGTGCTTCGTATTACCAAGAACAGATACCTTAAAAGTTTTGAGCAGAAATTTGACAATCTAACTAACCTGGAGGTTGTAGATTTGAGTGAGAATATCCTCACCTTCAGCGGCTGCTGTTCCTGTCTGTTTCAAAATTGTCCAAATTTGAAACATTTGAATCTAAGCTTCAATTCTGACATCAGATTGACTGGAGAGTTCACTAATATGAAGAATTTGTTATATTTGGACCTTCAGCACACAAAGTTATTTGGTCCTGGCTCCTACCCTGTCTTTCTATCCCTTCAGAAACTCATTTACCTTGATATTTCCCATACCAATACTCATGTTAAATCTCAGTGTACATTTTGTGGCTTGAACTCTCTGCAAGTGCTCAAGATGGCAGGGAACTCCTTTGAGAACAATAGGCTGGCCAACAACTTCAAAAACCTAAGTCACCTCCACACCTTGGATATTTCAAGTTGCAAGCTAGTACAGGTGGATCAAAGTACATTTGATGCCCTTTCTGAACTAAAAGAGCTAAACATCAGCAACAATAAGCTCCTGACCTTCGATCCTGGAGTCTATCAGCCACTCCAAGCCCTCAGAGCCCTGGATTTCAGCAACAACCAACTGACTGTTCTGTTGGACTCAGCCCTGGAAATCCTGCCTGACAACCTGGCCCTGTTAGACATCTCTCAAAACCTGTTTGACTGCACTTGTGTAAACCTGAACTTTCTGAAGTGGATCAAGGAAAAGCAAGAGCTCCTGCAGAACAAGGAGTTGATGATATGTCACATGCCTCAGGACATGAAGAACATGAGCCTGTCAAGCTTTGACCTGTCTTCCTGCCACCTCAGTGTAAGCAAAATTGTCTTCTTAGTGATCATGGTGCTCAGTGCAGTGGTGTTCATCTTCCTCATTTATAAATACTACTTCCAGCTCTACTACGTATTGGTGCTGCTCAGTGGGTGCAAACATTCTGCAGAAAGGGGTGACACTTATGATGCATTTGTTATCCACTCCAGCAAAGACCAAGAATGGGTGATAAAAGAGCTGGTGGAACCCTTAGAAGGAGGAACACCTCCCTTCCAACTGTGTCTATACTACAGGGATTTCCTACCAGGGGTACCCATTGTCACCAATATCATTGAGGAAGGTTTTCTCAGTAGCAGGAATGTCATTGCAGTCATCTCTACTGACTTTCTGGAAAGTAAGTGGTGTAGCTTTGAGTTTGACATTGCCCAGTCCTGGCAGCTTGTTGAGGGAAAGGTTGGCATCATCATGATTGTACTCGAAGAAGTGAATAAGGCCTTGCTGAGGCAGAGGCTGGGGCTGTCCCAATACCTGAGGAGGAACACCTACCTGGAGTGGAAAAACAAGGAAATAAGCAAACACATCTTTTGGAGACAGCTGACAAGTGTCCTGCTAAAAGGAAAACAATGGAATAATGAGGAGGTAAAGCTTATGTGAAGAGAAAGAGTGATCTCTCCTCTTCCAACCTGCCCTCGGCTGATGGATGGTGCTCAGAAGTTGGTTCTTCTGTTGCTGTTCAGAGTCAGAGGGAGTGGATGGAGGCACCGCAAAAGCACTACAGAAATACCTGTCTTGCTGGTCAACCTTTCTCAAGAGAACTTGCAAGTTAAGGAGAGACAAGAGCCAGAAGAGTATCTGCCTGAGCTCCACGTTTGTCCACGGCTGCCAACCAAAGCTGATCCAACAACATGCCCAGGTCTGGTCGATCAGTGAGTGGACCCTATGCTCTTACTGTCACTTGTCTGCCTCTGGAACTGGATTTGGGTCCTGAGACCATTTACTCAGTAGAATTTCAGTGTCTGTTGCTGTGAGTGCACAGGATCCTTGGCCCTAAACATGGTGGGAAACAGAAACAATATTTGGACTCAGAAAGTCTTGCACCTGCCTCCTTCTGCCCCATGAGTCAGGGGGAAAACCCTCCAGAGAGCAACGGGGTGTCCTACAGCATAGACCACCTGGCAGCTACTCAGTGAAGATGAGCAGTTTTGTCATCAGTGTGGGAGGGAGGTTTCCACTGTGGTAAATTTCCCCAACACGTTACTTTCAGTTTTCTTTAGACAGAGACCCAAGATTGAAACCATCACCTGAAACTCTTATTTATATCCAGATTGCATCACATTTGAGACAGCAGTTTGATGTTTTCTTGGGGGATCCAAAAATCAGTGGGATTCAAAATAGCCATAGAAATGTTTAACACCTTTAAAGGCAAATATTTCTTTGTTCTGATTGCTTCTCCTCCTCCAGTGTGTCTGGATATATTGTGTGAGCAAAACAGAGGCTGAACAAAGTGTTTTGATATTTAGAGACAGACAGTTCTAGAATAAGCTTTTCCACACTTTGGACCAGGCTTAATTCACTGTTGGAGGGTGGTGTAGGAGCCTCCGTGGTTAGAAATGGATATCAAATCAGCCTGTGTGCCCTGCCTTTCCCAAGAGTCAGCTGCTACCTGGAACAGGCCAGGCACTGGATGGGGGAATTTTGCTTTTGTTTCAATGAGAACGTGCCTGATATTTTGCAGGGAGAAGAGACAGAAGAGTCTGAGTTGACTAAACTAAATGTATTCCAGCACTGTCCTGAATGAAAGTCTAAATGCCATTGAGTCATATTACAGAGTATTCCATCAATGTGTTGGATATTGGATAGTGCAGGAGTATTGCTCTCTGTTTACCAAAGGCTTTGGTTGGGATTAATCACTGAATTACTCTAGTTTTGATCTTGCAAATCCTTTTATAATCAATGATATTCTGCAGACATAAAACAGAAGCAATTGAGTGGTGAATCAGATCTGATATTTATTCAGAAGGAAGGCCTGATCCAGCTCACTTTTCTAAGCACCAGTCAGCGACATCTCTGTGGAAGCCAGTGGTCAGGGATCAACATCAGACACTATTTGAAAGACAGGGAGAGTTGGTTCCAGCCCTTGTGCTCACTCTCTTTGTGCCGTGTCAGATAACACTACCAAAAAACCCACAGCCCTCTCTAAACTTTTTTGCCACCCAGGAGATGAAGATTTAATAAAACTAAACTCACTGCTGCATTCCCTTGCCCAGAGAGTTTGATTTGCATCTGCTGAGTACTGTTCCAGTAACTCCCAAGTGTGATAACCCTTAGCTCCATGGTGAGTGATGGGTCCTGCAGACCTTCCTCCTCACCCTTCCACATCCACCTTCCACCTTCTCCAGGGACAGAGGCTTCTGGAGCTGTTGGGAGACAGTTAAACCAGGGCACAGCTCAACGTTACCTGGATTGAGTCCAAAGGAGAGCACAGAGGACAAAGCAAATATTATCCTGGATTTCAGCAGCTACAAGTTAAATTGGGAAACAAAAGAGGAAAAATTAAATAGAATGGGAGTTCCAGCTCCTGAATTGAGCAGCAGTGAAGCTGCATTTCTTCTTCACTCTTTCTCTCTGTGGCTCCTCTACAACAATTCAGTGTATGTGTATTTCTGGCACAAAGCACAGAGAGCTATGATTCTTGATTGTAATTATAATAATGAGTTTCAGAAAGCCTGCGAGTGGTTCTGGGCGTTATAATAAGGATTTAGGACAGTATTGTTTAAGAAGTGAATGCTTGTTAGAATATCAAAGCAACTTTAGGAGAGCTGGAGTGCTGCTGAGATAAGGCTCTCACCTGTACAATTTAAAAACAAACTGGTCACTTATTTTTCTCTTCCTGTTCAGTCTCCACAGCAGAGATGGATATAGGAGTTGCTTCAGGCTTCCTTATTGCCAAGAAAAAGCACAAAACCCACCATAACTTCTGGAAATGTGAGATAGAGACTGGGGGCTGAGGCGTGCAGAGTACAGCAAAGTTTGGGAGAGGTTCATCCTCTGCAAGCCCCACTGTCACTGTCATCCTGCTTCCCTCCATGAATGTAGAGATCTGTATGACTTACTCCTCATACTCTTGACATGACTAACTCTCCAGACCGTTCCCTGCTCTCTTGCCCTTCTCTGGAGATGTTCCAGCCCCTCAATGTCTTTCTTCCAGTGTGGGGTCCAGAGTTTAACACAGAACTTCAGGTATGGCCTCACCAGTGCCCAGCACAGAGGGACAATCACTGCCCTGGTCCTACTGGCCACACTGTTGCTGATACAGCCCAGGATGCCACTGGCCTTCTTGGCTCCCTGGGCATACACTGGCTCATGTTCAGCTGCTGTCAACCCCAGGGCTTCTTCCAGCTTTCCAGCCACTCTGCCCCATCCTGGAGAGCTGCAGGGTGTTGTTGTGACCCAAGTGCAGAACTTGGCACTTTGAATGCACAAGATGATTTCTTCTATTACTGAGACTTTCTACAACAGAACAAGGATTATTTTCCTTTTGCTGCACAAAGAGGTACTCTGTGATTCTGTGATTCCATAACCTGCCCAGGCAGTGCCTTTCTGCTGCAAGGTGAATTTTATGAATTTAGGAGGGAAAAGACTGTATGAACAATTATATTTTCCCCATTTACCCAGCAGAGAAACAGTAGATTTGATTTTGGAAGACTTAAAACAACTTTTCCCAGTACAAAAAATGGGAGAACTGCTGTGATTCACATCAAAACACACATACCTTTTTACCTTCATTGTAGCAACAAATTTTCAAAGGGAAACTTAACATTCTCATGTCTCCAAACCTGTTGGTGTGCACTGTTGTTCGAAAGTGTTCACTCTGCAGCAGGCAGGTTTGATAGGATTTATTTGTTTGGGTGAATAAATGAGCAGCCAACCAAACATCCGTGCAGGTCTCCATTCATCTCTCATTCAAATAGCAAAACATATTCCAGTTATTTAAGCATCTATTCTACCCAGGTCATAAAAACAGATGGAGAAAAAGCTCCAAAGGGCTGTTGCATCCAAGTTATTTCATTTGTAATGGGGATGTGCAAGATTTCACTATGTGCTTCATTTGACCCGTGCAAAATGCCAGTAGAGATGAAGCTCTGGTTTCCCTTACCCTGCAGAGGGTGATGCCTCGGAGGCTGGAAATCATGATGTGCTGTGGTTTGCAGTGAGGGCTCTGCACAGAGCAAGCCCTCGTTAGTGTGATTGCATTTGTGGTCTCCACACTGCAGCAGAGACATTATGCAAAAGCTGAGAACCAGAGTCATGTGTGTGGCTTTCCAGCCTGGCTCTGGCTGGCTGCAGGAGCAGCGCTGTGGGAATGCTCCCTTGGCCTCCCTGAGTATTAGCACAGACTTGCAGTGTCAGTTAGAAAATCAACAAAACGAGAAAAAGCAGCTGGTTTCTCTGGACCAAATGATACTTGACAGGAACAGGTTGAAATTTCTCTGGAAGAGTGTTTGTCCTTTGGGAAATGCTATTTTGTAGGTGGTTTATGGAATTTAATGAGGTAGCATAGTGAATCTGTGGAATGGGAATTGTCATAGCATTTCTGGTTTAGTATTGCATGGGGTTGTAGTCTTGGAACAGATATTGTGCATGGAAACAGTGATTTTTTAAAATGTTTTGGAGGGGTTGGAGAAAAGGATTTCAAATAAAAGTTAAATTGCTCCACAACGTCATTTAAAAAACCATCATTTTAGGCTTATGCTGTTGTTTTCCAGAGTGTGTTTTCGTTTTGAAATTTGTTTCTATTTATATAATCTGACAAGCCTCCCAGAACAGCATTAAAATGTAAAAATGTTTTCCACACACCCAAATTAAAACCCACAAATTTTATTTTGTGTGAAAACTCGCATTTTTTTATTTTTCTTCCATGCTGAAAAGCAGAACTTTTGACAAAATTAGCTCAGTTGGTTAGAGCATGGTGCTAATAACACCAAGGCTGTGAGCTTGATCCTCATATGGGCCATTTACTTAAGAGTTGGGCTCGATGATCCTTGTGGGTCCCTTCCAAAACAGAATATTCCGTGTCTCTGTGAATGTGGTATTTAAATCAGCCCCATACAAGATTTAAAGAATTGCTGCACTATTTGGTAATCTGGTAAAAAATGGAAATTCCTCTTCCATGACAGCTCTTACCCTGACCCTCTCAATGCCAAACCTTCACCTGCCCGTATCTCACGTGCACTTTAGGCAGTAAAAACCACTGATGAATCGTCAGAATGAATTTCACTAAGTGCCTTTTGCAAAACATCTTGAGTAGGTGCAGTCGATCGATACAAACTGCCTGAGCCTGAGAGCAGCTGAACACGGGAGGAAAGAAGCAATTCCTTAATAAGTTGCTCTTTGCCATCGCAGCTCAGGCTGAGAATTGGGACAAATGACAGCAAAGCATGATTTGCAGAGAAGAGCCCATCTGCCAGGAGCTCTCACCTTCCTCAGCCTCGAGGTCACTTAGAGGGCAAAGTCAATAATCCACCAGCCTGGACCTCGCTGTGCTGCTCTGAGCACAGAGAGAAACATTGCATAATTGAGGACAGCTCTGATAAAAGCCTTGAAAAGCAAGAAAAAGAGATGAAAAGAATAAGAAAGACATTAGTGCAGGATCACAGTTTAGGTGGATGAATCTCAGCTGCTGGAGGTGACTTGGTCCCAGGGTTTCCAGCACTAACCAAAGCACCTACAAGGCACAAGATTTGTGGTTAGTCTTTAAGTTCTACCTTTTTGCATAATGGTGATAAGAAAATGTTTTAGAATCAGGACATCTGAAAAGCTCCTTTTAAATCAGGTTTTTGCATACCAGTGCCTATTCAGAGAGCAACTAAGGCAGTGGTGTTGTTTTCTATCACTCCTGACAAGAGAGAGGTAATTCTGCTTTGTTCAGCGAGTCCTCCTGGGAGAAGCCCAGATTCAGGACCTGTGAGGTTCTCACCCTGGTGGTTTCTTGCTGAGAGAGCTCTCCCTCTAGATCACCCTGAAACGGAAAATGGTGTTTTGTATATTCCTCTTATGCATGGGCAGCAGGTGAGAAGGGGATTTTGTCCCTTCGCCCCACTCAGGGGAGATCCCACTTGTAGAGCTTCCTCCAGCTCTGGGGTCCCAGCACAGGAAGGACATGAGCTGCTTGAGTGAGTATGGAGGAGGCACCAAGATGATCAAAGGGATGGAGCAGCTCTGCTGTGAGGAAAGGCTGGGACAACTTGGTTTGTCCAGCTCCAGAGAAGGTGTTGGTTTAGGACTTGGGTCTTCATAGAGGGGTGGAAATGAGCATCTCATGGGTACCAGCTGTGTTGTGCAGGTGACAGGATGGAGCCTGGCAGCCCTTGGGGGTCCAGCTGGGACAGGTGACTTCACGATTTCTGCAGGGCCACAGCCCTTAAGGGCAAAAGCAGCCCGGCTCAGACCCTCCTTTGTGCCTGGCAGGCTAAGATAGAGAGTGAACTAATACATACAAAAAGTCCTCCAGGTCACAAATTCTTCACTCTGCTTATAATCATTCCCAACTACAGGACAAAAGTTACAGGAGGATAGATAGTCTCAAGGTAACAGACATCTGCTTGCCATATCTAACCTATGTTAGCTAACATCTAACCTAACCCTAACCTAACCTAGGCTCTCCATCCACTGCACAGCCACCTCCCTCCTGGCCTATCTGAGCCCTTCTCTGACACAGGGTCTCTGTGCTGTGAACTGATGGGCAAAGCATGGGATTTACTTTCCAAAAATGGCACCAGAGCCGTCCAAAACACGTTTATTACTGCTGAGGCAAAAGATCGCCCCATACAGCTGGGACTTGCAGGGAGAACAACCGCAGCCTCCCCTGCCTGCAACTCCTTCCACTCTTATCGCCACATCTCGAGTACTACGCAAATGACAATAGGGTATTGTTAGGCAAAAGTGATTTAATTGCAGCCTACACTCCCTGAGAGGGTATGATCGGCTTTTCTCCAGATCTAATCTCCAGTCTTTAGCTTCTCTTCTCCCCCTCTCATCCTTTCCTTCCCCTCAAAGTTTCTCTCTTCTCTCTTTCAACTCCCAGTCAGCAGAAAGTGACCAACACAAAATGTGTGAAGGAAGGGAGGGGTGTCCTTGTTACTTCTCTTTTTTCTACATTTTTTGAATAGCCTTTAAATCCTTTGGAGTGTTGTGTCCCACAAAAAAGGATTAGCAGTAATTCCCCTGCCATCTCTTGCTTCTGACGCTCTGACAATTCATTCTCCCGAGATCCCCTAAGCTCACTGCTGAATACATTAACCAGAGGACACGGAGTGGGCTGGAGGACACTGATATCCTGTGGCCCCGCTCCCTACAGCCTGGTGGTCCAATATAACACATTCACCCACCCACCAAACCCCCCTGCATCAGCTCTTCTACTCCTTAGTAGCACAAACCTGAACTTGCGATTTGCTCGGAGTAGTTGAGCTCCTGCACTGTGGGATTCACAAGGCAATGTCTGGAAGCCACTCGCCTTTCCATGTCTTAGTGATTGATCTGGTGGGAGCCTGTGCCCACTCCTCTGCTCCCAGGTTGCAATCCTGATTTCTTTTCCAAGCAGTGTAGTCTGGGAAGGGGACACTACCACTGCTGCCTGGTCTTGGATGTTGCAAAGCCCCCTTAGATGACAAATGCTGCCTGTTGTCTCCACCCTGCCTTGTTTTCTCTGTTGGTAGAATGGGGTTCACAACCTGCATTCAGTGATTTATTGGAGCAAAGGACTGAGACAGACGAAATCGAGATCAGAGATCATGAAAATGTCACTTCCTGTTCCCCAGCTCCATTTCCCCCATCTTGGAATTTCAAAATCCTCCTCTTCAGCTGCCCTGAAGTCACGTTCTCCCAACCCCTTTCCTGTCACTGGTCCTGCTTGTGGTCACATAAGGTTTACTTTCTTTAAGGGAAGTAAATGCAGTGACAGTAGCACAAAAAAACAAACAAAAAACCCCACAAAAGCAAACAAAACAAAAAACCCCCAAATGAACAACAACAACAAAAGGCACAGTGTTTAGCCTCCAGGACCCACTTTGCAATTCTGCTTAGGGGGAGATAATTCTGCTCGGAGGAGTGAATCCCTCCCTGCCCAGGTATTTCTTTGTGCCACCCCTTCTCTGATGCTGTAAGTATTAAAATAAGCTGTTAATAAGAAAATACACAGGCTTCCCCCTCTCAGCTCCTCCTGAGACTGTGGCCCACGTCTTTCTGCCCTGCACAGAGTCAGCAAGTTTTGGTTCCTCATCTCATGTCCTCTCCAGCAGCCCAGATGTTGCCTGATGCTGAGCTGGGAAGCCTCATTCTATGCTCTGCTGGTTCCCACACTTCTCAGTGCCCCACTGAGGGCAGATGGGTGACACAATTCACTCCTCAGATATGAACTGTCTGAACTGGGGTTTTTTCACAGCCTTGATGTAAATAAAAGGATGCCTGCCTGCTGAAAAGTGTCCTGTCTGGGAACCAGCCTTCTGCTCTGGATGGGGAGATGTCCACAGGGCTCCCCTGTGTGATGGGGAGGTGCCATGGGCTCTAGAGGTGCCCTCCTGGCATCTCTGGGGCTGGAATGGGGAGAGAAGGATGACAAGATGCTGACACTGGAGCCTGAGCCAAGTGTGGAGAGTTCCTTGCCCTCCTTGATAGCCATTTCTCTTGGAAAAAAGGAGGAATGTTTTATAAAGAGCATCATGAAAGCAATGTATATCATGATTTCAGTGAGCAGACAGCACTGAGATAGGAGCATCCCCTCGGATTTGCCTGCCGGAGGTTATTTACCTCAGGAAGATACTGAATAAAAGATACAAAAGTACAACAGAAAGTAGCATTATTTGCTCCTTTCAAAGCATGATGGGAGGCAGAAAAACATTATAAGGGGTATCTCTGAGTCTTGCCAGCCTGGATTTGTCAGGGCAGAGTTTTCACGTAGTGCTCTCCGGGTGACCCAATTTCTGAGACACAGGCACAGCCACACACAGGCTCCTGCACACACACTCTGAGCCACAATCCACAACTTTAATAGCTGTGTGACATACAAAGGAGATTTTGATGCAAAGTGGAGCTGACAGAGAAGTGGAAGAAGTATCTGGTTTTTTGCTTTTTTTTTCCATCCAGTGCCACACCAGGATTACAGTCAAGGTAGTTTCAACCTTCAGCAAGGGCTGATGTTACTGTGGGTTCTGCTTTTAATGACATTTAACAAGAAGCAGCAGCTCGGGGAGGGGGAACAAGGGTTTTCTTTTCTTTTCAGAAGGAATTTACTTGGGCTGTCAGGATTTAAGGCATGAAGGGAATGCTTATGGGGCTGCAAAGAGGGCTTAATGTATTTGCTGCTGGCAAACAGGAGCCCTGTCAGGCATCCGATGAAAGATCTGTGTAGGTGGAAGTGTGTTTTGGAGGGTGTCACAGCAGTGTGGTCACGCTGGGGTGACTTTCTGTCCTCGGTGGTTTTCTGGCTGTGGAGATGGTGTGGGTGACATGGAGGTATCATTATATAGCAGTGATCTCTGTTTTGGAAAACTCTCCCTTGAGGGTGAGATGGCTGCTCCGGTCCAGCTGATGGATATTCCTTCTCTCAGCATGTTTTTATCAGACTTTTCTATACACCCTGCAGTGAGCAGCTAGGAGCCTGTGTGGATAGGACAGGATGCTGAGGCAGGTACAGGCTGGATTGATACTCCAGGTTGGATACCCAGCTATCTGGATCAAGGCTGGCCAGGAATGGGTCCAGACATCTCAGAAAGCTCACAACCTTCCCTAGGTCACCTTGACCAGGTTGGTGGCAACTTGCTCTAAGGGAAATTGGGTGAGTTTGACTAATTTTTGGGGAAAACCATTTGTCTTATGGCATGAGGAATTTTTAATGAGCCAAGGTGGGGCTGTGATGAGGAAGAGCTCGTCCTCAGTGGTGAGCACAGAGCCACGTCAGTGGTCACATGATGTGCAGTAGGTTGTGTGTGTTGGGGAAATACAACCTTGAGCTCCTATTTCTCTGTCCAGCCCCTTTTTGGATAGGAAACCCTCTCTTCCCACTCTTCTAGCTGGAGGGGAGGGCACCCACCATGTCAGGAACCCTGTTCCCCATGAGATGAGCTGGCTGGGAACTCAGAGCAGATGCACCAGGAACCAAACAGGCTGCTCTCCCCTGGCTGGTATGATGGAGTGCTGATAGCTCTGTGCTTCGTGCCTGCTCTTTGCATCCGATATCCAAACATGGTGCAGGGAAATGACAGCAATATGTGTCCCCCTGACACCCAGAGAATACAGAGATATTGCTGTGAAAATGAGGCTGCCGCCACACAGCTAAACTCTGAACCCTTCCCTCTGCCAAGGAGCTATGATTAGAATCTCATCTCACTCTCTCTTGCACAGCACCTGCAGAAGAAAATCCCACCCAGCAGCACGAAACTATTTTTAAAGGCCTTTTTCTCAACGTGCTGGAAGACGGGGCTGGTGAGAATCCTGCTGGTGCTGCAGAATTCTTTCAATCCCCCTCGCAGGAGCTAGACTTTGGGAAAGTGGTTCAGAAAGAAAGGAAGTGGCAGAATTATTTTGCCAGGTCTGAGGCTTGTGGTAGCTCTTTGCCTTGGAAAGCTGAATTTCAGCATCTTCTGTCTGTTGGTTGGGGTTTTTTTAGGTTTGTACCTAAGTCAGTGAGATGCCTCCAGCTGTGAGAGACTCATGTGCTTTGAATAGAGGGGCACAGGGCTCCGTGTCACAGGAAGTGTGGGCAGGAGCATGTTCCAGTGCTGCTCTGCTCTCCTCCCACCCAAGGCTGTGTGTTGGGAGTTGCCTGCAGGTTCTTGGCATTGCAGAGTAAGAGGTGGTGAAAGCAAACAGGCAGAGAAGACCAAGGAGCTGGAAGAGTCATGTCCTTGACATGTGGGACATGATGTGCAGTGAATTCTGAGCTGCCAGTACCAAAATGGTTTATTCACCTGTATTTTGTAGGTGAATAGATGTATCGAGAAGCCCTAGAAATGGCAGAGGATGGAGAGGGAGTGTAAGTGTGGGCAGCTTGAAGCAAAGCCCCATATTCCTCTTGATATGCTGCTCATGGATAGGGTTTCTGTTCAAACGTAATTTGCTCTCCCTCTCTGAATGGAAACAGAGAAGTGTATTACATTTATGTTAATAAAAGAAGTGGCTTTGCAGGCGGTGGAACAGGGGAAGCATGGTTTTCTACGGTCATCTCCCATGTGGATCTCTAGTGTCTGATAGAGTGGCTGAGCTTATATCACACTCTGGGATTGGGCTAGAAATGGGAAGGGCAATGGGAAGAAGTGCTCATTTGAGTATATCCTCCCTTCTAAAGTTTGTTAGGACTCAGTTCCTCTGAGATGTCTCTTCTTCCCTCAAATCTGATTATAGGCCAGCAGGTTTAGAAAGCTATCATGCAGTGCCCGTGAGGCAGAAAGCACAATCTGGGAAGCCTTGTTTCCATGGAAAATTATGTTAAAAAAATAAACATAACTGACCTGGAATACCTAGAAGCTATTTGTTTTTACATCCCGCAGAGTTTGCCCCACATACCTGTGCTTTTCATGCTCACATTTATTACTGGGGTCTGGAGCTGAGATGGAGACTGGCACTAACCTGAGGAAAAGGTCCCAGTTAGAATGTACCACACACCATACAGTCTGCAGATGGAGCATGCAGCACAAAATAGATGTAACCAGCCACAAAACCACTTCCCATTTTGTATAACACAAGCAGAAAGAGATTTGAAAAATGTTCCATTTCTGTATAGAAAGACTATTTTTAAAATTGAACAGTAAGTTAGTCCTCTATTGACTTTCAATTTCCATCCTCTTACATTTCCATAGCAACTCTGGCCATTTATGCATTTATCTTTGTATTTAACTTTCCTCTCTCATATCATTTCAAGTGGACTCAAGTGCTGCAAAAGGGTTAAAACATTTTTTTCAAATATCTCCCTGTTTTAAAGCAATTGCTTGAAAATACATGCATACATAAATATATACACACACACACACACACACATATATATACATTAGAATAAATTGACAAGTTTGTGGTTTAATGAAAACTGTCACTTGAATATTTGCCCTGCAAAACCCTTCAGGGCGATGACAAGAACAAGTCACAGCCTCTCTCCTCTCACCTTGCTTTCTGTTATGACAGTGTTCAAAATTCTCATATGGAATCTAAACTTGCAGCTGTGATGACTGTGGCAGTCACAGGTTGGGTATTTCCTAAGCTCAGGCTTTGGCAGTTGGGCTTTTCCCCCTTCTTTTTCTCAAGTATTTGCGTGCGTATTTAGGATCAGTCAGAAAGCTGGAGCTCATCATAGATTTTGGGCTTCTGGGCTTGGGGCAGAAATGTGACTTCACTGTGCACAGGTAGAGTTCCTTTCAATGATCTGGAGGGGTTTTGGTGGGAATGGAGTCTCTTCCTCTAGGACTTTGCAGTCCAGAAGAGCAGTAAGCAATTAAGTAGCCTTGGGCACCATGAGGAGTCTCCATGCATGACACTGGGGAGACCCACCAAGTAGGCTTGGCTGAACTCCTTTGAGAGAAGATTGATCTTGAAGTCTTGGGCAATGTCTGCTTGGGGCACTGGGAAAGAATATTTCAGGTCAGTAATGCTCTTCTAAGTCCACACTTTTTATTTCCTCCCTACAGCTTTGTAGTTTTTTAGCTGCAAACTCCGTGAGACTTTCATCCTGGAAGTCTCCCGACTTCTGTTTTACACTGGCAATCCTGTTTCTCCTTCAATCCCTTCCCACCCCTCCTCCATTCTTTTGATTATTCTTACTTGGGAAGGATGTCCCCTGTCCCCAAGAAAACAACAGATGGCTCAATTACAGCACAGAGAAATATGGGACATGTTTCCCTGGAGTCCTAGTGACACACTCCAGGAAAAAACAAGGGTAAACACGCTGCTTTGGAGTGTCTTTTCGCTATGACTCTGTTCACCTTGGGCACGGGTAACACCCCAGTCCCTCTGCGGCAAGGACCTGCTGCACTGACCAAGGTGCTGAAGTGCCAAAAGCGTTTTTAAATTTTTATTTTAATGGAGCTGAGAGTCTAAATCTCATTGACTTTCAAATCGACTGTGTAGATCAATGCACAATGCCCTGACAAGGCAAGATGGTTTCCTACAGAATGTCCTCCTGTGCCAGTCCACTCTTGCACTGCTCCAGCAGCTTAGGATTCAGGTCTAATTTTCACCTACTGGGGGAATTCTGATGAGTCCTTCAGGTTGTTTTGTGGAAGGATATAAGTAAGCAACTGGTGGAACTGATGAAGTTATTTAAGTGCCTAAGTCCCATTGAAACCTGCTTAGATGCACCTGAAAATCCTATTAAAGCACTTCCCTGAACCTTTAAGCACCTAAACGTCATTGAAATGCATTCTTTGATCATTTAGGGATGGAAGGGCAGAGTGATTCCAGGGGATTTGTGCCCCTAACTCACTTTCTACTCTCAAAAGAAGTCTCTGGTTTTGTCTGCATTGTGCTGATGTCCCATGTCACCTTCCCCCTTCCTTCCATCACTTGTGTTGCTCCTCAGTGAAGGACTCTAAATAATTCCTCCCCCTGACTTACTGTTGACACCTTCCCAAGTATTTGCAGGCTGTTATTAAATCACCTCTTTATTCATCCTTTATCTGAGCTGTACATAATTAGTTCCTTTAATCTTTCTTCATAGGTCAATCCTTCTAAACCCTTAATCATCTTTATCTCCTTTTCCTGGAGCCCCTCCAATTTGCTGACAATTTTTTTCTTTTTTGATTTTATTTTGCTTCAAGAAACAGCAAAACTCTCAAGTTTCCAGAGGTTTTCAAGCTGACTGAAGGCAGTGGGGAGTTGTGGAATTCCCTGTGGGGTTTCCCATTTGCTTCAGGCCCAACCTGGTGAACAAAGCTGGTGCTGGAAGGGAGCAAACCATCCCTGCCCCATTCCTGGAAGTGTTCAAGGCCGGGTTGGACAGGACTGGTCTAGGGGAAGGTGTCTCTGCCCATGGCAGGGGGGTGAAACTAAATGAGCCTTAAGATCCCTTCCAATCCAAACCATTCTATGATCCCCTGATAACAGGAATTTGGCTTTGCTAACAAGGCCTGGCTCTTCACACCTTGTTCTTTACCACCACAATATCTGCTCCCTTCCCAGCTGAGTGTTTTAAGGGACAGAAAGAGGAGTGAGATTTCTGAAATTCCCTGCCCAAGCACAGAAGTTGAGCTGCTGCATAGCACAACTGACCTTAGATGCATACAAATTAACCATAATTTTTCTCTGGATTGAAATTATTCCAAAACAAACTGAAGCCATGTGAGGGTGGTAGAAATTTTCAGCCTAAGGCTGTCTAGTGGTGCTCCTAAAACATTGAAATCATAAGCCTGTTCCACAGAACTGGGAGCTGTGAGTGACCATGACCAGTCCTGGGGAACAATCCCCCAGGTGTCTGTGGTGTTTAGTGTGAGAGAGCACTGACAGAACCACCACACTCACAAGTTCGATGGTTCTCTGCACAGCAGCAAGGACTAGACCCTCCCCAAAAGATGTTAAAACCTGCATTTTTTTAGGGTATTTGTCGTTCTGTAACAAGTTTACTTTCTTATTTTCCACCCATCCCAGCAAAACCTTGAAAATGGGGCATGATAACCATCCTGACTCCTCAGAGAATGGCTGGAAGTAGGACCTGGTCTGGCACATCTCAAGCATGGTGAGATCTGGCTGGTTGCGTGGAAAGAATCTGGTTTTGTGCTGTGCTATGCACAAGTGGCTTCCCGTGGCTATGATATGCTCCAGATACAGTGTGAAGGATCAGACTGTGGCTCTCATGGAAGTGAGAGAGTGAAGTTAAACAGAGACTATCCCTTCAATGTGCCCAGAGGTGTCCACTTGTGTAGAAGGAGTATGGAAAGCTGCATGTTTATGTAAGTGCTCCAGGAGATCGTGAGGGAGGCTGCTGACAGGGAACTTTTTGCTTGTCAGGGATGTGAAATAATCAATGCAGCAAGTGTCACCCTGAGCCTCAGGAGCTCAGGCTGGGGGAAATATGACCTTAAAAAGGAGATGAGGAGTAGGTCTGGTATTGCCATCCCTTTCTTGTGCCCATCCCAAAGCTTAACAACACAGTCTGAAGTCCTCAGAGAGCCCACCCTTCACTTTTCCCCTTTCTAGCAGGCAAACCCAGTGATGCCTCTAGTGCTCTGCATCTCTGGGAGGTTCTGAGCCCATTCCCTAAGGCTGAACAAGGCTGGTAAAAAGAAGACCCCCAGGCCATCTGCAGTCTAGGAGCCTTGGAGGGAATCAGAAGGATCAGATGTTGTGCTGCCTGGTGTGCTAGAGGATCACAGAATGGTTTGGGTTTGAAGGGACCTTAAAGATCATATAGTTCCAGTCCCCCTACCAGGGCAGGGACCACTAGACCAGGTTGCTTAACTCTCCTTGCAACCTGGCCTTGAGCAATTTCAGGGATGTGTCCTGCACACACACACATACAGACACATTCACACATGTGCAGGGGAAGCACACAGTAACTGTCCCCAAGCACACTGCAGACATTCCATGCTCTCGTGGCCTTCCAGCAGCCTCAATATGTCCTCTCCTGTTCCTCAAGCAAGGGGAAGTAAGGACTGTCTGTGTCATATCCTTGCAAAGGTTTTTATGGAGCCCCATACATCCATTTCCTGCTGCTTGGAATTGCTACAACCTCCCTCTGAGCTCTTATGTTTTCAGATGGGACTATTAGAATCCCTAGGAGTGCAACTGTAAATATGTGCAGAAATGCCACCCGAGCACTGACTGCAGAGCAGGAGCATCTCTGCTACCAGCTCCACCTGGCTCTGCTCAGCTCTGCAATCACAGAGGGGCTGGAGCTTCCTGAGGGCTCCAAATCAGCAGCATTTTGCAGTACCTCTGTTATCAAAGTTTGCACCCCACAGAATCATAGAATGCTTGAGGTTGGAAGGGACCTTAAGCATCATTTAGTTGCACTCCCTGCCATAGGCAGGGACACCTTCCACTATCCCAGGTTGATCCAAGCCCTGTCCAGCCTGGCCTTGGACAATTCCAAGGATGGGGCATCCAGGGCCTCACCACCCTGTCAGGGAAAATGTTTTCCTAATATCCAGTCTAAGCCTGCTCTCTGTCAGTTTGAAGCCATTCCCCCATTTCCTATCCCTCCATGCCCTTGTAAATAGCAAGAGGAACAATTAAAGGGATGCAATTAGGACATGGCTGGAATGGAATGGAGCCATCCTGACTTTGCCACTGCTGTCTCAAGTGGCATAGACACCTTACTGTGTTGTTTTGGAGTTGCATGCCTTTGAGTCCTTGAAATCCGGGAATATCTTCTGTGACATGAACAGCCTCCAACTTTTAGTGGAACCTTTGTCATTATGAGAATAATAAGCTTATCAATGTCTTTTTTCTGCCAATATAAGTGGTATCCTAATACCCTTCCTGAGATGCTTTATCTGCATATTTCCCTTTAGAGGAAGTAGTGTTTATTCCTACACTCAAAATGAATTCTGGGGCAGTTGCTGAAAGTGAATCTACTTTCTGTCCTGCACAGTGGCCTTGCCAGTTTCCTGTGCCGCTCAGCAAGGGAATATTGTGGTATCCATTCTCCCTATGCAATGACTACCTGTTGCAAAGGGTTTCTTAGAAAGGATGAAATCCCAGGCCCTACTCAACTTGGTTGCAAAACTCCCTGTAATTTCAATTCTGAACGCTGCCAGCGTTTTAAGGGACTCAGCAGGGAGAGCCAGCAGCAGATGCCTCACTCTGGGAGCTGTTTCTTGGGAAGCATTCAAACTATCTAGTTATGTTTCGCTCGAGGTGCTTTTCCACAGGGCTCCTCTGACACTCCTCCCTCTCCTCTCTGCATCACAGCACAAAGTGGAGTGACTGTGACCTTCCCTTGACATCCAGAGAAGGGATTCTCCTCAACCGAGAATGCAGCATTCTTTCAGCAAACACTTCACAAGAGAACTCGTATTTGTTCCCAAATCACTGCTGTTGAAAGTCCCTTCCCTTCCCTTCCCTTCCCTTCCCTTCCCTTCCCNTCCCTTCCCTTCCCTCTTCCTGTTTTATTTTTTTGTTTTGTTTTTGTGGGGTTTTTTAATTTTCTTTAGGTCCCAAACATTCTCCCATCCCTCCCAGAGATTCATTTCATTACATATCTAATAGATGAATAGCATGATTGACATAAATATAAAACTGATTTTAAAGGGATACTTTTTGATCAGAAATCCATTAGTGTCTCAACCCTGAAGAAATCTGAGCATATTCACTCCAAATCATCCAAGAGTCCAGGTAGTCTCATGGAGTAGGTTAAAGTTTGGGAGTTTTCTCCTAGAGAGAAGCCCAGGGGTGGAGTGGGAATGGTTGTGTTTGAAGCAATGATTTTCAGGTCAATTGGAGTCCTGACCCTGCAGTGCTGCCCTGAGGCTGCTCCACTGAAGACACATTTGAAATAAAAGGGACATTTCCTGGCAGTCCAGCCTGGCTGGTGATTCTTGGGTTTGCTGCAGGTTTTCAGGTGGGTTTTTTTGTGGTTTATTTCCTCTGGGTTTAGTAAGTAGCAGCTTGGAAGCAAAGGGACCCCTTTTACAACAAGGGACAAGGTTAAGGAAATCTCTGTGGAAAACTTATAACTGGCCCCATCGTGGAACAGGGAGACAGTGAAGTTCAAAGGGAAGGACCAGCTTTTTCTTTGTGCTCTGGTTCACCTACCCACAATAAACTGAGTCGCAAATGGGGCCTCCCCACAAGCTAAACTTCTCAAAACAGGCTTTTTCCAAATAAGCCTCCATACAACAGAGTTTCTGCGGAGCTCCCAGTTCTGTCACTCTAGTGTGGACAGCAAAGCTCTATATAATAATAGCAGCAGTAGCTCTGGCTTTAGAAAAGCAAAAGTCACCAGTGAGCCCCTCAAATCCCTGATCCCTTCGGTGAGGGACAGCAGCGATGACCCTGGGATCTCCCCACCTCCCTAGAACAACACCCCCCTCCTAAACACTTTCATATAAATAGCTGAGCAGCAAGAACTGGGAGATGTGATAAGCGAGGCTTTGTCCCCTCCTTCTGGGGATTGATGTGCAAATAGTGGCTGAGATTTCCAGGCAGTGGAGCTGAGCTGTTTTCCCTCAGCCTCTCGCACAATCCTAAGCAGCAGAGCTGCGGGGTCTCCGCGGGGAGCCCTGCATTTACACCAACCCCAGTGAACTGCCCCCTCTTAATAAACCGCATTTGAGATGGGCTTTAAAGCCGCCCACCCCTTTCAAAACGCGACTTTGAAAACTCAGACTCCCTTGGCTCTGTCTGGTTGGAGTGAGACACTTTCACGCCTTTGAGAAAATGGTTTATAATATATATATGACAGAAAAATAAAAGATAAAGACTATTCTCTTGTCTGCCTGTTTTTTTCTTCATTTTTTTCTTTTTCCCCTTTTCTTTATTTACCAAAAGTACCTCCAGGGCTAATGGCATTTTCTTTGGCCGCTGGGAGCAGAGAAAGATTGAAGTCTGAACTATGAAAGCTTTTCTCTTGGTTTTTAACAACTTTGGATCACTCTAGTTAACTCTGAGTCTCAGTTCAAAGCAACTAGAAACTGAAAGGCTGGTTCTGTTTTTCTGTGAGAAAAACTGTATTACTATAAATGATTTCTCATCACGGAAAGAAACATAGAGGCTTAAAATTCCTTGTCCTGGATGAAAAGTCAAAATCATTGTGACTTTTGTGAGCTGTGAAAAAAAAAAAAAAAGTAGTCTACAATACTTCATTTTGATGATATCAAAATGTTTCATGCATGACCCGTTTTTCATTTTAAAAATATGTTTTTAGTGTAATCAGCTTAAGTTTCAAAACAAAATGACTTTGAATAAAAAGTTAAAATAAGATGTCTTAGACTCTTTTTTTTTTTTTTTTTCTCGACAGAAGAAATTTATCAAACTGGGTCTCTCTCTTCCAAACATTTCAACTGAGATGAATCTGCCTTTTCCAGACTGTGAGAAATGTCTTAACAAGATATTCCTGCCTGGCTCTTGCTGTTCCAGAAATAGTGAGCTTCCTGGGACAGTCGAGCATGGTGATGGAAGTGCAGAGAAGTTTTGAGGGCAAATCGGGTTCAAAAAGGAGAATTTTATCTTAAGACATATGATGACAAGGATTTCAGCCTTTCCTTTTCCTCAAGGACTTGGAGGTCTCAATCAATCCTAAAAATAAGGGTTAAGTGTATTCATGCTGCTGATCATGCAAACGCTGTGGGATTCCCAGCTTTCCTACTCTGCTGCCAGCAGGAAATTTGTTGTGAATGGCCTTTAACATGTTATTTTGGTGTTCTCTCTCAGGATATTAAAGTCCAGAAGCAGCAATATGTGGCAAACTAATCAAATTCCTTTTAGCTTCTGAAAAACTCCTCTATTTCTGTTTGAGCTGGCTGGATTTTGCCCTTACATCCACAAAGTTAGTTTGTTCAGCTCAGGCAGCAGGTCCTGAAGGGAAGTTCGGTACCTGAAAGAAGGAAGGAGCAATTTGCTAAACCTTGGTGCTTTTGTGAGGAGTCATTCTGTTCCTTACTCACCTTTCCAACAGCAGAGGGTAATAGGGATGGAAAGGCAAGATCATATACTTGGTGTTAGGAGGATCATTGAAATTTTATTCCCCACCAGCTGATTGTATCAACACTTAATTTTTAAAATAAAGCACAGAGAAGATTTTCTGGGAGCCATTCCAAGGGTTCAGTGCTAGACAGAGATGACTCGATGTTCTAATCTTTGCTCTTCTGACCATAATTTGCTCCATGATCATGAGCTGTTCATGGAATTCTCCTGGAGCCAAAGTTCTCCAGGAGTGGAATGAGTATCTAGTTGTAGAGGAGAATTTGAAGAAATATCCCTGGAATTAACCTGTCCAGCTGAATGGTGACCAAAAATGAATGAAATTTACCACTGCTTAGCCAAGTATCCTCTGGATGTACAGCTTGAACTGATAGTGGGAACAGACTAATTTCTATACTACCCTCTTCTTCCAAGTTTCAGATGTCCCAGGATTTCCTGGATCTGGTGAATCAGCTTTAGCTTTTCATGAACTTGAGCCCTGGCAAAGTGGACAAGTAAGGTAAATGACTTTCCCCAGAAGGCATTTCCTCCAGGTTTTTCATCCTGACCATGATAGACATTCTTGTACAAGACATCTGCAAGGAGGAGAGTTATCTGGAGTCAATACAATATTTTTAATTCTGGTTGAATTTGTGGGTGAAAGAAATGGGATGAAAGAACCTCAAACAATCTGACAAGGAATTAGTTTCCACTTGTGCTAGGAATAATATGGAGGGCATTCTCTGGGATGATAAGGAAATGGAAAGGAGAGGAAAAAGGTGGATCCTTAAAAGGATGAGGCCTCAGCCTCTGCTATGGAAAGAGGTAATTTCCCAGTATAAACAGATAACAGTGATGAGGATCCAGGGAGCATGGCAGCTGGGTCTGATGGGATTCAGCCTGGCAAGCTGACACCAGTGAAGAGATCACAAACACTTTCCCTCTCCTCTTTGCCTTCCCCAAAGTTTAAAGTTTACCTGCTAATTCCCTTATCAGAAGTTTGCGCTGAGAGCTCTTATCTGGATTTTACAGGCAGCTCCTGGCACCAGACCAAAATTAGAGGAAAGCATTTCATTCTTCTCCAGTTGTTCAATGAAAGTAACATTATAAGCCAACAGTATTATTGTCATTAATGAGATGAGACTGTTAATGATGGGAATGTGTGCGTTTGGCTTTCAAATGAGACTTGCCATCTATCCCTGCTTCTGACCTGGTGCAGCTTAGTGGGGCTAAATTGCTTTTTAAAGCTGATCAGAGTGAACTCGAGTTGAGGCATTAAAGCCACATTCACTTGATCTTCCTGTCCCCACAACCCTGCCACTGGTGGTGGCTGCCCTGGGCTCACTGGGCAGGCAAGAAAACCAGCCCCAAGGCAAGGCCAGAGCTCCAGTGTCTGAGTTTGGTGGTGTTTTTTCTGTCATTCCCTCATCTCTCCCTATTTTTCCCTTCCAAATGTAATTGAAAGTCATTCTTTTAACTTTATTTATTTATCAGCTTGATACATTTGAAATTGCAGGCGCCTTCATCTCAGCATTCATTTCCTTGCCCTTTAATGTGAACCTGACTCAATTCCCCATCTTCTTCAAAGCTCTTTATTAGTTCTGCAGCACTTTCCCTCACCCTCCCTTTCCCTAATTTCACCTTCCTCTTCATCTGCCTGCAGATGAGCAGCCCAGGGCTCAGGGCCAGTCTTGGCTGGAGATGCTGCACAAGAGAATCTTGGCTGTATAAAGGTGGTGACCTTGTCCTAAGTCTGTTGGAATGTGTGAGGGAAAAGGAAGCCCCAAAGCTGCTCTCCCCAAGCTGTGTTGTTGATGAAATCACCCCTGCACAGCACGGTGGACATTCCCACCTTTCCCCTCCCTTCACACGGTTTGGGGGACTGTCTCCCACAAGTTTTGGGGGCAGCTGGGCCCCTCTCCCCCTCCTGTCAGCTGCAGTGTGGCTGCCCCCCAAATGAATCATTTTTGTGCCTTTTTTCCCTCTTTGCCAGCAACCTCTCATTGTCTGAACTCATGAGGTTTCTGCTACAAAGAGCAGGAGATTTTGGGGAGGTCAGCAGAGGAGCTGATGCAGAGTGATTCAAAACAAAGCCCAAAAGATCCTTGATCTCCATCTTCCTTCATGTGGAAGGATGTTGTTAATTTTCTTCTCTTTCAACTGAGGAAACTGAGGCTTGTAGCAAGAAGGTGATCTGCTCAGTGTAACTTCAATTCCAATCCAGGCTTATTTTCTTTTAAATTCCTCTGCCTCCCACAGCAGGAGCTGAGGTCCAGCTACAGAGCACTGAGGGGTTATTCCTGCAAAGTTCCAAGCTCTGGCCCTGCATGGCTCTTCCCAGACACAGAGTCGAAGCTGCTTGTAGAGAAAATAAACAACCTGCTTTGGATTTGTCTTGCTGGGAATTGAGTTGCTTCTTTGCCTTGTCACTGAGATGTGGTGATTAAAGATATCACCTGTGGGGCTTGGGGCACAGGGAGGGGACCCAGACACTTTGTAAGCTCTCACCTCACACTGTTGGGGTGAGTCTGGTGCAGTGGAGAGCTGTGATAAGGCAGCTGCGTGATGGGACATTGTGCCTAAGGCTGGGAAAGAGTCCATGAACCACTTCTTACTGATGAAAATGGTCCATTTTATTTATTTTATTTTGTTTCATTTTATTTTATCTATTACTTTACTCTATTTTGGCTTATTTTATTATTTTTCCTCCCTACCAAGCCTCTTTTCATCCCCTTATCTTCACCGGTAGTTAGTAGATTAATGCATGTCTCAGGAAGATAAATGCACTTTCAGATCTTCAAAAGGCAAGGCAGCCTCTGAAACCAGCGTTTACAACCTCTTTGGCTGGTGACAAGGCAGGCAGTGTGACATGACCTTCAGCTGAGCCTCCAAGGTCAAAGTAAGAAGCAGCTCCTGGTCCCCCAGAGCACACTGGGTACCAGTGCTCTCATTAGTGTGAGTGGACCATGCAATGTTTCTATTTACTTCTATTCCCTGCCAGAGCAAATTCCCTCCCTCTTTTGGAATGGAAGAGGAAAGAGAGAAGGGAGATGGAGTCAGGCAGAGGGAGCAAGCCAATCGTCTCCAGGATTCAGGACTATACAAATACTGAGACTTTTTCTCAGCCCTGAATCCCAGGTCAGGGCACATCAGTTGGGGATGTCCAGCTCCAAGAGGGCAGTGCACTACTGTTCTCCACTGAGGGCCAGATCCCACGAGTTCTTGCACTCCTTGAAGGTCCTAAAACCAACACAGGTCTGTATTGGCCATCCCTGAATGTCCTATTACACATTAGGACAGTCACACAGACCCATTATTCTGACTCTGGCCTGGCTTTTCCAGGCACACTTCAGCTCAGTGGCTGAGCCCGTTCAAAGCACTGAATTTCATAGATTACCTGTGTCCCAAGGTGGCTTTGAAATATCCATCTCTGTGTTTGAACTTCATTCTAGTTTGCCTGATGCCACAGAGAGGAAGAGGAGGGCTGGGGGCAGTAGGTTACACAGGGTCAGAGGAGCAGAGCTGGTGTGTACAGAGTTTAAGTGGTGGCTCCAAGGTAGGAGAAAATGTAATTGTGTTTGAGCTGTTCTCAAGCACTTTGAAGCTCATCCCTGTGAATTAGGGGCTGAGTAAAGTCATTAAACCCTAATCAAAAGCAGCTAATCAGGAATCAGTGGGAGATCTTCCAATTAATTGCTGCTGGGAGCTGCAGCACTGGTGGCTGGGGAAGGATTGAACAGCAGTGTCATGTCTTCTGCCACTGAGACACTTCAAGGGGTCTGTGGCAAATCACATGCTAGGTCTGGGAGTATCATAGGTATTTAGGGGACCTCAGGAGACACTTTCCCACCTAGGGATTCCCTATGATTTCCCAAATGTTCTTTGAATCAGCTGCAGTGTTGTGGATATTCTGCTGGCCCGGGTAATAAGGGTCTTACAAGGCTTCTCTGCCTGTTGGAGGGGGAGAGCTCTCACGTACAGCTGTTGGCAGAGATCCATTACCCCTCAGATCTTTACATCTGAGAGTCTCCAAGTACTTTACGGATTTTGTAGGTAAATATCAGCATCTTGACTTTACAGGAAACTGAGTGACATATGAGAAGTGCTCTGACATCCCAGACTTTGCTCAGGCTTTGTCTGCAGCCTAGTGAAGATTTCACTGCAGTTCAAATAGCTGTTTGTGAGCTGGATGCAAAGTCAGTGTTGCTTGTTGGGATGCCTTGCAAAAGAGGACACTCAGCTGACATTTTCCACTTCTAAGTGTGCTTACAGCTAAAATGACAGCTATAGTGTCTATAGTTGATAACTTCCCATAACCCCAAGACCCTTCTGATGGGACCATTACTGAGAGCAGCAATGTTTGCATTGTATGTTCTCCTAAATTCAGTCAGGATCATGCATTCCACCATATCCTTCTACACTTAAATTCTTTCCCCTCACCATTCCTGAAGTTAGGAAGCAGTTGTATCCCAAGAAAGCAGTGTGTGGTCTGGAGACCTAGAGTATGTGAAGGTGGTTGGACCCTGAACACTTCTGTGCCATGGAGCCACTGGAGCACAAGGCCACTTTGTGTTCTTCTCTATTTTATGACAAAAACTCTCAAGAACACAATTGACTCCTCTCACCATTAAAGGCATCTGGAAAAGAGCAGATGTATTCTGCTGCTTTTGGAAATTCCTTGCTTCCCGTTCCAGAGAAACGTCTCTCTTCATAAATCTTATTGTACCTATAAAATCCCTTCTTGTTCTTTAGCTTCTGCTCCACTCCCTCCAAAGTGCCTGTTACACCATTGCATTCAGGCCACACTATAAAAAGAATAAAATGCATTGTGTCAGATGGAGCAAGGATGTAAATCCCTGCCAGGCTGGAGTCGACACAAATTGAATTCCATCATGGCTCTTCTTTGGAGGGTTTTCTGACTGCCTTTTGAATTTGTCAGGGATGAGATGCAATTTAGTTTAAGTGACTAAAGTAAAAAGGTGCACCACAGTGTTATAGGGCATTAGCTGAGAGGTACAGGTCTGGAGGAGAAAGAGTACTTCTCTGTCCAAAGAAACATTGCTCAGAAATACAGATGAATGCAATCAGCAAGCTTGAATTCACTTTTGCAGGTATGATCCAAAAATTTAAACCCAAAGAACAGGTCTTCTAGAAAGCCCAGCTCCTCACTGGACAGCAAAGTGACAGCAAAATGTGATAGAACCTCAGATGTCTGCAATTTACTGCTCATCTGCTCAGCCCTGCACATGGGTGTGTTTTAGGGGAAAGAGCGTTCATGATGGTTTTCCATATGGGCTGAGATAAAGATTTGAAGTCCAAGTCACAATCTATATCAATTCCTTCTTTGTTGTACAGGCCCATGTTTTGCTAATTGAGAAGGGTGGTGGATCAGGGATGAGGCACCCAACAGCATTAGAGAGGAGGTTAAGCTTAACCAGAGCAGGTGAATTCTCCCAGGGCTTTTCTTTCTGATTTGGACATATCTTCCTTCTCTATGTGTTGGTTTCCAGCAGTCAGAGGATGATTTGCCACCCCTTACAATATGCATAGAAATCTTCTGGTTTAACATTGTCCAGGTGTTGTCACAAGGATGTCATCCCTCGTGAAATCAGATGTCTCTCTCTTCCCTCCCCTGGAATCTTGTTTCCCCACAAGGTTTTGTTTCCTGATCTACCATCCTGTGCATCTGCTGCTTTCCTCATCATCTTTGTGCTGAGCTATTGATTTCTGCCTTGCTCACTTTGTGAATTTGGGAAGGGGGAGGGATGCCTTGAGGATAAATCAGCAGTTTGTCTCCACCTTGGCTTCGGCATCCCACACTTGAGGTCTCCATTGCATCCTTGTCCTTGTTGCAATTTTTCTGCCAAGTGCCATTTTCACCCTCCTCACAAGTCCCAGGAGAGCTGTTATTTATGGCTGGTGGAACAAAACAGAATGACAAGAGCTAGTTCCCAGGAGGATATCCATCAAGGAGGGCTTTAGAGAAAGCCTTTTGTTTAATTATGGGATCATTCTTGCTCTCTCCAGCCTCTTTCCTGTCCTAGCCTCTCCTTACATGATATCAGTGAGGAGCCCAGGAGGTACTTCATCTCTGCTGGCAGCTCCTGGTTTCTCAAACGATTTCTAGATGTTCTTAGTTCATCTTCCTCCTGGTGCAAACCCTTCTTCATTGCTCAGAATATTTGGGAGGAGAGAGCAAAGGGTCATGCACTGCACAGGCACTTTGGGAACAATAAATGTCATTCTACAAGTACTTTTGTAAAAGGACACATGGTGGCCCTGATTTCAATCTTTTTCCCCTCCAATGTAATCAAGATTTTCTTTTTCTAAAAAGCAAAACAAAGACCCTAACGTTTCACTGAATGAGCATGAGAGCCATTTTTAGCCATTTCTTCCTTATTTACTCTGTTTCTGATATGGCAAATGCCTCAAATGTTTTTTTTCCCAGATCCCAGACAGCATTGTCTGTAAATGTATTTTGAAGCAGACTAAAGTTTGTCCTCTGTGGCTCATACCCTGGAAAGTCACCTACCAGTGACAACATGCAGGTAAAACACCTCTTGGACAAGTCCCTGAATGGGGCTGAATTCAACACCTCCCCCTCCCCAGCAGACTTGTTTATTAAGGTCTGAGAATTATGAAGAGGAGGAGGAGGAGCAGATTTTTCTTATGTGGACCTCTCAGAGCCAGAGAAATGGATGGTGCTGTATGGAAAAAGGGCATTTGGTTTCTCTGAGGCACTGACATCACCTGGGTGGTGATAGGAGGCAGCAGGAACGGAAATCCACTTCTCTAGGAAAGGGAAAAGCCTGTGAGCTCAGACTCGACAATAATTCACCTGGCTGTGTGTCTGGCCCTGAGCCCCAGGAACCTTTCTCAGCTCTGCTTTGCATTTTGCAAAGTGTTTCTAGAAAAGACCGGTTTTCATGGGCATGTCACAGTGTGATGGATGACTGAGGACGACCAGCGAGGATATCTGTCTCCACCAAGGCTCTGTGAGTCAGCTACCCCATGTCTAGCTGCTGCTTTTCTGCCTTAAAAGCCTCAATATTCTCCACTCAGCTCACCTTCCTGCTCTTTCCTGGTCTCCAGATCCATTAGTCTGTCTGGGCTGGTACCCATTAAACTGCTGAACATGGGCTACTCTAAGCAATCTTATCAGTGCTGAGGCTCTTAGAGGCAGAAATAGTAAGAAACTAAGTCACCAGTGCAGGCAGTCTGGCACTTGGATGTAGAGAGGAGTTTTGTGAGGGCTTGCCCTTGTTTGTGGAGAACCACAGAAGCTGCTGTGGACAATATTTTATGTTGCGACACCAGTTATTAATAAATAGTTTGCTAATGCAAAACAGCAGTGTCTGGAAGCCAGAAGTCTTGAGTTTTGCAAGGTTTCCAGTACCAGTGGCCTCTGTGCCACTTCTCAAATGCAGGAAGGCTTCTGCAAGGGGCATATTGCTGCCTTACACTCCCAAGTGAGGAAACTGAGGCATAGGGTTTCAAACCATTTGGTTACTCAGGCAGTTCCTATGGCAGGTAGATCTGCAGATATCCCAGGAAACATATCCCCTGACTGAGATGCCCTTAACCTGGCACATATTTTTTTCCTTATACAAAGTTTTCCAGAGTGTTTTTTTCTGCTGCTAATGATACTAAAACCAAGCTCCAAAGCCCCAACCCTTGGGACCACATGTTTGTAAGTGCTCTGGCTGGGATGTGTTACATTGGAAGGGGGTTTGGACTTGGTTTGGGATGCAGATGCCCACAGCCAGCTGTTGTGAGCTGTTGTCCTTTGCACTGTCAGGACAGCTCCTGTTCTAAAGTGTAAATGAGGCTGCAGGCAGGAGCGAGGACAGGCCTGGGTTCCCTGTGCTTTAAAAAAGCCATGCTGAGCCAGCCATGATTAGAAGCATTCTTGTAAAGCTCAGCACGAGCAGAGCCCAGTGAGGTTTCTCAGGCTGAGAGCAATAATTTGATAATTACTAGATCTGATGGGAAGGCCAGGTGGAATCTGCCTTTTATTTTTGAATTTTCACCCCTGTTCAGAAGTTTACATGTGAGACACAGCTTCAGCCCTGAACATCCTGGTTGTTCTGTGCCACCTTATTCCTGTTTGGAGATTTATCTTAGATTAGATCTCACCTTTCCTTGAGTATATTTCTGTGCTTATCGGTTTGGATCATCTATTAAATTCATTGCAGTGAGGCTTTTCAGAAAAGGATGTCTTTTTCTTCACACTGTGTGAAAGAGAGAATCTTAGTTGATGTCTCTCTGAAGGCGAGAAAAGCAATTTTAGAAATTCCAACTCTACCTCTGGATAAAATTCAAAAGTTTGCCGGGACAGCCATCCTAGAAAGCAGCTCTTCTATCCCTGGAACAAAAAATTGCTTTTTCAGTTTAATTTGCTCTCAGTTCAGAGGAAAACTGTGGAAAACTGGACAAGAGTTTTATTGGCACATTTGAGTCATAAATAAATAAAATAATTAAAAAAGCTATTCACCCTTTTAACTGATACAGCTCATGCTGGCCAAATGTTCATGTGCACACTTGGCCTTTATATGAGAATGCTTTAAAAATGCAATAATGGAATGTTGAAATGAAGATGTTGGACCATAGGTGTGCCCCTGGCTTCAAGAGCTCTCTGGTGACATCCTATCCATCAGCAATGCTGAGCTTTTGTCACAGTTCCCTGGAGGCTAAACTGTCACATAAATCAGAAAAGGTGAGGCCAGCCAAGACATGGGATCCGGCTCTGTTTATTGTAAACGAAGGAGTTGGGGTCTGTCCCCTCATGTTAATTTAAAAATAAAATGAGGGAGTTAATTCCCATTTTGGATGGGAAGAAATCTGAAGATCCCTCTCCCCTTTTGGCAGGTGCAGTTGATTTAGTTATTTCACACTTGGCCTTTGGGAATTATTGGTATAAATCCCTTTGGTCTGGATGGAAATACATAACCCTTGATGCCTGAAGATGGGTGTTTCTGGCCACCCAGATGGTGCAGGAGGAACTCCACTGGCAGAGCACACAGCCCTGGGACACTCTGACTGGGAAGGATGCTGATTGCTGTGAGTATTTTTTCTTTAATTATTTATTTAAGCACAGGGCTCTTTTGCTATTCAGTGCTTCCCTAAAATTCCTGCAAAGGGGCTGCTTACATCTGATGGGCTGCTAAGAGCCTTCACCTCCAGCCAGAAAAGGAGTTTTGGAAGATGTGCTGAGAGCTGTGGGATCAGGTGTATCTAGAGAACCTGGGACTTGATTTTCAGATGCTTGAAAAGCACCATTAAAGCAAGTTCTCAGACATGACCAGTCTAAATCCAGCATGAAAATTAGCTGTGAGTTTAGAAGTCTTAATGAAGGTTGGAAATCTGCCTAAAAGGGCTCCTGTGTGGTGTGTGGTCCTGGACTTTTAATTGGTGTTCATTCGAGACCTTTTCACTCTTTGGGGAGTTTGCTTTGAATGCGTATGAGACGTAGAAATTTGGAACTTTTCTATGGAACAGAAGTTGTCACATTTTCAGATTCAGAACAGCCAAGAGTTTCATCCAGCCCATTTGTAATCCCTTCATTTAGATGGAATGAAGCGTTTCGTTCTGATAAGGTCAAAGCATGAAAATATGAATATATTAAAATACCTGTCAAAATGAAGGTAATCAAAATGAGAACTGGAGCAAACACTGTTGAAATAATTCACTCAGTTTTTTTCTCCCACTATAAATTTCGGTGCTGTGGACATATCCTTATGAAATGTTTTCATGGGAAAACTCTTTTTTGCTGGTAGATAGCTACCCTGACCAAAATAATGATTCTGATCAACTCTTGGAAAAATACAGACTTTGAGAGGGTGATGCTTGAGATTCTCTAAATCAGCCATCAATCACATCCCTGTCTTCAGGCTTACTAGTAGAGGGACCTCCAGCACTGCTGTTGTTGCTCATGTGACCTCTGTCATCCAGAGGTCCTTGGTGACCCTTAAGCTTGAGGTTTGTGTGAGGGGCTGCACAGATGCTGCTTGAGATTGTAGAACCATGAAATTTTTTGGGTTGGGAGGGACCTTAGAGCTTATCTCATTCCAAACCCCTGCCATGGGCAGGGACACCTTCCACTATCCTGGGTTCAAGCCCTGTACAACCCGGCCTTGGACACTTCCAGGGATGGAGTAGCCACAGCTTCTCTGGGCAACCTGTGCCACGGCCTCCCCACCCTCATTGTTAAAAATTTTCTTCCTAATATCTAATCCAAACTGACCCTATTAGTTCAAAACCATCACCCCTTTTCCTATTGCAACAGATTCTGCTAAAAAGTTTGTCCCCAATTTCCTTATCATCATCAGGTACTGGAAAGTGCAAGAAGGTCTCCCTGGAGTCTCT
>VXBA01000881.1:3346562-3411746 GCA_013399895.1 Serilophus lunatus | reverse complement strand
CTCTCCTCTCCTCTCCTCTCCTCTCCTCTCCTCTCCTCTTCTCTGAACAATCTCTGAACAATCCCAGTCCTTCTCAGCAGAGCTGCTCCATCCCTCTGATCATTTTTTTGGCCTCCTCTGGACTCCCTCCAACAGGTTGATATCCTTCCTGTACTGAGGACCCAAGAGCTCGATGTAATGCTCCAGGTTGGGTCTCCACATAGCAGAGTAGAGATACTGGGATTTAATCCATAACTTTCCCCTGGCATTTCCATAAAGACCTTCTGGCATCATTAGACACTGTGTGCAAACTTGCGCATGCTGTCCTCTACCCTCTAGGATAAAATAGTCATTGAAGAGGAGGGAATGCAATTGAAAATGAACACCTGGAAATTGATCTAGACTGTAGCCATTTGCTATAAAACACAGCATTTTAATTATGTGTCTCTCCTCTCCATGCCATGGCAGTCGTTCTTTCCCTGTTGAGGCAGTCACCTCTTCTCTTTCTCCACTTTGTCCCTCTGGGTTTGTATCCAGTCTCCCCCCCTTCCATGGGTCTCCCTGGCTGCTCTTTCCCATCCACCAGCAGTGTTTCTATGCCACCACCATCTTCCACCACAGAAGGGAATCTATAAAACATGAGTCATAAAGGGAAAGAGATGGGATTTGACTCATGAAGGGAAAGAGATGGTGAATAGGTACAAAAAAGATGGATGCCCCCCCCCCCGAAAATAAAGAAATATGGACAGAAAATGAAAGAGATTTAAAGCAGCTATCAATTGGTTGCTGTTCCAGCTTTAAGAGCTGTTGAAACAACATAATAAAAGGCAATAAACGAGAGATTTATGACCTATCTGCTGGAAATATCTCGCTGCATCCCTGGTGTGGGATGAACACAACATGCAAGGCTGGGGGGGATCGGTGCCCACCTGCCCAGTGAGCTCATATGGTCCCATTACAGGGCCCTGCCTGTGCCCAAGGCTCTCCCCTCATTTTCTCCTCCCCTCTTCATCCCCTCCCCTGCCCCTCTGAACCCCCATATTTATGGGTTTGGCATTTGGTTCCTTAAAAACTCGGTTTTGTTCAGTTTGACGAGTAAGCCCGAGAGGATTTGTTGCGATCGATGGCAGCAGGCTGGAATTTTAAGGGCCAGGTATTTTACCACAGGGGCTGGACCCTCGAGCTAAATCTTGAAGGCAGGGAAGGTGAAAACATACAATACTGCCTACGGCAGCCTCGAGAAAGGCTTGTAAACTGCTGGCACATATTTAAATTCCAGGAAAATCACCAGGGGGAGAATAAATCTACAAAACCAAAACTAAACTGAGAAAAAGAAAGCGAGTGGCTAAACATAGACATTTCTAATGCCTTTTTCAAGGCTCAAACTGTCCTTTTAAACAAAATACTACTTTATCTCCTGCCCCAACCCACAGAGGGCTGAAACTGCAGAATTAGCACAAAAACTTGATGAGGAAGCCTGTGTCTGGTGCAGGATCTGTGCTGTCGTGTCGTAGCCTTGAGTGTTTAAGGACAATTGACACAGGAGAGCTACAACTCCGGAGGTCTGAGGAGACTAAAAGATAGGATAGGGAACTGGCATCTGCTCTCAAAGTATCCTTGCAAGAGAAAGTGAGTGCTGGGTGTGCTGAGTGTTGCTCTGCTTCTTTGGAAGCCCTGGCACAAAATCTTCCCTTGTAAATAATTTTTCACCTCTTTCTTCCTTAGGCAGAGTTTTCCCCTCCTGCCTGTCACTCCTGCTTTCCGGCTGGACTTACAGGCTTTTGTTTTACAAAGCACAGTCACTCTGACTGCTGACATGAGGAGCTCTGGCATATCCGAAGCTATTTGGGAGGAAGGTGGGGAGGAGGGCGAGCGGGCTGAGAGGGGTAAATCAATCCACTTTATGAAAAGAGCGATGCAGGATGGCACAATGCCGTAATCCAGTGGAGCCAGTTCGTGCCGGAGAGACAGATCTGGGACAGAGAGAGGAGGGGTGGCTGGGCTCCCCTAATCCTGTGTCCCTCTTAAATCCTCAGCATGGAACAAAGCCCTTGTTAGCAAATAAGGATGGGGGAGTGGTAGCAATAAGCTAAATAAATTCCTTTAAATTCAGTTGTAATAAAAACCTGGGAATCAGCGCTGGAGCCCTTTCTTAAACACTGGGGAGTAAGATTGTTCCAATTATAAAAGCCCAATCAGAGGGACCAGCAGGCATGAAACTATGGATTATTTCAGCTGCTTCAATGCCAGAGTGTGGCAGAAAGGCAGCAACCACCTCCTCCCTCCCTTCCCTGCCGTGGAAGGGGTCGGAGGCTCTTTATTTGGCCTTGCTCTGGAAAGGGCTTCAGCTGAAAAAAAAACAGGAAAGGGCGCAAAGACCAAGAAAAGAAATGGCTTTGGTCCCAGGGCTTTCCTCCACATGCTCATAAGCCTCTTCTTGGTGGTCCAGACTGTGGAGATGTGCAGGAGCTTGTCTGTCCTCTGTTTTCTCCCACATCTCTGTGTGTATCTACAGCTCTCATTTCAGCAGGGTTATGAGTAATGTCCGTGCATTTCCCTCCCTTTTCCCCCTTCTCCCTCCAAAGAGCTCCTGTCTCCATAACTGCAGTGGAAAAAAATACAAAGAAAGGAAAGTTAAATTTTTTAGAACTACAGGTTTGAAAACTGTTAGGAAAGATATGGCCACCTCAAAAACAAAACCAGTAATTTCCCTTCAAGGAATTCAAGGGTTGTGTCTTCCCTAAGTGGTGGTTGGAAAGTTTCAGATGGATTAAAAAATAAGCCATGGCTTCTTTCAAACAGTTGCAGTTTTAAGATAAGCTTTTAAACTTGTCTCAGAGACCCTAAAGGTTAAAAAGTTACTTCTCCATATGAACCACACAGAAATGGCACAGTGTGAGTGGTTAGAAAAAAATCTTCCTTTCCTCCCCTAATCACGAGATTATCAAAAAGATCATCAATATTCAAAAAGCTGCTTTGGAAATTTGAGTGGAAGGCTATTCTGGACCTGTGGATTCTTGAAGAAACCCTGTTGATGGCTAGGGGAAAAGAGATGTTCTTGATGCAGTGGAGGAGATTCCCACTACAGGCCACTATTTCTGCTTCCAGTGTTTCCTCCTCTGCTGCCACCTCTGGGGATTTCCCTCATTTCAATTTTTCACTTGACATACAAAAAATAAAAGCAAACCAGACCTGTCCCAGCCACTTCTCCTGGTCCATCTGCAGGAGCCCAGTTATGAGGCAAGAATCATGGAGTTAATGGGAATTCTGCGGATTTACAAACAAGCATTCAATGGGGAGAATGTGCCTATTTATCTCCTAATACAGTAGTTTAAAAAAGTCTTTCTTTAATTGCATTTGGAATCTATTCTAACGATTTGCTCAGGAGAGTATTAAGATGTCAAGGCTTTTTCATTAGTAATATATCCCCAAACAAAATCTTTGTGAAGATAGGTTAAGGCAGTAAATAGGCCATTAATTTACAGAACATAATTAGTACCTTGCAGTTATTCATGGAAAGAGTTGGATTTCTTTTGTTGTTATTCAATGGCAAGATTTAAAACAAATATAGAATCAGCAGGTCAAAAAACACGGAGGCCAAAAAGCATCAAAGGTATTGATTAAAGTTTCAACAATAACCTTAACTCTGGCCCAGTACCCAAAACAACATTATTTACACCAGCAAAATACATTCTCCCAGTGGTAAATAATGAACACAGAAAACAGCAGCTAGTTTTGAGCAAATATCAATACAGAGCTGTAAAATAATACATTTTAAGGGCTAGAGACTATAGCCTCCATCTAAAATTAGAAGCAGTATTGAGGCATTTCTTTTCCTATGAGATTGTTGATAACAGTAGTATTTCCAAAGAAAATATTTTATTTATTATTATTTATTTAATTGACACTTTTATCTTTGCAACCTTGACATAATTTTGATTAGAGAAACTGAAATAATATATTTTGTAGAGTTAAGGTTCTTTATTTCACAGTCTCAGAATATAAAAAACTTCAAAAATATTTCTGAAGTCAAAATTATTTTTAGATTATTCTTAATTGTAGATTATTAAAATGAAGACATTTTCAGTGGTCTTCAGACAGCCTGGAAAACTAATTTAATGATTTCTTTTTATATCTTCTTATTAACAAGTTTGGTTTCACATGGTCCAGAAATCAAATTTGAGCCAATTTAAATGTTTTTATGTGTTTGTGTAAAGCAAAATGGAATTTTCAGGGGACTGTACTCATTTTTCAGTAACTGTACTCATTGGACAGTAAGGCTATAAATCATGGCCTTGCTCAACAGGTAAAATAGCAAAGTGTATTAGAAGTGGTTAATGCTGCAGTTAAAAATAATAGTGAATTATCAAACTGAAAAAAAGAAGCAGCAATAAGGTTATTATTTGCTGAACCAAGGAGTTCAAAGTTTAGCTGCATCATGAATTGAATGTATTATTGCTTTCCACACTAGACCTCTTGGTAGCAAGTGAAAACAGAACTAATAAAATCTCACTGAAAATAAATAAATAAATAGATTTTAATTTCTTGAATTAACTTCCATCACTTGTTTGTTACTGCTAATATTGTTGAGGTGCTGTACAGATGGGAGTTTCCAGTAGTTTCTCTTTTAAATATAAAAATAATTACCTTTTTTAAATGGAAAAAATGGCTGCCAGAACATTTTCTAGAAAAAGGTGTCTTAGGAAACAGAATATTTGAAGAAATAGGATAATTTCTCCATTATTTGCTGGAATTGCTCTTCCAATGACATTTAAAAGGAGCCTGAATTTAGTATTCTCTTGTTACAGCTTGTAACTTTCCATTTTTGAACAAGAGGCCAAAGCATGACGCAGGCATTAGGGAAACTGAGGCAGGGAATGGTTTCTGGCTGAAGGCTGCAGAGGAGGCAGCAGTGCCACAGCTGGACATTCCCAAATCAGCTCTCTGATGGCATCAGTGGTGGCATTTCCCTTTCACCACCATGGGAATGGTGAGGGACTGGCGAGACCCCCAGCACTGCTGGAGATGCCGGGATGCAAATCCTGGCTCTGCCTTTGTTACCTCCAATCCAGACATGTTGACAGCAGGACAGACTCCTACTGGGACAGGGCTGCAGCTTGACCCTGCAGATGGTGAGGATCCAGGGAAGGCTCCGTCTCGTAAAGCTCTGCTGCAGAGTGGAGAATTTTAATAAGGGCAGGAAAAAATAACGAGAGACAGGGAGAAAGGGATACACTGCAAAGAACCTGACCTTATTTCCTCAGAGTGTGTGACTAAATCACACAGCTAAAAATAGGTAAGTGATTTGCTTTGATGCTGTAGGATTTTGCTGATACCACTTTTGTTACACGTATAAATATAGAGATTTAATATAATATTTCCCTTACTGTGGTGTCTGCTATTAAGACAGTGCTAAAGTCTCGAGAGCTGCTGTCTCTGCCTCCTGCTTTAAGCTGTGAGTTACAAGCAGAAACTTCTTAGCTCTAAAACTAATATGCTGCTGGCCTTTGGGAAAGTGCACCAGAAATTTCTTCTGGGAGGGATATTTAGTGTCAAGCGTTGTCCACTCCTGCTTCTCCCAAACAGCCACTCCACACCCAGTGGGAACTTCCCTCCTTATTTGCTATGGGTGACTTCTTAGGAAAGTTTTGGTCCCTGACTCTATTACAGGGAGGATAAAACTGGTCTGCCTCTGGAGTGTCTCAAAGGAAATTGGCCAGGTGAGGCCATGGGAATCACTGTGAGATGCTCAGGGTTGGGCACTGTGAGCCCACACAGGTGATGGAGAGGAAGCCAGTCACTGGTGGGGAACCCCAGATGTCCATCCTGAAACCAATGTTGTTTCACATCTTCATTAAAGAGCAGGAGGATGGCACAGAGAGCACCTCAGTGAGGATGGAGGAGATGGGAAAATGTGGAGCAGTTGATAGAGTGAATAGTTCTGGCACCATTCAGAGGGACCTTGGTGGGCTGGAGAAATGGGACAGCAGGAATCCTGTAAAGTTAAATAAGAGAGGAATAACCTTTACCAGGGAAGGAGTGACCCCAGGCACCAGCACATGCAGAGAAAGACAGGAGGGTCCATCTGGGCACCAGGTTGCCCATGAGCTACCAACTCATGTGGCAAAGCCAATCAACAGGCAGCTGGGGACATAGGGCAGAGTGTAGCCAGTGGCCAAAGGTAGGGGTCCTGCCACTCCCCTGAGCCCTGGTGAGACACATCTGGGTGGGGCTGAGGCAGGCTGCTCCAGCTGGCCCTGCTCCAACATCAGCTGGATGAGGTGTTGGTGCAGAGGTTTTTTGAGAAAGCAAAAGCTGGAATTCCACCATGAGCTCCTCTGTGGGGCTTTAGCTCAGCTCTCCTACACCTGAATATCTTTTTGCTTTTCTTACTGAGCTGAGTGTCGGCTCTGCTCGGTGTCTGAGGCTTGAAGTGTACAAATGGGGAGAATTATTCAACACTAAACAAATATTCTGTTGCATAAAACTCTCATATTTGTTACTGAGGAGCCTAAGCTGAATCCAAACCTGCAGACAGAACTGTCAAGGAGCAGGAGAAAAGAGCCTGGAGTTTACTTGAATTCAGAGTGGATCATTTCACTGGTGCCCATTCTTTTCCTTTTAATTTCTCTCAGTGCTTTCCCTCATTCTCCTCCACTTTTCCTGTTGTTTGGTAAACTCTCTGCTTGCACACAGAGACATCAGACCCTTCATCTTCTGGATGGACTCCAAGGCTGAGCTGTAGGTGGGGAAACTGAGTAAATGACCACAGTCTGAGGATTTGGTTTCCCAGGCTCCAGGCACGTTTCTACAGCTCCTGGCTATCTGGAAAGTCAAAGTGGATGCTGCTGCTCTCCCATATCTCCTACTAACCCTTGCCTCTGGGAAAGAGCAAGGCGTGCTCGGATGATCGGTGTTCCTTGCAGAGGGCTGTGTAAATAAAGGCTCCAGCTGAGGGATGCAAAGATCTGGCACGGCAGGGACTGCCACTCTGTCAACATAACCCTGCTCCTGACAGGCCCTGCATTGTTGAAACAATTCCTTGCAATGGACTGAGTTTATCTGTAAGTCCCTGGATTTACACCGGAGATGCAAACAGCCTGGTAAATCTGCCACTGAGGCACTGGAGTAACATTTATCTGAGTGTCCCTTGGCGTGGCTGGGGACTCTCCTCAGCCTGGACGTGACTCTGCCCGTGCAGCAGGCAGCCTCTTTGGCTCAGGGGACTCTTAGCAGCCATAAAATGTGCAATTAACCCCCCCTTCCCACTTCAAACTGTCTCATCAGGCTACCGAGCCAGGCAAATGTTACAGCTGGGAAGAGATGAGCATGCTGTTTTCAGCCTGCAGCTGCAAGCCAGATACCCGAGGAAATCCAGTGTTTAAAAATCAAGGCTCTTCCCCCTTGCTGTGGCCAGTCTGTGCCCACTGGCCACCATGTGCCCTCAAAGAAGTCATCACATCCCCTCCCCAGCCATCTCCTCCTCATTTTTAGGGGACAGAGCATCTCTCTGCAGTCCTGATGCTGAGCAGATACAAAAGCACTAAATTAATTTTCATATAGCCTTTTGGTCAAGCAGCTCAAAGCCTTTTAGAGACTTTAATTGAGCTTCAGAGTTAATGAAGCCTCACTAACGTGCCTGCTGGATAAAGGAGTGTTTATTATCCCCTGTTTTGCAGAGGTTGTGTGGAAAGCTGGGCAGGTTGCTGTGTGGGTTGGGTTAAGGTTGTTTTCCCCTTCAAAACCAATCATGAAGCATAGAATGGCTTCAAAAGAAATACTTTCAGCAAGTTGCTCTGAATAGAGTAGAATTTTTTTTTCTCCTCGTTTCCCAAAGAAATTGCAAGCAAACTTTGCGATTGAAATCACTATTTTGTGGTGCAAACTAAGTCAACTCTTCTAATTCCCTTGAAAGCAGTAGCACCTTGGGAGCCGAGGTCCTCTGTGTTTAGTTTCCTGACCAGCCTCTCACAGCTGTCAATGCAGCATTAAATAGGAGAAATAATGACTCCCTGTCCTCTGAAAAGTCCCCACATCCCATCCTTCTCGAGCATAGCCAAGGCATCCAGGGGCTCTTTGTGTGGTCTATGTGTGATCCTGCAAAATGTTTTCCACTGATGGTGGTGAAGATCCCTTCTTCCTTCATGCAATTTCTTGGTACCCATGACCAGGACTGTGCTGCAGCTGCCCAGCACAAGCCCTGGCCCAGAGCAAACTGTGTTTTACTGCTCCCTGCCAGTCCTGGTCGGAACAAGAGGTGCCGTGGAGCAGCCCGTCTTCCCTGAGCAGCAGCACTGTTCAAACACTCTGACCTCAACCATTTCAATCACTGCTTTTCAAGGGGACCCTTGTTCTTCATATCATTTTAAGCTCAGAAATGTTGTTTAAAACTTGCCCTCTCTGTATTTTTAACTGTGGCTGCTGCAGTTATGACCCCATACTCTGTGCTGAGCAGCTCCCTGAGCTATTGCCTGCCTGTCTCCTGCTTCCAGCTCTGCCTCTAGCCCTGCCTCTCCTTGAGGCTTTGCTTAAAACTCTCTTCTCTTTGCCATCCTGCAGCCCAGCACATCCAGTGTGTGTGTATGGTAAAGGGGACTCAGGCTGCCCAGCTTATTTCAGGTGGAAATGCATAGTATCTTATATTAACCAATAAAATGGATAAAGTGGGTAAGATGTAGATCCTCCTTCTCTGGTTTTCCCTTGCCAGGCTCTCAGTGTCTCGTTTTTCATTGTGGGCATGAGCAGAGGACAGAAGTGGGGTGCTGTGGGCTGGGCCAAGCTGAAGGCTTTGCAATAAAGTTTAGAGAATTGTATGAATCACTTAGGCAGAAATCATAGGGAAAGACCCCTCCACGAAGAAATCCTTGGGTTTCCACATACAGGAAAACGCCTGCATGAACACCAATCCTCTGGTTTTCCCTGCAGGACTCCCCAGCCCCACAAACAGTGCAGGGATAACTCCCAAGAGAACACCAAGCATCATCCCTGTGCAGGGACAGTGGGTTGGCAGAGAGAGTGAGCGCTGCACAAAGTGAGTTTTCCCACACCTCAGTGAAGACACAACGTTGTTGCTTTTTGGGACACATTGCATTAGGATCAATTCTCCCTTCCATCTCCATCTCCTCCTCTTGAGGTGGATTTCCTCTAGGATTTTGCACAAATCCTTCAGATACGTGAAAAAGAAAATTAATATACAGATATAATATGCACAAATAAATATGAAATCAAAATCCATGGTGCTTTCTGATTGTCCCAGGATCAGGTTTGCTGCATCCTCACCCCCACAGCTTCACAATTCCCTCCGGGCACTGCCGGAATGCGGGATCAGGGAGGGGCTCCCGGCTGGAATTCGGTGGCCTTGAGACGAAGGTTTCAGCGAGCCCCGTGCGCGGCAGGTGGCGTCGGAGCTCCACGGGAGACGGGCGAACGCGGGTGGGCGGCGCGGGATTGCGGGGATGCGGAGCTGCGATGCGGGGATGCGGGAATGTCAGGGCTGCGGCAGAGAAGAGGGGAACGGGCTCGGTTTCTGTCAGCACCGGGGGTTTCTTGTGCTTTCCAGGCTGGAGGCAAAGCCGGATTTTGTTGGCCTCTTCCCCTTTTTGGTCCTCAGAGGAGGATGTGCGTGGTTGGTTGTTTGATCCCAGACAAAGCTCTTTGCGGTTATTTCATCTAAATTATTGAATCACAGAACAGTTTGGGTTGGAAGGGACCCTGATGATGATCTAATCCCAACCCCCCCCCAAACCTGGGCATGGACACCTTCCACTATCCCAGGTTGCTCCAAGCCCTCTCTGGACACTTCCAGGGATGGAGCAGCCACAGCTTGTCTGGGCAGCCTATGCCAGGGCCTCCCTACACTCATCATAAAGATTTTTCCCCCTAATATCAGGTTAACCCTGCCCTCTGACAGTTTAAAGCCATTCCCCTTGTCCTGTCCCTACACATCTCTGTAAATCAGTCTGTGTTCAGGAAAATCATCATTACTCGACTGAGCAGCTTCTAAAATATAAAAACCTCCTGAAATGAGCATTGAGTCCCCTGACAATGTCACACATTTCACACACACACACACACACACACACACACACACACACTCCCCCAAGAGTAACTGTCCATGTTTCTGTCCCAGCTGTGCAGGATTTGCAGGCGGAGGGCCTGGAACATCCCAGCCATGCCATACTCTCATCTTATTTCGATTTTTCTGCTGCTTTTAAACACTGTTCAATTTTCAACTTCAGAAAAGCTGTGGGGATGCTGCCAGAACCACTGCAGTAGGAATTGCACTAAAACTAAATATAGAAATGAAATTTTGGATGAAATACAGGCTTGGGTGCATTTTGGCAGGAGTCTCAATGTTTTCCTCACGGCACTGGCTCTGTGTGGAGTAGGATATTCCCAGGAATAGATGTGGATGTCACTTGGGGCTGGTGTTTGGAAATGTGTAGGGAAAGTTTGCATCAGTGTGCAAGGAGCTAGCGAGTAGAATAGAGCTGAAATCAGATTTTATGTCCTGTGAAATTCCCAGGGTTTATTTAGTTTCTAAGTACATTAAAACTTTTTTTTTTTCCTCTCTGTAAAAACAGAATAATCTAGGGAAAATATTTTATTTAAAATAATTATCATCATGAACTGTTTTGGCTTTAGTAGTTGAAAAGCTCACTCTGACACTTCCATCTTGACTTTTACAGTTTTTTACAAATGATGATGTGGTAAGAGCTCTAAAAGAAAGCCAAAATAGATGGCAAAGTAGAACTGTATCAAAACAATAAATTATAAATGAAATTTTCTTCCTCCTAGAAGCCACTTTGCATTCATTGAGTAGCATCCACTGCCTGAAAAACCTTTGGTGAAGCAACTTTTGACCTCGCTGTGCTCAGGTTTTCATTTGCAATGGCAACAGCACTGGGCAAATGTAATTTTCATGTCTGGATGAATTGTAGTTTATAATTTTGCTATAAATGGAGTATTTATATATTAATATTTGCATATAAACACGTATGTATTTATAGATTAATTTCAAGTTTCATTTTTCAGCTGGTGAATTATGATTGAGCAGATGTAATGTCTTTGGGGTATCCTGCTGGGCAGTTATTCCACGGGTTCATTGCCTTCAACCTTTCCCTTGAAGACACTGAAACTGGATGGAGGAGACAAGTGGGAGGCAGAAAGGGGTTGTAGGGATGCCCTGAGGATTTGCTGTGCAAAACCAGGAATTTGGGGAGCCCTGGCTTAGCCCTGGTTTGTCCTTCAGGTATGGCAGAGGGACACATGGCAGATGCAGTGATGTCATTAAGCAAATAAATTGGTCTGAGACAGGCAGATAAGGCTGGAAAGGGGATCTTCTAAAGGAGCAGTGCTTTGATGGAGCTTTGAAGCACTAGCAGGAGACAGGAAGGACCTTGAAAATTAACCAAATGAAGGCCTGTCCCCTAATGCCTGTAAGATTAATTTTATCAAGGAAGTTTCTTGTGCCTCTGGAGAGAAAACCCCATTTCTTGCGGGGTTGGAATGCCCAAGGGAAGGCCGCTGCCTGTGGTGGGCTCCTCTCTTGCCTCCACCTCCATCATCTCACTCTCCCCTTCCCATGACACCCTAAAAGCAGAGAGGCACACAGAGTACCTCAACTCACTATCAGGGAGCAAGATACATGGGGGCTGTGAGTGCACATGTGTGTGCAAAGGAGAATTTGTACCAGTGATCTGCTGCTTGTGCAGCTCTTTTGGGGTTTGGTTGGGCACATCCACCTCAACTGGATGGGAGGACACTCTTCCCTGTCACGTAGGTTTGGTGCATCTTTAGTGAAACTGAGTTTGTGCTTATTCCTTGCTTTCCCTGTTTGAAACCCCAGCTCTTGGCCAGAGGTGCTGAGCTGTCAGTGAGGTGCCAAGGGGAGCTTTTAACATGTGTTTGTGATTCCAGGGGGTTACCTTAGGAATGCCTTGAAATGCAAGAACAGGAGGGTTTCCTTTTTCACTAAATGCTCTGTTTTTCACCTTACAATGCCATTAATTCACAGGGAGGCTGTTGCTGCCAGGTAGTTCCCTGAGGAGGGCTGGTGGGGACCTCAGCGCCATCACCTGCAGCAACCCCACCGACTGCATGGGCACTTCCCTGGGACTACAGCTCCCTCCTCTCCTCATTTCTCTGCTCTCTCCTGTACTTCTCATGCTCAAAAAGATTGTGACCTAGCTGAACTCACCATAGCTTTGATATTGAGAAGCCTGGAATCGAGCACCTCACCCTTTCCCTGAGTTCCCAGCGAGTGGGGAAATTGAGCTCAAACCGAATAAAACTGCCAAGGATTTGTTTGTGGCAAACTGCAAATGAGGAGGCAGGATGAGAAGGGAGGAGATGAAATCTGGGCTGAGAAGAGAGGCTGGGGTTTGCTGAGCTTCTGTGGCACAGAGGAGCCTTCCTGCAGTGACTCAGCCTGCTGGTAACTTTTTAGCTTGCGTGCCTTGCTTTCATATTGCTGTGCTTTTCCTAAGCTCCTTCACAGCCAGCAGGACCCGTGAAATTTGAGGTTTCTGCTGTTTTTAGACATCCTGTGAATTAATTGAGCACTCATGAAATAAGCTACTGTCTTGTAGTGTATTTTCAGCTCCTCCAGGATAAGGAAGTTTGGAGCCTGATTAGAAGGAATGGCTGAGAAAGGCTCAGTGTCTCTGTGCTGGTGTGAAATGCAGGCTCTGGGGTCCAGCACTTGAGGGGACTCTGACTGTTTTGTTGACTTTCTATTGGAAAAGATTTCTCATATTTTGGGTCAAATTTCTGTTAAAGGATAAGAGACAGAGGGAGAAGAATAGCTGAGACGCTCTGGAGGGAGATGTTCACCTGGTACATCAGAGGACCTGCTTCAAATCCTTGCTCTTAATTAGAAGAAGAGGTGAAATGAATCTGAATCTTTCACAACCCAGTCATCCCTCTTTATCAGCAGCACACTGGCTCAGCAGCATGGGCAACTCTCCCTTAAGTGTTACGAGAAAATTAAAAAGGTCTCATTATATTCCACATTGGAAGCAAATAAATAATATCATTATTAATATTATTACTTTATACATCTCTCACAAGAGAAACAATTCACTTCCAACTATAGTACAAGGCTCATTTTGCTGGAATAGAATTGGGAATCTCAGGGTCAAACCAGCTCCAGCTCACAGAGCTTTGCTGCTTCCCAGAACCCCTCGTGGTCTCTTCTCTGTGCTGAGTCCTTCATCTCAGCCTGTGCTGGAGGAATGGGTGGCTCAGAGCTGCTCTCACATTCCTTTTGCTTCCATGGAAGGTGGAAACACCCCTAATTGTCCTTGACCTACTCAAGAGAGGGGTTATAAAGCATAATTAATTTCAGTTTCAGAAGAGCTGTGAGTTCCCAGGAAGAAGAATTCTTGAAAAGTGCAAATCATGATTAATCATCATTATTATTCCTATAAATTCCCATTTTATCTTGGTTGGAAAACAGGGTATTTAGTTACAACTATGAAGGTAGAAAGCATAGAGGGGCTTGACTCTGCCCTTAAGCCCATGGGGCTGCAGTCTTGTGGAATTACACCTGATTAGCACCAGTGCAGGTGGGAAGAGAATCAGACCCCACAGTCTCTCTCCTCTGTACTACTGGTTAGTGCTAAATTGCTGTGAGTCTCTCCCTCAAGCTTGCAGGAGACAGTTCAGTACTCGCTGTTCTTCTCTTTCTCCCTTGTGGAGGGGTTGGAAGGTTTAATTCAATCAGATTCTTAAATGGAAAATAACAGTGCAATGAAAAAACCTGCCACGGATGTCTGTGAAAAGAATTTTGTCTTCAGTGAGTTTTGATCTGGATTCTGAAAGAGCAAGACAAAACCCTGTGATTGACACCCTTGTTCTGCACAAGGTGCCTTGGAGGAAGCTTTCAGAGCCAGAGGTTTCCTTTGCTGGAGGGGGTGTGGAGAAAGTCCAGGTTTCACAGCTTTTTGCTTTCTTTTTTCCCTATCCACTGTGTAAAGATGTGAGACCTTCTGAAGTTTTATTTTTCCGGAGATGGCAGCACACCTCAGCAAAAAAACAAGGATTTACAAATCATTGCTGTTATCCCTCCTGACCACTGATTCCATTCACAGAAAGATGCTCCTACCCCAGCAAGGCTTCTCCCCTGAGAGATCCCAAAACTCCCAAACCCCTGCGGGTGTGAGAGCCTGAAAAACAACAGCAGAATGGGCCCAAATGACTCTTCCAAGGTTTGCAATGAACTCATCCCACCTGCCTCCTGGGATGTTCCTCCAAGCATCAGCCTTGTGCAGATACTGGGAGATTTTTATTTTTAGTCCCTAGTGGGCTCAAATCATGGGTACTTTGACTTTTGCTATAAATCAGATCTGTCTCCTTGCAGTGATGACATTTCCCTGCTGGGTGGGTCCCACTCGGCTCAGGCTGGTCAGGGTGCTGGGCCAGCAGAGGTTCACTTTGCAAAACACCAATTCAGGCCTCGGGATAGTTTTATCCAACCTCATTCTCTGTCACAGTGGGAGATCCATGGAAATCCTTCTCCCTTGCTGCCAAGCACTGGTTCCAAGGGGAAGAAGTAAGGAATGCTTTGCCAGCAACTCACCCTGTCCATCCATCAGCAAGAAAACGCCGCCATGACAAACAGCCAGATTCACTCTGGTGCCAGCCAACCACAGATTTATTTGCTTGTTAATGCAGCTTCTCCCAGTTCATGTTTTCCTTAACTAGGAGCATCAAAATGCCAACCTGTCCTCAGGGGTGTATCAGCCTCCCGAACTGCAGCCGGTAACAAGATTAGAGTCTGTGCTGCTCAGAAGTGCCGCCTCCCCCATATGTGCTCTCTCAGTCACTTGCACTTATTTTTTGTAATATCTGGGTGTATTTTTTCCCCACTGATGTATTTTTCCCTTCCTCTCCATTCCTCTCCCCCTCAGTTCTCAGTGAAATAGATGTGAGGTGACACTCACAAACAGCATCACCTCTCCCATCCCTGTTTGTCATGTCTCCCCTGGTTCTTCCCCAGGCTGCCCAGCCAGACAGCACTGGAGGGGGACAGGGACAGCTTCACTTGGGTCACGCTCCCTAAGGAAAATCACTGACCTTCCCTCACTGAACCCTTTTTGTATGTGAATGGGAAATAAGATGAAAGCTGCTTGAAGTGGAATAAATTTGCAAACATGAGAAAGGGAAATCATAGAATCCCGGGGTGGTTTCAGTTGGAAGTGACCTGAAAGATCATTTTTTTCCACACCCTGCCATGGGCAGGGACTCCTTCCACTAGACCAGGTTGCTTCAAGCCCTGTCCAACCTGGCTTTGAACACTTACAGGGGTGAGGCAGTTACAGCTTCTCTGGGCAACCGGTGCCAGAGCCTCAGCACCCTCCCAGGGAAAAAATTCCTTTCAATATCCCATTTAACCCTGTCCTCTGTCCTTTTGTCACCATTTGCCCTTGTCCTGTCCCTCCATGCCCTTGCAAAAGAAGAAAAGAGGACATCCCACCCAGCTGGATGCAGTCTGTGGGGCTTGGGGATCATAAGCACTTGAATGAGAACTTCTGGATGAAGAGATATGACCATGGTAAGGCAGGACAACATAAACCCTGGCCATGTGAAACACCTACAAACTCCAAAGAGGAATCCCCAGTGCTGGTGAGGTATTTCCTTTGGATGCAAGGAGATTTGAGAGCAGAGACAGGAGTGCTCAGGGTGCGGTGAGTTGGCAGGAGAGGACAGAGCTCAGATGCTTTGGTGTTCAAAAGGAATTGAGGAATAAAGGTTCCTGCCCTGCCCCAACAGAACTGCTCAGCTCTTCCTACCCAAGGAGGAGGAAGAGAGTTTTCTTTGCATCACACTTCACTTTTGGGTTTGATTTCAAGCTCCTTTTTATTAACCTGTGGTAACCTGCTGTAGCACTGAGCTGGGTGTGATTAATGGCCCTGGAAATATTCTCTGGTTTCAAAGGCTGCTTGTTTGGAATTCGCACCAAGTGTAGTTGGATGGATTATTTTTTCATCTTGGCAGCCACTCCGCACCACAATTGCCACAAACAGTTAGAAAGGCTGCAAGTGGAGGCAAGTGACATAAGGACAGGATTCCTACACTGAGGAGAAGAGATTGCAACTATCTCTACCTTAATCTTAGCAATGCTTACTTTTCCTTAACATCTACAAAGCTACCTTGGGTATGTGTGTGGGACTGAATCATCAAGGAAATATCAAGCCCAGACCTTTGATGGGATTGTCCCACAGACAGTGGCCTGGGGAAACACAAATTCCAGTCCCTGAAAGGTGACTCAGAGGGACAGGAGAAGATTGTGCCTAAAAAGTTATTAAACTTTTCTTGAAGTAGAAAAATGAAAACTTTCATTCTCTAAGAATTTATTTTCTTGACTTTTTATTAAAGTGTTTGACCTTCCAGGATGAAGTTTCTTCCTTAGAAATCTAAAAATAACTTGACATTTTTCATGGAAGAAACTGTCTTCCATCCAAATTTCATCTGGTCTTATACCTGCAAAGCACACTTATACCACTACTTCTTTGCATTTCTACGCATGAAATTCATCCATGAAATGAGAGAATGATGAAATTAACTGTCTTGAGAACTCACCTTGACTTGGCTCAGTCTAATAAGATGAAGGTACACGGTTGGCACCTATATATATATTTTAAAACTATATGTGTGATGCATCTGGGCTCAAACTTAGAGAAACCTTATGTTGCATCTCTTCTCTGACCCCTCCTTGAACAGCAGTTCTGATGAAACAGGACATGTATCACAAAAACTCCTTTTTCCTAAACCCACATCTCTGTCTTGGAAGGGCAGCATGGCCCCAGCGTTAGTGTGAGAGCAAGATCCAGCATTCCCCACTGGCTGTGCTCTCAAAATTGAGTGTTGGTGTCTGATTTCCAGGCAACACTGGGTGTTACAGCCCCTCACCATGAAAAATCCAGTGGAAGCTGGAACTGCTGCTGCATTGGGATTCTCAGGCCACTTTTCAGGGTCTACCAATGATATTCATCAGCCTGGGCCAGCCTTTAGTATCTCCTCATGCCTTTGTTTTCTCTTGCTCCTCCCTGCCTGTGTAAACTGCAATCTCCCCTGAACAGATGTGATCTCTGCCCAGCACCTGGAAAAGATGGCCCTTAATTCCTGATTTTGTCATACCAGACCACAGATTTTCCTCTTTCCTGTATCTTCAACCTTCAACCCCACTGGCTACCAGGGTGCCTTCCTTAAATATAGATGGTGCACCTCTAAAGGCAATGTATCTAAAAATATGTATTTAAAATTGCCTTGGCAATGTGGGTCTTGCAAGTTCTTTGATGATTTTGGGTCCCACCAAGACCTCAGGAGCATCACTGCCTTTCTTCTGGCTCATAACTGAGTATGAAACCAAAAGAGTCTTCTGCATTGGAGTTTGGATGGAGGAGAAAAAAGAAAACAGATGCTACATCTAAGCTGGGATTTCCCTGAGTAAATAAATTATAAAATTACATTAAAGCATCATTTTAGTTGCATATAAAAGCTAGAAAATGAATGTCTCCTCCATAATTGCTGCAAAGGGCCCCAAACAGCCATTTCTATTTGCAGTTTCATATTTCAATAAACTTTTTTTATTTCCATTTCAGTGAATGTTCCTCTTCATGAATATTTTGAGGGATTCAGAGCACTGTCCGAAACTAATGCTGATTTTCACTAGGGTAAAGCCACAGCCCCTCTCAGTCTGTACTGATATTCCTCCCTCCATGCCCATGGGAAAGCAGTGAGATGATACAATAAACATCTTCAGATGTAATTGCTTTAGCTCAAAAACAAAATTAACTTTCTGAGAGGTTTTAAGAAAACAAGTGAGGAAGCAAACAAATTCTCCAACTCTTTCCTTAGGACATTATCTGAGTTGCACTTTTCTAGTGGAAATAATGTCATTTGTGGATGTAGTCTTTCCTTCGGTGTTTAAATTGAAACCAACTTGTGCAACTTACTTCTCTAAATTAGGAAATGGAGGAGGAAATCACTTGCTCACCTTGTCCTTAAAACTCAAAGTCAGGAAATGAGAAGGCTACTCTGCTCACTTTTATTTTTTTTTTATCCAGGACTGAAATAAGAACTTGTTCTTTCAGATTCTTCAGAGGGAAAAAGTTTGGTCTAGCAAGAAATCAGCTCAGTTGGGGGTGTGAGAGAAACCCAGTTTAGGTTGCTGCTATGAATCCTGCAATGGATATTACCTGGCTTTCCTTATCCTAAAAGGTTTCTGGTCTTTCTGAGTTTTGAGCAGCAATTCCACTTTGAGAACATTTACTCTTGAACTCAAAACACGTCTGCAGAGAAACTGAAGTTTAATATTTTTCTCAGTAAATAGAATTAATTACACACTGATCTATGTGATGATTGAGGCTGTCCTGTGTTGCACCTCAGAACTTCATGTTTCCTTCAGACTTGTTACACAAGGACCACCCAATGCATTTAATGTGCAAGAACCTCCTTTGCAGGCAGCCTCTTTGTTCCACTTTCTTTTTTCAAATCATTACTTTTGGGGTTTACCTGAGCTGGATCTACAGGGCATCCAATATCCTCTCAAAGCCCCAGTGCTGATACTGGCTTATAAAACCTTTATTTTGCTGAATTGCCCTGTCCCATGGGAGCATTTTAGCACTGAGAGGATAAATATGGGATTGAATTCCCATGAGCCAGCCTGAGGTCAGCCCGGTGCTGCTGTGGAGCAGCTCTTGTTCATTCAAACCACCATCTCAGGGCCCAGCTTGCCTTGCCAATTAATTAATTAATGCATTGCACTTTGCTGGAGAACAGAATTACCAGCAACTGACTTCCCATGGAAGCTCCATAACCTGATTGCTTCAGGGAATAGGCCCCTTGTTGCTGAATTTGATGGAGAGTTGATTTTCTTTGTGTGGTCAAGACCTGTTTTTTTGGGAATCTGGAGTGTAGCTGGCTCAGGAGCACTAGGATGGAAAACTGCTGAGAGCTATCCTCTGTACTTTTTATTTTTGAGGAGACGGTGCACATCTGCCTGATGGTCTGTCCTGCCTGTGCTCCGAGCTGGCTTTGGAGAGGCTGAGGCTCTCTGCCTGCTGCTGGGGAGTGGCGGGGTGCAGGGGGAGCGGGGGCTGCTGGAGCGAGCTCAGTCCATATGTCCACAGGCATCCCGGAGACTGGTGCAATATGGAGCAGTTCAGGGTTTGATGAATGTTGTCATTAGTGCTCGTGGCACTTACGGGCTTCCATTTATCCTGAGCAACAGTGATTTATGTCCAGAGCTTATATCCAGGTAAAAAGTACTTTAAAAACTAGGAGAGGGCCTCTCAAAGAGGTTTAGCCTCTTCCCCTCCTCTCCTTCCCACACAAACTAATCACACTTACAAATATGCAGGGGTGCCGCTGTGTGAGGGAGCTTTCCCTTCTCCCCAGGGCTGTCGTCACTGCCCCAGTGCTACAGCACACGGTTCCCACAGTTGAGAAGACCCTTTATCCCTGAAAAAATGTCTTTTAAAGGTTTCAAACATTTCTCATTTTCCTCAGCCTGCCTCTCCATCTCTCCACCTTACCTAGTGTGCTTCTTTCAAAGCTGCCTGCTCATGCCAGGATGGTGATGCAGGACTGGGATTGAAAAGGGATGTAGCTCAGAATGAGCTTGGAAATCTCACTCACACAGTGTGGTAGTGGAAAATGCAAGAGGGGAAAATCGGTGAGGGACAGGTTGTAATGTTTGGTTAAATACCCCTAGATTTCTCTTCTCCCTTCTCCCAATTAGTTTTTAGGTGGGAAAAAGGAAAACTCAAAGCCAAGAGTTGCATTATAACACCAGGAAAAGTTGGCTTCCCTACTTTTGTTATATATGAATAACTTTTTGAAGAGTCAAGCTGATAAATGGCAGGCATTCAAAAACAAAGTTTTTATTGAGCCCAAGTGAGTTTTTTTACCCTCTTTCTGTTCCATTTTAAGAAAAATAGACCATTTTTGTCCTGATTTGGATGGGGAAGCTGATCTCAATCTTTCGCAGAATGGGAACTCAGCTTTCTGATGAGCTCTGCCTGCATATGGACTCCCCAGTCAGCAGTTTAATGCCATTCCATTCATTTACACCAGTGTAAATCAGGAGTAATTGTCCTGAATCAATGTCACCGTGATTGACCAGATTTTCAGAAGAGCTCAGCTCCCAGCTAAGCCCCTGCGATACGTGGCCAGATGTATTTATTTATTTAATTTAAAGAGCTCCGTGGATACCTATCCCCTGTGAAATTGGGCACTGAGAGACAATATTGAATGCTGATTGCAGCTTGTCAGAAAATGAAGGAGGGGAGAAAAAGCAATATTTGCAAAATGCTTTGAGAAAGAGTTGGTTTTTTTTTTTTACTTTTCCTTTTCGAAGAGCGTTGTGTTTTTCTCAGTTAACTTTCATCTTCCTCCCCCTTCCAAGATGTGTGCATACTTCCTGCTTTCTATTCCTGATCTTTCCCTGCCTCTGCCTGTGAGATTGCATCTCAGCATAAAATCTGCATGAGATACCCCATGGAGGGAGAGGCTGCAGAAAATGAACTCCCCAAAGGTAATGTGCTGTCCCAGACCTGTACTGGGGTGACAGTTGTCCTCATTGGGTGTGACCTTCCTCCTTAGCCACAGGATGAAGCAAGTCTTGGGGCACACTAATGTGCTGCTGCCTTTAAAGGCAGCCTTTTGAGTGTATTTTCCTCAAGTGCAGCTCTGTGTCAGAGGTGAAGGTTGGAGGTGGACAGTGGAAATTACAGGGTCCATTTATGTGTCATTTGAGCAACCTGGTCTAGTGGAAAGTGACCCTGCAGGGGGGTTGGACTAGGTGATCTGTAAGTTCCCTTCTAATTCAAACCACTGGATGATTCCATGATTCTGCATCCTTTGCCCAGGTGTGCCACGGTTGGATTCCCCGATGCAGCACTGCCATCATCCCCAGATGTTGCCCTTGAAGCGTTTTCCACACCACAATGGGAAGGGGTCCAAGCAACAAGAAGGTGAGTGCAGTAAGGCAGCCACCAAAGGGAGATGTGGGGCACCCTGTGTGGGGCAGCTATGGCTCTGCCTGAAACCAGGACCCACCCATTTGTCCTCCTTTGAGGACACCTTTGTCCACCTATGAGGTGGCCTTGCTGCCACATCACCTGCCAGTGGTGTGGCTTTCCCAGAGTGACTGAATAAATTAACATCCTGCTTTTGACCTTGCATGCACAGAAGGTCTGATTGCAGGCCTGGGGCTCTGCCCTGGGTGAAGAATTTATTAATTGCTTCTTCTCTAACCTCCTTGCTGTTTCCCTCCTCTCCCTTTCTCTCTGGCTGATGAATGAATAGTAAACACCTCCGGGATTCGGAGTTTCTGGACAAATGTGCAGGGACCCGGCGGGGGAACGGGGTGGAGGGGCAGCATCCTTGGGGAAGGAGGACGACTGTGTGTGTGTGTGTGTTGAACCACATGTTCTCATTTTGGTTCGCACTGAATATCAAAGGCAACCACAAACCCAATTAGTAACCTCTGAACTAGCCCTGTGTTATCTCCAGGAACACATGCCATCTGCCAGCTCCTCTGCCACCCCACGGCCCCCTCCCTCTTCCCAGTTAAATGAAACAGGTGGTGGAGATGCTTTCTGGGCTGCAGACACCACACAGGGACCAATATTTAATAAACCGAAACATAGCCACCTCCCACCCCCCAAAGCAGCCCTCAGCCCATGGTCATCTGCAGGTTCCTCTCTTCCCCTCAGCTGTCACACTTCACTCACTTATCCTACAGTCCAGCTTGGCTTATTTTGATGCCCCTGGAAGAGTTGAAAGTAACTCAGAGCACTGTTGAGGAGAACTTTTGACTGCTGATGGCTGGGCTGACAGGGCTTAGCTCATGCCACAGGCTGCTGTCAGCGTTTTGCTGTCTGCTGTGGTCAGAGAAAGCTGCTCCCAGCCAGAAAGAGGGAGATTTCCATGGAAAATGCAAAAAGACTCCTGTCATCTGAGCTTGCCAGATCTGGGCATTGCTGGGATGAAACCCATGGGCAAGGGACAGGCAGAGTTGGTCACAAAGATGCTGCTGACATGAACTGGCAAGGGAAGGCTGTTCCCTGGTGCTGACCTTGCTCTGGGGTTGGATGCTGTCTCTAGGATGTTTGCATGGATGATGTTCTGTGCAGCATGGATATGGGCAGGGGTATGAGTGGCCATGCACAGGCTGACATCTCTGGTGTGACATGGCAGAAAGGGAAGGAAATAGAAACAACATGACTTGGCTGCCGTGACCTGGATGCTTCAGCTCCCCACCAGCCTCTGGTTAAGCTCTGAGTTTGTCCTCTGCTCTGAGAGGCCCAGGATATAGATGGAGGGATTGATGGCATCAACAGCTCATCCAGCGCTGAGAAGAGAGGTCACCACTGTGAAATGCAGTGCTGAAAATGCAAACGCATGGCTCTCTCCACCAAGCTAGTAGGACACTGAGAGGGACCTTCATCCCAACTTGTCCCTCTCAACGAATGGCCGAGATTTGGCTGTGCTGCTTCTCTCCCAAGCAGCCTGGATAATTGTGTGTTTACAGTAAAATTGACAGATGGGAGTTTCAGCGTTTCACGGAGGCAGATGGTATCAGAGGAGGGTGGGAAAAGTCTGGCAAGGAAATGCCAACCAGCTCTCCTCGTGCCAAAGCTGCAACATATGCCTGCCTTATGCAAAGCAGCCCTGATTTCCTCCAGAAAAGTTCAGGGAAGTGGAGCTGTGAATCAATAACCTGGGTCTCCTGTCAAATGCTGCACGTGCCAATGGTCTCTGTCTTTCCTAGCTAAAAAAAAAGCCTGTCTCTGAACACGGGAAGGGGAAAGTCAGTAAAAATCTGGACTCCAGCTGTGTGTCAGTCCAGATAGGATTGGAATTATGTTGACCCCTTGGTAGATTTGGGATGGCTAATGACTATCCTTGAAGTACTTGTCTTTCCTCCTCCCTTTTGCTCATGACTCCAGCTATGGAGCAAGGACAGGGGTTACACAGAGGTGTGGCTTTCTCCTGTGCATGACTAGGGAAGGGAAGAAAAGAGGAACAGCTTTGTCTGAACACAGTCAGCTTCAGAGCACTGAGTTTTGACTGCTGAAAGGAGGGACAAAGCAGGTTTACTTTGGGTGTGGTTTGAGGTCACATTCACCTGCTAACATCCTACTGTATCCTCACACTCTCACTGCAGGGGCTGGGCTACATCGAGAAGCCCATGAACATGTCACATTTGTCACTGTAACCTATACTCAATATGTTGACCTATAGATTTTCTCCATTAGTCTCCTAGTGACCATTACCACCCGCTCTTCTTGTCTCTGTATGGTGAAAATCCTTGTCCCTAGGACAGGTACAGGAATGGTTTTCCATTTCATATTAAGCACTAGTTCATGTGAGGGGTATTACTTGAATCACCACTCCTAGGCCATGGTGGGGACCAAACATCAGGCAAAGAACAATTTGTGCAAAGCACTCCTCAAATTCAAATTGCTGGGCCCTTCCTGCCACCAAAAATACATCAGAGAAGGTTAGAAACTTTACAGGCGCAAAGACATGAGGATCAGCTTCTCACAAACTACAAAGGTAGATTTATTAGCCATGAATGACCAGGACTGGGTTTTAAGCCTCCCCTGAAAGCACTTTTTTCATGTTTGGCTGCCAACACAGTGTACAGCTTCCTGAGACAATCCAGGCTTTCAGGATGTTTCCAAGTTTTCAATGTCTTCTTTAGATCCCCTAATATTAAGTTGTCAACAAGGAAGCTGGTAAGTGAGGAGGACTCCACATTTATGAGGAGGGATTGTAGATTTGGGAATTATCGGGCTGCTCAAACAGAAGGTAAATCGTGGGAAGAGGTGGATATTTCTCTATTAGGGACAGACCACACTTCCCAGCAGTTGTGGCTGTGTGCAGGGGGAATGATGGGAGGGTAATGCAGTGCCAGGGCTCACAACCTCATCCTGCATCGTGTAGAGGAAGCAGCACGTGGTGTTGGGCCCTCTCAAATCCCACTAAGTCCACCACCAGTGATGGTGTCTTTGTGCATCACATTAAAGTTTTTCAAACCAGTCACAAGCAGTTTAAGCTCACTCCCAAGTCCTTCAATAGGGAGCTAAAGGAAACCTGTTGCAGAACAAAAATTGAGGTGAATTAAGTGGCAGCTGCCAAGGAAAAGCAGCCAGCAGCTGGAGGAACTGAGGGGTTGCCTCCCCCATGAGCCCATTCCTTTTCCTGGGTTACATGCCTGGATTTTATTACCCAGCTTTTAGGATGAAGCTGAATTCCTGCATCCCATTGAAGTGGCAGAGATTTGAAAGATAGAGAAAAACAGCCAACCTGAACATGCCCCTTTTCCTCACAAAGAATAATTAGTGGCAATAAATGGGTTGCCTGTGCTGATGCATCACATGCAGCGAAGGGGCTGGGAGCACATTTGTTACAGACTTGGGCCACCTCTAATGCAAAGTGATCAGAGGTCCTGGATTTCTCCACAGCACTGGGAGCTCAGTGAGGCTTTGGAGGTGGAAGGCAGCAGAGAGGATAATGTTGCAGGTTTGCTCATCCTTTCTTTCCCACTTGCCCATTTTTATTTGGAGGAGTTCACATGGAGATCCAGGTCTTGGGGCAGGTGGGTGGTTGAGATGAGTGTTCTTGGATGCTGCAAACATTCATGTTTTTATTTATATATATATTTTAAAGGAAACTCTTCAGCAGTACTTCTCAAAAAGCGGTACCAAAATGAAGCATAAAAACACAGCCTTCGGTATCAGACTCGCAGTTACACCATGAGTTTTTGGAACATAAATTCCAAGAGTTCATGAAAGTGAAGTTAGGTGACCCCTGAGGAGCCGAGTGTTCCTGCTCTTTCCTCACAAAGCAATGACAGGCTGACAGCCCTTTTCCAAGCCTGCAGTCATAGCTATGGGATTTAAAGGAAGTTAGAGCACCAGTATGCCCCCTCTGCAGAGGAAAGCAAAGTTCAGCCAATTCCTGCACAGCATCCCTTGATGCAGGATGGGATGGAGGGGGAATGTATCACTACAGAGAGGCCAGGGAACAGTGGCTGATGCATCAGACATGCTGTTGTGACTTTCTATAGACAAGCTTACACAAACAGATGCAGGTCTCTCCCAGGAGCAGTGGCCCCGCAGCTTTCCCACTGCCTGTGTTCCTGCTGCACAGCGAATTCCCTCAGGCATTTCAGCTGCCCTCAGGCACTAATCACAGCTTCTGAGGCTTGAAGCTGTTTTACAGTGCAAAAGAGCAGCGTTTGCCTTGCATAGAAAGAGCCCGGGCTGTGAAGAACAAGGGAACAGGTGGGAGCAGGAGCGGGATGGAGGAGAGCAGGACACTCTTTACATCACACCTGACTTCAAAGGCAAGAGTTATCCTTGACAAAACTCTGCTGCAATCAATGTAGAGCACTCCCTGACTGATGGCTGTTTCTCTGTGGTGAGGGGATGGATATTCCCCAGCAAAACAGTGACAGCCCAGTCCAGTTTCCCTGGTGCTTTTGGCATCTGTTGTTTATGGCTGTTCCAGTGTGGGCATCATGCTGGGCCACGTGGAAAGGGTAACCAGAGACAGTAATTCTTGTTCACATTACTTACCAGGACAACAGCAATCCTGACTTTGCTGGGGGTGCCGTGTGCATCCCACACCGCGGCAGCAACAGAGACAACAAGTGCCTCCATTCAGCTCCTGGCTCCAAAGCCCTGGTTCAGCACAGCCCCAGAGATGAACCTGTCAGTCTGATCCTTTATGCTGTTAGCCTTTCACCTCTGGCTTTTCCCCCCTCCCTTTTTTCTGCTCTTATTGTCCTTATCTAGTCAGCCCTAATACCTGATTTTATCTGCAAAAGCATCTAATCTCTGCCAGCACCTGGTGTTTGGCTGGATGTGGACGGAACACATCAGCTCTATTTCTTGTATTTTAATTTATTTATTTTTTTTTAGTGTGAGACTTTAAACTGCCTTTCAGCTCCTGGGATCCCTCTCTCTCCCTTTTTAACTTTACAGGGATGCTTCCACATCTCCTTTCTTTCAGGAAGAGGGATGAGTGTGTGGGATGAAGAAACAGGACTATGTATTGGTCACACTCCCTGTCTGGCTGCTTGAATAAGTGTCATTCCCTGAGTCTGGATGAGTTATCCAAGGGGCTCTGGAGACCACCTAAGCACATTATGTCTGAAAGGAGGAGGTGGAGATGGAGAGGGGTTGAATCCTTTTCTTGCACTGCCTGAAAGCAGGATGCCAGTCCCTGCATCCCTGTGACCTTGGAGAAGGCGCTGGCATTTCTCCCTCAGGCTGTCAGTGCCTTGGGAACAGGAACAGTCTCTTGTTACGTGGTACATATAAATATATCATTTAGCACAGTGGTGGGCGTCTTGACTGCTATTATAGTAACAACCTGTCTGCCCCCCTTCTATCTCCTGAGGATGAAGAAGTGCTTCTCTGTCTCTGGGTATGAATAGCAGGACAGGGTTTGCTGCTGGATTTTGAGCTGAGGAAAGACTCGATCTTTTACTTTTTTTCTTTAAAAATGAGTTTGGCACTTGTTTCTATAGCAGGCTAAACCCTGATTAGTGGTGATTGATCTATTGATGTGGCAGGTACCTGTCAGGTGTGAGCAGCCCAGACTTATCTTCACTAGCTCACCATGTCTCAGCCTTTCTTCCTCATTAGCAAAGTCATCTGTGACATGCAAGCCAGGAAGAAGGGACCTCCTGCTCATTTCTCTTGCCACCATGGTCTAGGTCCTCCCATCAAGTGGTTCCTCACTTTCCCTGTGTATAAAATGATAATATTGATCTGTGCTCAAGATTGCTCAGGAGGGAGCTCGTGTTCTTAAACAGACCTTATGTCTTCAGAGCTGTATTGTAGGACCCAAACAACTGCCCCCTTTATTTGTGACCCTGCTGGAAACTCAGGACAGTGAGAATGGGACTGAAAGATGCTGAAGCGCCTCTTCAAGGCTGCAGCTGCAGCAGCTGCCAGGAAGCCAAGCAGGAGTAAATCTGCCACTGGCAGAGGTGAAGGGTGAATGAGAGAAGGACATGATTGTTTCTTCCCCAAAGGGAAAGAAGAAGAGGAAGAGATGGAAAATTAATTTAGTGACTCCCAACAGCTGGAAGAGAAGTTCTGTATAGTACACAGAGAGTAAGAGAGTGAAGTGAGGAGGAGACAAAAAGGATCTGAAGTCTGTGGGGTCACTCAGTCTGTGATCTTACCAACCAGGAAACCTTCCCCTGGACTGAAAGGACCTGCTCTGACAAGGCAGAAATTCTGCTGTGATTCACAAGAGGCCTATGTGCCAGGAGTGCTGGAAACACTGAAATGCAGGAATAGTAAGCAAAGAGGGAGGGAGAAATACATGAGCTAAGGAGTTGGGCAGGCAGGCCCTGCTTGGAGGAAGGTTAAACTTGTATTGATCTGTACAAGGAAAACATATTCTTGCTGCTTCTCATCCTCCTTTCAGATGATCCTGCATCAAATAAAAACAGGGCTGTTTTCCAAGCCTGGCTTTAGAGATCTTTTCAATGATATAGCAGATAAACAGCCGCTTGCTGACAGTGAAGATGCCAAAGTGATTTTTTTGATGATATAAGCTGGGCTGAGAGGGAGGAGGGAGAGGAGAGAGGTTGCTGAACGTGATAAAATGTGGAGGAAGGTGATGGGTGAGGCTGGAACCAAGGACACCAGACTAATGGGAGACGTGGCAGCTCAACACCAGGTAAGGGGGTATGTGGCTGGGAAGGGAATGCTCAATGCCAGGAACTGGATCTGGATTATATAGGGGATAAACATTCCTTTTGGATCTTGCTGACTAGTCATGAGGCACTTTTAAAAATAACCAGGACCCCAATGCATTGCTGTTGTCCTATTTCCCATCACATACTGGAAGAAGACTGATTATTTGGCTGGAATTTCCTCGTCCCTGAGGAGGAAAATGCTCATTGTTATTCATGGATCTCCTGCTTTTCAGCCACTTGTCATCCAGCCAAAGGGGCAACCAAGGCAGGATGTGTGGGGACAATAGCTCACAGCCATGGAGGAAAGTAGTGTCCATATCCCACAGGGACTGGAGTAAGTGCTGCTTTGAATTGTAGAATCACAGAATCATTAAGGTTAGAGAAGATCTCTAAGATGATCAAGTTCCATGGAGCGTAAGTTTTGAATGCCCCATCCCTGGAATTGCTCAAGGTCGGACAGGGCTTGGAGCAACCTGGTCTAGTGGAAGCTCTCCCTGCCCATGGCAAGGGGCTGGTTTAAGGTCCCTTCCAATCCAAACCATTCTGTGATTTCTTCACTGAAAGGAGTGTTAGGCATTGGAATAGGAACATTGCCCAGGGAACTGCTAGAATTGACATCCCTGGAAGTGTTAAAAAAAAATCTGGATGTGGCAGTTGGGGACATGGTTTAGTGGTGGACTTGGCAGTGCAAGGCATAGCAGGATGAGTGATGGAAGGTTGCAGCTTTGAATGTTGACGGTCAACACCAAGTCCAGCAGATTTCCATGCAGAAATCCACTGCATGATGTCCCCCAGAGGATGGCTGCTGTCATGTAATAGTTTTCTATTGCAGCTCGGGCTCAAAAACAAACAAGGAAGAACACCAGAAGAAGAAAAAGCTTTCAGCAGAAGCTAGAAAGAGGGTGGAATTATTCCCAAGTGAAGTGCAAGAGCTCAGCCAGGAATAAGTCAAGTTTAAAAAACATTTGTGGTCCAAAATTTAGGCTCATTGCTATAAAATTATAAATGTATAAAAGAGCCTCTGAATAGGTAAAGGGACCTGTTGTGCTTTTCTGTTAGTTCTCCAAGGAAATCCCAGTCATACAGGGTCCACAACAGTGTCCAGAGCTCTGTTCCACAGAGAAAACAGGGTCTTTACTCAGCACAAACACCTTCATTTAAAGACTAGACACAGATCATGTTACAAAGCTTCTACATCTTGCAGTTTGGGAGTCTTTTATTCCTGGCATAATACACAGTGTTGAGTGTAGGATAAATGGGATAGACAAGAAACTGAGTCCCCATCCCACAACCACAGGACAAGGCTGTATCTCCTCTCCAGTACTGCCGGTTCACAACACTGATGTGGTGGGCAATGAACTTGTGAACTTTAGGAGCAAAGGAGGGGCTTTCTATTGTCCTGGACTCCATCACAAGCCCTGCATCTCCTTAATTCCTGTGGGCAATTCTCTTCCACACCCCTGGCCTCAGCACTCCCAGCTGTTTGATGGAGCTGAGTGCTTCACTCCATACAGCACTGAGATATTCCCATGAAAGGCTGTGTATAACTGTGAAGTATTATTATTGCACACCTTTTGGAAAGTGCCTTGAGACGTCTTGGAATGATAAGGTGCTATAAGGTGGAGAAGTTGTGCAGAGATAAATTCACTGTGAAATGTGTTTTGCTAGAGACATTTATGTAGCTTATCATCTTATCAAGGAACTTTGCCCAAGAAACGAATTCTCATGTCTGTATAAAGAGACTATAATTGAACTGTTGACTCACAATTATGGGAAAAGACAGAGTGGGGGAAAATTTCCGGGGCCTCTAGGACCCCAAGGAGGAATATAATTAAGAAAGACATAATTGGAAACCTAAAGCAAGCTCATTCACTCAGAGTGAGTGCTGAAGCAGCAAGCTAGGATAGCTGGGTTGAGGCTGAATTTGCAAAGCAGATGGCTGAGGATTTGTAGGTCACAGGCTCTTGGATCTGCTGGGCCAAGATGGGGTCAGGGTACCATATGGATGAAGGGCAAAAAAGACAACACATCTGAGCAAGCCACAGTCTCTGCTTCCCCAGAAAGGCTCTGATCACTCAGCAACAGGACAAACTCTCACACAATTTTGTTTGCATATCCTTAAGAAAACAGCAAATCTCAGGCTTCTTCACTGACACCAGAGCCAGTATAACCTTCAGTTATTTGGGATCACACAGCCAAGAAGGAAACAGACTTCCTGAACAACATTAATGGGCTTAAACTCTGCCCCTGCTTTGCGTTAGCCCATGCTTGGTCCTCCCAGCTCTTGCAGTAGATCTGGTGTATAAACTGATTTTCCTCCTTGATGTGGATCTTTCTGAGCTTTAATTTAATTTTTTCCCCCTGTCTGTCACTGGGATGAGAAAGTCTTGTACGAAATTATCTGGAAACGGGAGAGAAAACCATCTCCCTGTCTGTAATCTCCAATTTGTGCCTCACTGGTTAAGGCATAGTCATAGGATGGGGGAAGTATTATGCTGAGGACCCTGTTGTGGACGACTTGGACTGGGCTTCTTGTTGGTACCCAAACTCACCAGATTACCCAGAGCACAACCCTTGTGTTCTGTTGTAACTCTAAGCCAGAAGAGGGGGCAGAGCAGGTCTAAGTCTCCAATTCAGAAGTAATTTGAGCCCCTGATCCCACGTTGCTGCAGCTGATATCTATTTTTCTTAAACTCTACAGACAGCATCTTCAGAACTTAATTTGATTTTGATTGATTTTTTGAAACTTGAAACACTTCTAAACTAATTTTCAGTGTATTACTCTTGTCAACTCTTAAAGATTTTGTCAGTAAGAATTTGCTGAACAGACACAGTAATTTTGTTTCTCATTTTGGCAGATCACCCCTAAAGAGGAAAGTGGGGAGGAGGGGGTGTTATTATAGCTGCCGTTATTAGAATATACGTTGCAATTACTCTGCTCCTGTTTCTGAGATGTTTCAGAGCAATTTCTGAGCAGCCACTAGGAGCCCATGTGTGTATAATTATATAAAACCTCACAATTTGCTTGTTAACCCACTCCCAGAGTGAATTTATCTTTGGGGGGAGTCCACATTAAAGTTTGGGTTCTGCATAGCCAAGGTTCACCTCACACTGGCTTCACCAGCAGAGTGGGAGAGGAGCACCCTCCAGGACTAAGCCCTGCATTAGGGTAAAGAGGAAGAGCTCATAACTCTGCCTGCAACACCACAACCTGGGGGCTTCTCCAAATGTCATTCTCACGGCTGCTAACCGAGTGTGAAATGCTACTAAGTGATTTAGTTGTTTTCTTTAGTGTGGATGACACCATGAAAGAGAAGTCGAGGTGAAACGGGACACATGGTCCACAGGGAGCAGGGGAAGTGAGGAGGGGGTTGTTTTAACTATAACAATTTTGAGTGATATCATATGAAATGAGGTCAATTAACACATTTTTCAGGGGCTGGATTTAACTTCTGATAGGCTAGAGAGTTAAGATGGCTCATTGGTCAGTCTAAGGAGCTCCAGAGCCAAGTCAGTGAAGGAATGTGCACAGCCAGGACAGAGACAGAATGTCCAGGAAAGCACAATATGGGGTTTATAACCACCCTTTTTTGATATCAGTGAGTTGTTTGTACAACTCAATTTTCCCTGTAAAGCGAGTCCCAAGGAGAAGAAGCAGAGTCATCGCCTCATGGAACCACAGCCACTTCTGGGGCAGAACCTGACAGCTCTACCAGGAGCATTTGTACAACCAGGAGACGTAAAACATCTCACTGCTGTCCCTGACAAGATAATTAGGTTTCCTTTGATTTCTTTTTTTATATGTGGATGTTCTCCCTTGTTTTTGAGCCTAATTGCACAGCAGAGGCAGGAATGAGAAACTTGATGTATCCAGTGACCTCCATGACATGATCTGCATTAGTATGCAGATGTCTTCCTCCGTTGTGGTGGCTCACAACTTTGTCCTGTGCACTGTGGGAGCTGTAGCTCTTACCCTCTCTTAGGATGGTGATATTAAAACTCCATCACTGGAAGACTAGAGAGGAACAGTGTTAGGGATATAAACCATCATGTCCATTGTGGCTGGGATATGAAAATGGAGTGAGGAGATTCACTCAGTGCAGGAAGTTTGGATGGGCACAAGTGGTGGCAATGTTGCTGCAATCCTTGTTTGATGGAGCACTTAATGAAGGTGGCTCTTTAGGTAAGCTTATTTCTCCTGAGTGTCTCAGTGCAATCTTTGGTTCATCTACCTTGTTGCTTTTTGATCTGGGGAGTTTAACTCTTAACCTTTTGGGTCTTGTGCTTTTCAGATTACCCTCACTAGCAAGGTGTCCAGGGGAGAGATTTATATTTAAAAATGAAGAAAATCCCTCCAAGCCTTAAGCTGAGCTGTTCAGGTTTTGTATCATCAATTACACATTCATCCCACCTTGTTCCCTCCTGCCCATTTTTGATTTTTTTATTCCCTCTCTCAAGACTTTTGAACTCAAACACTCAAATATGCTGATTACAAACTGGAATCTTAAAAACTGCAGTGTCCTTTTCCTAGGGAAAAAGCCACAAGAAATTTTTTTTTGTTTGTTTTATTTTTCCCTTCTGAAACACCAAATCTGATGGGGATGAGGCACAGCCAGGGGCTTCCTGCCATCTGGGCTGGAAGATCTGCTCAGTGCTGCTCTCTTTATTCTTCCATCACTTGCATCTCTCATCAATTATCATCACGGAACTGGTCGATATTGAAATGGAACTGCCAGGCATTTATAGCAGAATCACTGAAGTGTTCTGTACAAATGACATTTTCCTCATTTTGGGGACAGGGAGGATGAGTCAGGGTGGAGGGAGGCATGGAAGGATGGAGGCTGGGAAGAGATGTAAGGTAAGATATTTGCCTTATCAGAAAACCTGGCAGTATGTCCAAATTTAACACACTGCCCCATGTGTAACTAATGTGCCTGTGAGGGGCATTTTTTTGCTGTTCATGGAGTATTTCTCAGAGCACTTTTCAAACTCTCTAGTGGGATTTGCTGCTTCCTGTGTTTCTTGAAAGCTGTCACAGCCAGCCAGAGCAGGTAAATATATGTAGATAGGTTGGGCATTTTGAGTTGTGTTAGTAAACACGGGTATTTCAAGTGCATCTGTGCTTGTCTAGGTTTGTTGTAATTTTATTGCATAAAGGGTGAAGACACCATGTCTCTGCAGCAATGGTTTGCACATCCTGCAGTTTGTTGACTCCCTAATTTTTATCCCAAGGGAGGCATAGACCCTGTGTGGCAGATGTGAGCTCTGGCACAACAGACTTGATCTCTGTACTTACCACTCATGGGTCTGTTAGCAAATTAATGGAGGGCCTCAAAGGATTCACAAACTCCACAAAATCCTCAGATGACAGATTTACATGCACATCCCTTTCCAATGTCAGTGTCTTCACAGGGAGGTGAAAGGGAGAGTTTAATGGAATGAGGCAGTGAAGTCCTGCCACTCGTGAGCATGTCTGGGGAGCTTTACAGTGTTCGTCTTAACAGAATTTGGACCCTAAAGCCACAGAACATATAATTTCTTCCTATGTACCTCCTCCCCTCACCAAAGAAAACTGAAATATAAGGGGAACATCTCAGGACAGAAGCTAGAATTTCTTTTTCACAAAAAAACCCCAAACCTAATTGTCTTTACAGAGCAAGATCAAGATGTTCCCATTAAAAAAACAAAAGCATTGAGAACCTTGTTTTAATTTAAGAATTAAATATAAAATGTACAGACCTGTCAAAAACAAAGGCACAAAGGCATTTGTTAGGCTGTTCCAAAGAGGAACACAACACCTGACCACAACCATTAGCCTGACACAGCCTTGCTTCCCAAACCAAATGCAATGCCAGCACAGCCCAAGCAATTCAATTTCTGACTCAACAAACTGTCTTCATCTCTCTCACAAGGCACTAGCTCCTAACTTTTCATCTGTTTCCTTGGGAAGCCACAACTTAAATACAGTGACGTTGATCTCTAGAAACGAAGCAGCAGAGCTCCTGAGCTCAGTGCTGTGTGAGCAGAGACCAGACCTCTGATCTCAGTTAAACAATTAAATGCCATTTCTCAGCTCTCTGAGTGTCTCTGCAGAGCTGAGGCACCTCCATGCTCTTGCAGGGGCACCAAGTAACAAACCCCCACCTCGCCTGCACTAAATGACAGCCCGTGACCCAAATACCTGCTTTAATATTAGTCCCTCTCCTGCTGCTTATTACCAGGTGCTACTGGCAGTGGGAGGAAGGGATTTTGTTTTAAGCACAAGGCTATTTTCATGCCTGGCATCGTTATGCTGAGCTCACTGGGGCTGGAGCTGCTCTGAGCTTGGCCTGGCGTGTGCCTGGCTTTGAAGCTGCTGGTTTGCCTGGCCGCCCTCCTGCCTGCTTATCCTGTGTCCCCAGTGAGGGCTGCTCCAGCATATGCTGCTTCCCAGTGTGGTGCTTGCACAATGTAATTATTTGAAGCTGCTTCCTCCAGTGCTTAGCTTCCCATTTTTCTGCCTCTATTTGGCTTCCAACGGCCTACTTCCTGCCTGTTTTGTTTTGGTTTGTTTTCTCTTCTCAAGAAGTCGGTGTATACAGTGATTCGATCTCATCCCTAGGCTGCATTTGAAGGATATTGTCTATTTTCAGAATTCTCAGCTGTGTTTATGCTCCAGGCTCCAAACCTCTCTTTCCCTTTGAAAAGAGGGAGCAAATCCTCCTTTTGCCTCCTGCCCTGCAGAGCCACTGGCTCAGAGATGTGTTGTTCGAAATAGCCATTAACCTCCCCAAAATGTGGGTCACTCTCTATTGCAATGACAGATCTTTCTTTCATCTTTTCTGCACCCGTTTCTATTTTTATTCTGGCTACCAGCACGCCTGTACACGAGTCCTTGTGAGTGTGCCTAATGCACTGGTGTGCAAACAACTTCACCAGAGAGGCGATGTACTTTGTGGGCCACAGAAAAAAAAAAAGCAGGCTGATTGTGGCCACCAGAAAATCTCCAGATTTCTTCCAGTAAATGCATAGGAATGGGAGAGGATGGAGGTCCATCACCTCTCCTGGAAGCCCAGTTATAGGCACAGAGCTGCAGGTTGGCCCGTTGTGATTCAAAGCATGAGAAGGTTTTTTCAGAGACAGGGGTCTATGGAAAAGCCTGCTGCTGGATAAGGAGCTCCTGCACACAAAGGCAACTTTTATTGCCCAGGGGTGATTAGTTGCTGTTCTCCTATCCTGGAGAAATGTGCTCTGTCCCTGCCTACACACAGGATCAGGGATTAGGGAGGCCACTGAATTCAGCCACTCCCTTGTCTGAGGACATTTAAAGGTGGTTCCAGCGGATCTGAGGTTGCCTTGTCCCCTGCCTGACTAATTGATTGGCGATCTGGGACACTGGTATGGTTTTTCATGAGACTCCTTTTGGATCAGTCCATAGTGAAGAACATGAATTCCTCAGGATGACACCAGAGAAAGAGGTCACTGTGCCAATTGCTTCAGTCAACTACACTGGTGGATTTGGAATCAGATATGTCATCAGTGACCTGTGACCTCCCTAAGTGACCTTGCCTTCTGCTCCCTGGGATACCTGCTGGCTCTGGAGCAAACCCATCCCTTGTGTTCATTCACACCCTGGGGCCCACAGATCCCTGAGGATGGCAGGCAGCCACTGCAGCACACGGAGAGAATCCCAGCCCCTTTCATTAATTCTCTCTCACATCTTGAGAAGAGTATGACAGCACAAACCCTCCAAGTGAATCGTAGCCCTATATTAATTCGCTCCCAGGTCCAGCTCTCTGATCTGCTGTCATCTGAAAGTGATACTAATGCCAGGTTTCCATATCCAGCATCCCGCTGTGCCTCCCGCTCTGCAGTCAGAGTCATGCTGGGAGAGATCAGCTCTGCTTGAGAAGGGTAAACCAAGTGCTTGATTTCAAACAGCATCAAAAAAGGCAAGAGAGAGTACGGAGAGGGGGAGAGGGCGGGAGTGAAGGAATGAGTGGTTGGAAACACATCCCCTTAAAAGGGGTGAGTGGGGAAGAGTGCTGACGAGCTTATATCCATCTTTGATCTATGTCCATCTTTTCTACCCACCTCCCCACTTTTTTGCTCCTATTATCCCAGTTATTGCTTGCAAGACCAATTTCCTTGCCCCACTTGAACCTAACAAGGCTCTTTGCACTGCAAAGGAAGTCTAAAACCCCCATGGAATATGGCTGCCCCAGCTCTGAGAAATAAGGATCAGCTATCACATGCTGAGCCACTTTTGTGCTCAACTGCCCACAGTACTGCCAGAGAGGTGTAAGGTCCAGTTCACCATCAAAGCAAAAGGCAGTGGACAGGTTGGGGTTGGCTGTCCAGCTCTTTTGCCAGTTGACAGCTCCTGACAGCCAAACCCTCTTTCTCTTCATCATGTACTGCCCATCCAGGCAAGGGGGAGGAAGGTGAACACTGATTTAATTTGACACTTCAAGAAAAGAATAGTTACTTCAATACAGACATCATCTTTCCTTCAGAAAGTTCCCTGAATATTTTACTGGCCAGCAGTGCCAGTAATATTTTTCTGAAGGTCAGCAAAAATTACTTAAGAAAACCAAGACAAAAATGTTCCTAACAAGGAACAAACACTTCCAAAAGGAGCAGGAAGAAGCTTTCAACAGATCCAAAGTGATTTGTAGTAATGTCTGCTTTGAGCTGCTTTTTGTCCCTCTTCTCTCCCTCCTCCCCAGTGTTTTATTTATTCTGTTCCTGAGATACCTTCAGAAATTTAATTTCCAGAGGTATTTTTTCCAGCATTTTTGGAGAATCATCCACTTGAAGACATCTCAGACTGAAAAATCTTAACCTCTCCAAACCTCATGTCCTTTCTGACAGTTCTGGCTGCAGACATCCAATGCACCCCACTGCAAAGGCGAAGCACAGGGTCAAGAGCAGGATTTGTTGTCCCAAAGGGTCTGTCAGACAAAGACTGGAGATCTCTGCCAGGTGAACCTGGAGTCCCTCCCTCCCCTCACTATGTCCCAGCAGCTACTGCCATGACTGAATGGGAATGGTGGTTCAGTGTGAGGTCCGAGGCTTCAGTGCAAGCTGATGGAGGAAGGATGAGTGTGTGGGGTCGGGGAAGGGTGAGGGACTGTGGTGAAGTTTCCAGTTCTTCATGGAAGTTGTCAGGGCATATGGATGCTTTACCTTCATCCATCTCTCTGGGGAAAATGAGAACCTGCAGAACAGTGGCAATAAAAACCAGTGGGGATATAAGATCTTGCATCTCCAGAGTCACTTGTGATGTCTGCCTGGCCTGAGACCTCAGTTTCTGAGTGTTCTGGGATTGTGCCTCTCAGCATCCACATGGAGCAGTCACCTCCACAGTCCTCTGCCAAGACAGGCTACGGCACGGCCGTGGGCTGGCCCTGCTCAGCTCAATGTTTATGGCAGTGTGACTCTCTGCTGGCTGCTGCCTTCTGCTGTGCCACTTCATTGGATGTTCCTTTTCCTAAATGGTAGGAAATCAGTACTTACCAAGTGCTGGCCCAGAATTTATTTGACTTTAATTTCCCTTTATGACCCCATCTGCTAATCTCTATCACACAGATAAAGAGAGGTAACCCAGACATCATTACCTATGATGTGGAGAATTTCCTGCAGTTCAATTATAATCTTTTTTTTTCCCCCTCGAGCAATAAAATCTCTCTGTCTCTCTCTCTCTCTTTCTCTTTCTTTAAACTTGTTCTCATAATTCTCCCTCTCTCACTCTCAAGATGAGGTTAGGTACTTTTGTGATGTCTTCTTGGCCGGTGTGTTTGTGGAAGTCAAAGCAGTTACCGTTGGAGCAGAAGGTTCAGTGACGTGCACATGTTGTTTAATGCATCACTGGGAGATGAACAGAGGCACAGGTGAGGCACTAGAAGTAAGTGGAACAGATTAGCACACGGGCAGGACCCCGAGTTCTGCACAGACATCTCATTATGATTGTTTTCAACCTTTCTTTCTCTAGAAATGCCAGTGTGATGAGTAGCAAAGATACTGCTGAACTGGTGATTTAATTTGACTTCTCTTTCCTGCTGACTTTAGAGGTGTTTTGAGGAAGCACCTGTTTGCAATCACACTGCCCCTTCAAAAGGCCGTTCTCATCTGTCTGCAACTTCTTTGAAAGGTGAGTAAATCTCCAAGCATTTTTCTTGGGCACCACTTACCCTGGCAAGGAGATCTTCAAGGTCTGTTCATGACCTTTAGGACAGCAGAGCCATTGATATGTCTTCAGTGCATGTGTTGTCTTTGTCATGTAGTGATTATTTGCAAAGGTGAAACAGCTTTCATTTTGAAGTTTAGGCACCAGGAAAAAGATTTTGGGTGTTTATTTTCTATTTTGCTTTCTCTTAATTTTTTTTTTTTAGGAGCATTTTTATTTTGCATTTTGCACTTTCATTTGACTTAAAACTAAAGGAAAACAAAATAGAATATGAACAAAAAGATATATCTGTATGTAATGGTGAAGTTGGCCTTAAAAAGGACTTCAAAATGGCATAGTTCTGACTTGTGTATTTTATTAATAGTAGTCACTGCTAAAACAGATCGTCATTACCTGGAGATGCCAACTGGACCTCCTCCGAGTACAGTGTTCCCAAGTTTGTATTCATAATGAAGGATGCCCTGTCCATTAGAAAAGATTAGTTGCACCTGAACTCAATTAGGAAATTAATAGCTGATGGGATCTGGGGCTAAACTCATCCTCAGATTCAAGTGAAGTCTATCAGAAGTCAATCTGAATGGCTGCTGCATGTCTCAGTTGCATGAATCAAAAGCCAGTGCATCTACACGACTCCAGACTTGTGGAAATATAGTCTGAATCCAAAAGGTCCTGTTGCATATGTAGGAAGACAGATGGTGGTTGAGCTTGCTGCCTTCTGGTGAGATGAAATGATTTATCCTTAAACTATCTCTAATGCAAAAACATCCGAGGGCAGCCTGAAACTCAGGCACTCTGTGAGGGACCACTTGTAGAGACCAGGCTGGGTTTAGTTTCCCACAGGTATGGCTGAAAACAAAATGCATGTGTATTTCTGCAACTGTCCTTTATAAAGGAACAACTTTTTAGCATAGACAGTGCAAGACACCCACGTACTGATTCCTATCCTCAGGCATTTCATCCAATTTCATTGTCAGATTAACTTCTTTGCCATGAGAGTGGCCTATAGCATTTATTTCTTCAGTGCTACCATGAGATTTTTCTCAGCACAAGCAGCAAAACAATGACTTGCTGTGTATTCTCAGGGTATTTTAATGATCCCATCTCCATATCTGTTTAAATTTACAGTAGAGCAGAACTTTGACTGGCGTATGGTTGTCAGCCAAGAGAAAACCGTGCGTCTAGGAAGCAGATCAATGTTGACATTGTGAAGGCACCTCTGGAAAGAATTAATCGAGTCTGATCTTTGCATACCCTCTCAGTATGGATTTTCATTAGACGTGGTGCTGTCTCCACAGAGAGAGAGTCCAAGGTGCTCTCCTCAAGGTCAGCCCATCAAAGTGGATGAACACTGGACAAAACTGTGGGTTCTGTGGGCAGACACCTCATCTGCCTTGATGCTGCAGCAGCTGCTGCAGTGGAGCTGGGGCACCTGGGCAGGACACTGCAACACGCAACCCCAACAATCCCACCAATGCCCCTGAGAACATTGTCCAAATACTCCTTGATTTCTGGCAGCCTTGGTGCTGTGACCAAACCCTGGAGAGCCCGTTCAGTGCCCAACCACCTCTGGGAGAAGAACTTTTTCGTAATATCCAACATAAACCTCCATGATACAGCTTTGTGCCATTCCCTTGGGTCTTGTCATTTGTCACCAGAGAGGAGATATCAGTGCCTGCTGCTTCCACTTCCCCTTGTGATTTGAATTTGTGAATAAATACCTAGGAAAAAATATTCTTCTATTAATCAAGGAATCAAGGGAATTATCAGGCCCTTGGTTCAAACTCAATTCAGGTCCATTATAAAGACTTGAACTCCAGTAGATCATCTGAGCTGAGGTCTAGGCTGCCTTTCTCTCTTCAGATGGCAAACTCGGGCTATAGCCACAAGTCACCGTTTATTTTGTCTGATAGCACCAATCTGCGCAAAGGCAGAGTGTGTCTGCAACTCCATTGCTCCTAAAGGTAAAATCAAGCCTTTCATTAGTGTTTGTTATTAGGAGCTGTTGGTTGTAGTTGGGCTGTGAAGCACCGAACAGTTATATACCTTAGGCAGAACTTAAACCACCCCAACAGGAGAATGCATGATGTACCATGTCTCATATCTGTTGTATTTCAAGACAGTGTCAGAGTAGGCATCATGAGTTTGGGATCTAAGATGTAGTCTTATTAATTAACAAAACTAAAGCTATCTAGTAAACAGATTCTGAATTTGTAATAAATAATTAGTCACCACAACCATTTCCTAATGGGCTATTTAGTGACTTAGGGTGGAATTCTCAGCAGCTGACATGAAAGTATCTAACAAAAAAAATCGCTTTTCCAGATAAATAATGGTCTAATTAATATTGAAAAGAACAGCATGCTTTCACTAGTTCTTGTGTCTTTAAGAACTGAGCAGGCTTATAAAATAGAGATCTATCCAGCATGTGCTGATTGCTGCCAGAAACTAATTTTTAAGAACTGTCATTGAGAGTCATTAATTATCTGCAGGTCTCATTCGCTCTGAATCAGTGACAAACTTCGAGAGATTCTGGATGGTTTTAATTAATGCAGGAATATGAGATGTAATATGCTCCTTGTTTGAACAATGATTGTCCTAACACAACCCTTGAATTAAAGGATTGTAGGGAAAATAAAAGTAAATGAGATGCTACAGACTTCTGAGCAGAACCTGCCCGAGAAGGAACATATGAGTCTGTGCAACCTCACATGGTGCTGCCCTGATCCAACAGCCTGGATCTTGTGCCTGAGAACGCTGCTGTGACTGCACACCCCTCATCCCAGCACAAAGACATACTGAGGAAACTTGCAGTTGTATGAGGACAACAGACAGGTTGATAGTAAGATGCAATGCACATTTTTCAAACTAATGAGACAAATAGCTTACGCTTCGATTTCAAATCTAGTCAAGATGCTTTTTAATTCAACACAAGCTCCTCTCCTCTCCTCTCCTCTCCTCTCCTCTCCTCTCCTCTCCCCCTCTTTCGTTATTACAGTCCCAGTAATCTGTACCTCTGAACCGATCTCTCCATGGAGATTTTATGTTTACAGCTGTCCTAATACATCTACCTGGCTCCCAGATGGGCGATATCTTATTTTTGGCCAGCTCAAGCAGGTACAAAGGACTTTGGATCTTCCATGTCACTGGTTTTAACGGGTGAAGTTTCTTATCTCTGTCAAACAAGGCCTATACTGCTGTTCCAAGCAGAATTTGTTCTCTATTTAATAGGCACAAGCTGCACAGTGGAACAGACAGCAAACACTGAGCAGTGCTTAAGCATTTAGAGAAACACATCAGGAGGATGTTGAGTCCATCAGTCTCATGCTTTGACACTGCCACAGCTATTCTGGCCAAGGAAGTCAACAGTTTTTTAATTCATGTGGTTCCTTTGCCTTCACAGTGGTATAAAAAAACATGTTTGGGTGTTTGCCTTTTTATTTCACAAGGGCCACTCTTTCACTCATAATTTCACTCAAAACACTAATATTATTCTGCTCCAGTAGGATGCTGGAGCCTATTTAACTTTCAGACCTTGTCTTAAGCTGCCACATTTTCATGAATATACTGGTGCCATCTGAATGCTCACGAATAAGGGATAACATGACTGTGCATAGCAGATGAGTCAAAAACCAGAGCTTTTGCTTATGATAATTTTTTTTTGTTATTATTTTTGCACTCTGCCAGCTGTTGATCTTGCTAATGTGCTGCTTAGCAGCCAAGCTTTGTTCCCTCATGGCTAATGAACTATGGCAAGAAACCACAGGCCGGTGGCTGGTTTTAGAGCAAATAGGGAATGGTCCATAAAGAAGAAATGTCCCAGACCATTAGACCTGAAGACCAAGCAGTGCTGTTGTCAAACATGATGGACAGAAAAAGGTAGAACAGTCTTGTATCACTCTTGGTGTACTTACACATCTTGGACACACATTGAAGTAAAACAATTGCACATGCTGTAGGACTGACAAGGGTTAATGGTCTTATAAAATAGAATACCCTTCACCCAAAAAACCTTATATCTCGATAAAGGTCGCCTGATTCACATGAGGGAGCATAGCCATAGATACTCTCCACACCCTCGTGTAGATGATCCTCAGCCACAGAATTCGATTAACAGGGCTTCAAGTGTGTAAGTTTTAGGAGTCAATTATTAATATCTTGGTGAACAGGCAGTGTGAGCTGCCTCTAGTCACACAAACATACCCATGAGGGGGTTGAGTGATAATCAACCATCAGCTGCAGAGAGTGCAGGCAGAGAAGGGATGGCTGAGTAGAGTGCTGGATGGTGTCTTTTCCTCTGGAAAGCATCTCAGCTCCACAGCAGCCACAGTTTGCTGCCAGCAGCCTCCCTCATTCACATTCCAGGAATGAAACTAAGATTGCTACCAGCTCAGCCCTATTGCAGGGGCTTCAGGAAGAGAAGCTGCTCCCTGAGGTCCCTTCTCAAACATGTTACCCCTCTGCTTTATGGAACCAGCTCTCTCTCTCCTCTGCCTCTTGCTGCTTCTTTTGTTGGCTTTGGGATTTCTTCTGGACCATCCACTCCCCCTTCCAAGCACCTCTTGGTTATTAAAATGCAGCTCAGGATAGTTCACTTTGCCTGGTACATTATCATTCCTCGTTAGAGACCCCTCCAGGGCCTGTGATATGCCTGCACCGACTTTATAATTACAAAGTCAATTTCTAAACAGACATTTGCAAATAAGTCAATTTAAATACCTAGATTTGCAAACAATAATTAAGCAGTAGCTTCTTTTTTAATATCTATATATATAATTAATGCCCATGGGCTTTCCATTTTACCTTGCGACTGTGTAGCTTGCAATTGTTTGTTGAGCTAAACCATTCTCAGAAAGCAAATCAAATCACTGATGGGTTTTAAAGCTGTTTAAGAAATTGTCCTACTTCCTTCCATCCCAGATTCATATGCCCTTTCCTATATAGTCCCCAGTCCACCCCACAGCTATAGGAAAGTAGCATCAGGTGCCTCACATGAGAGGAGCTGAGCTGGGGAGCTTTCCCCTTCAGCATAAGGATGGTGACCTGATCTGCTAAAAATTATCCCATATCACGAAGACTGCATTGAAAAAGCTGAGCAATAAAATAGTCTGTGATTAGAAGGAAAAATGCACTCTGGAGGAGGAGATGAATGTGTCTAGCTGAGATTTCCTCCAAGGATGTACAGTAAGAATGCTCATGCTGCAAACAGAGCACTGGGAGAGGAACAAATGGGCCAGGAGAAGGAGGAATGTCTCTCCTTTTCTTTGAGACAGATCTTCATGTTGTCCCATCATTGCACTCTGGTTTCTATCCATCATCCCATCATAGCCCTCCTTACCCTCCTTGTCTCCCTAGAGAGAGAAGAAGGCATGGCAGGACTCCGATGCCCCTCCAGCTTGGATCACCAAAGCCCTAACAATGTCATGGAAGCCAGACTTTGGGACCATGGGAAGATGAGGCAGCAACAGCTGAATGGACATAGAGGAGTGAAACAGAGAGTTGTATTTCTTGTTAGAAGGCTCCTCTCCTAAGCATCTCTCCTCTTTTACACCTGCTCCACGTTGCCTTCAGGTTTGTTTTGCCACAAATTGTTTCTCTTGCTCTGGCTCTCCTGCCTTTCTTCCAGTCCCTAGGGCAGGAGATTTTTTTTTTTTTTGGTAGACTTATGTCAGCTGCAGAGTATATGAGGAGAGGCCACAGCCTCATATTTTCCTGCCCTGTTCTCTCTCGTTTGTCCCAGCAGGTTGTAGGTGTATGGTCAGAGCTCCACACCCAGTGAAGAATGGATCTTTACATGGCTTTGCCTAGAAAATAGTAAGAAAAGACTGAGTACAAACTCTTTGCATGTGTCTCATGATGCATTAAAGATGGATTGCTTCCTGGTTTGTGCTTCTGCTCAGTAATTTCAAAGGGCTTACTCATTATTTTTGTGTTGGTTCCACATTTCTGAGCGTGCTCATATCTTAGCTCATCAAACTTTAGCCAGCTGGGGCCAAAAATATCCCTGGCATAATCAGTTCGTTCATCCAAGCCCAAAACCTTCATTTCCCAATTCAAATGATCAGCGTATTTGAAGGGAACATGGTCCTGACTATCATCCTGGGTGACATTGCTGGGAGCACACTTCCTTACACCCTGGCCTTCTGCATCCAAATGCTATGAATATGAGCAACAATTATATATCCCTTCTTTTCCCTTTTTATGGATGTACAAGGACAATAACTTAAAGCACTTGCTGCTATTCAGCACAAAAACAAATAATAGAACAACTCTGGCTGTGATGCATTTCAGCAGCATAACTTAGACACACCGCTGTTATATTAAGTTATAAATATCTATCACTTGACAATGCCAGTACTTTTCGTCAGGGGAAGGAGTATTAAAAAAATAGGAAAAGAGCCCAAACCCTGAGTGGTGGTTGCTATAGCAATTAACAATGCATCCTTCTTTGAGAGCTAGAGATGCTGACGCAGCTAAAACAAATGTTTGTGTATGGCCATGGTGGGGACGGTGACGGATTAGGGAATGCTGGCCTTGAGCCTTGGTGTAATCCAATTCTAAATAAATCATAAATCTAAGTGCAGGCTGGCAAGCTGGAGGGAATACCAATGTAAGGAGGGTGACAGCAGGGTAGTTTTGGTTTCTGTGGGGGGCAGAGGTGAGGAGGGAAGAATAGTGGGATGCGTGTAAAAATGCAGATGGAAAGGTTCATGATTGGGATTTTTTTGCTAAAGGACACAACTAGACTAAAGCCATTGGTCCCCTATGGGACTCCCTCCTGTAGGAGCCTTGGAAGCCTCTAAGCACCGTGGTCCTCTTCGTTTCAGGGCTGAATCACAGAATCACAGACTGGTTTGGGTTGGAACAGACCTTAAAGATCATCTTGTTCCAACCCCCTGCCTTATGCAGGGACACCTTAAACTAGACCAGGTTGCTCCGAGCCCTGTCCAACCTGGCCATGAACAATTCCAGGGTTTGAAGCCTTAAAGTTAAAGGAAGACAACACATGTTAAGGGAATTCATTGCTTCCTTCCCATCACTGGATGTGGCCTGTGTAATCTATTACCTTCTACCTGACCCCAGTTTCCTGAACAGTCTGTGCTGTTACCAGAAGGTTTGTGAGTCCTCTGGGTCCAGGCATTAGTCAGATCATGCCAACATTGCCACAGGAGCCCTTGGTGTCATACAGTGCATGGCAGAGCTTCACACCCTGGAGTTGCTGCTGGGATAAAGAGAAACCTCTGCCCTGTTTAAGATGAAGAAGACTAACAATGATCTGGTGTCTTCTGGCCTCTCCAACATGGATTTAGCCTTGATACAGAGTGAAAAATGAAAATAAGGACAGCTCAGTCAACAGCATCTCTCAGAAATTAATGAGCCCCTTTGCCTCCAACACCTGATAATTACATCTTTCAATTAAATGAACTTTCTCCCTGTCCAAGTTCTTATAAATTAAGTCAAAGTGATGCATCTTTGTGGTCTGCCAAAGCTTCCTTATGCCAAAATCTGTGCAAGCTCCCAGGCTTTTGCAATGCTGGAGAGCCTCAGACCCAACTATCACTGGAGAATGTAGTTACTGGCACACACTGAGATCAGGGCCCTGAGCTCTGCACCTCGTGTCCTTGTGAAATGAGGGAGAACAAAAGACCTCACAAGATCCCAAGTAATCAGCTGCCACTATGGGAATGCCACATACTAGGATGCTACTCAAGTCCTGCCCTTTGCTTGGACTTCTCTCTGCAAAGTTTGGGACACAAGTCACAGATTTTATATGGCTGCTTATAGCTGAGAGCCCTCGGCAAGGTGGTGGAGTGATGGATTCTGCTTTCTGGGGGGATTCACACCATTAGAGACAGTTGGTTCCAGTAAAGGCCCTTGCTGAGGGGAAGGGACCCCTGTCAGGACTCTGCTGAGGCAAATTACAGTATTTTGCAATTTTATATTTTGGGTACAAGGTGCACTGAGATGTGCTCAGTTTCTTGATGAGATCACGTGTGCACCGAGCTAGAGAAGACAGATGAGTTGCCATCTCCTCCTGTACTCAAATGTGCTTTATGCTGTTTTGAAGCCTCCTAGTTTTATCCAGTTTCATTGTTTCAGTCTGGAGAAATGACACATAAAATGAGGGCATCCAGTTTGGTGCACATACAAACCTTATTCAGCCAGAGAAGACAGGCTGAGTGTAGGAAGAGGGGACATAGAGGGAGATCCCACTCCAGGAGGGTAAATGTGACAAACCCAGACAACTGGTCCATTCTCTTTCTGTTCTCTCCTTCCCTTAAATAACCAAATGCGATCGGCGCAGCCTAAAGCTGGGTTTTTATGAGCTTGCCATAAATCCAACCAGCTTCTTAAAGCACAGCAGACAGCTGATGCAATCACATAATTCAGCTCAACTCATTGGACAATGGCAAGGAAAGCTGAGGATGGATTTTCCTCTGAAAGCCCCCACAGCCACTTGCACAGGCTCACACCATTTCAATTAAGGCAATTAGCATTGACCAAGGGCAACTGCAAAGTTCCAATTAAACTAGCACAAAGGCTAACATGATCTACAGTGTCATGGAGCAGGTTGGAGCATGCTGCCCTGATAGTCACTATCTGGCAGATGAAAGGATTTCTGCACTCTCTGTTGTCCCCTTCCAGATCTCCTACAAACTCTTCTTCTTCAATAAATCCAAACACTAATTTCCAGTCTTGTATCTCCTTATTAATTTGCCCCTTCTAAGGGGTCTCAGGGGAAGATTCTAGCTTTTCTCCTGTCTTTCTGTCCCAGCCACAGTGTCTTATTCCCCTTCACCTCCTTAGGGATAGCTGGAGAGGGTGATTTAGGTTTCAGTGACATTTTCCTAGCTGGAACTAGTACTAGGCTGGCCTTTTGCTGTTTGCACTGGCATGTTGTGATAGGGAGGAATGGAGACTGACTGCAGAAGAGCAGCAAGAGAGGAAACTGGGTCTTTGCTCAGGTGCAGTGATTTCCTGCTGGGATGGTTTGGGATGGCCCCTACTTTGGGGGAACTGTGTGGGAAAGGGGCTCAAGCCCTCTGATTGAGGTCCAGGGCTATCTGGGGGAGAAGAGATTGCTCTTTGTGAAATCTGCTCTGGGTTTCTACACCTCTGAAGAGAGGGAAACTCCTTTGCTTGGAGACAGACCTGAGTTTGGAGTTTCTTTCAGATTGTGATTTAGATTCTGCTAGAAAATACACAAAGTAATGGTGTGTGTGTGTTGAGAAAATTTGGTTGAGACAGACTGGAGGGAGGTTTCTAGCAGCAGTGTCTGAGCTCTGACTTTGAGTAATATCCTCTTCCACTGGGTTAGCCCATCTAGATCCAGGCAGGGCTCTCCCATTCCCTTCTCAGTGGATGACCCATGTGTGTGAACTCTATCCTTGCTCATTGCAGGAAGGTTGGACTAGATGACTTGTAAAGTTCCTTTCCAACCTGAACTCCTCTATGATTCTGTGATTCTTACTTAATATCTGGCAGCTCTGAAATATCTGGACAAGCTGTTGCTTGCAGTCATTAACAGTCATTTGTCATTAATAGGACACTGAATTGAAGAAAGGGCACAGACTGGAGCGAGGCTGTGGAAGGAGGGACAGCTAATGGCAGGGGACCCTTCTGAGGATGTGGGAAGACTGTCATGGGGATATAACTACACTGGGGTGTCACAGTGTTTCAGATCCAGTAGAGCTGGTAACAGGTTACAGTGATCAGCCTCTGGCATCTTCCAGTGGCCTGAGCTAAATGGTCAGATCCTGACGCAGGTTTGCTTTGATTCTTGGTGGGCCCCTACTTATATAGCCAAAACCAGTAGTACATTTAGTGCTAATTGGTGTCCTCATTACCATTTATTGCTGAAAAGTCACTTGTGGAATAGGTCCAAACAGTGAACTCTTTTCCTTAAAGGTGAGTGTTCTCATTAAGGGCTGACAGGCAGTTGGGGTAAGATGTTTGCTACATGCTTGGAGAATATGTAGGAATTTCAAGGTTAGACCCCAGAAACCTTCCACATACTCTCGTAAAAGAACACCTTTTGGTTCAGGTTTTGTTTTGAAGGAAGAAAACCAGAGGACATATTTGATGCAGAAAAACATGCTTCTGTGGTTCTTGCACCATTTGGCTGTGCTTAGCTTTTCCTTTCTGATGTAGGTTTCCTTGTGTGTTAGCACTGAGGATAAAACCCTTGAAATCCCTTTCTTAATGTTTTTACTTTGTCCCAAGTAACACAGACAAAGGGGCTGTCATGAGCTGCTGGAATGGAAATTAATTTTAAAAGCATCATCATTTATCACTTGTATAGGAAAAAAGAGAGAGACCACTGAGATTAGAGCAATTGTGGCAGAAATTTCCTCCACAAGAATTATCAGAATTTATTTTCAAAAGGGTAATGACATGAAAGTACTCAAAGAAATTCCAGGCAAAACCCCCATGGCCCTGGAATTTTTGCTTGTGGTGTGGGATTTGCCTCTCATTGAACTACTCAAAAGTCGGGCATTGGGAGGTGATGGTTATCTGCCTCCATTTGTAGTCCATTGAGAGAGACAAGTATGTTTAGAGAGCAACTCTCTGTATCAACACGTGGTGTCTGGGAAAGGAGGGATAGCTCCTTCCACGGGATCTGGAAGGATTGCTCCTTCAGGAATGCTTTAATTTTCAGCGGCATCAGTAATGGCAGTAATAACATTGTTGACAAATGCAGCTGTCCCTGATTGAAATGGGGATCAAAGCAAGAACAATGCAGGTCATAGAGTCATAGAATCATTTGGGTTGGAGGATCCAACCGGAGGATCCAGCTGGGAATGGTTTGAACAATGTGACTACAACCTGGGAAGACCAAACACCCACCAAAATTATGCATTGGCTGCAGATATCAGGGGCAGCCCCTGGGTCACTTTTTTCTGTGCTAAGTGGCCACATATAGAGATGATGCTGTGAGTTGGGGACAGTTCATCTCTGGCTAAGCAGGAGCCTCATTTCACACATCTGATCTAGTCTGCCACTCCAGATGAGCTCATTAAACCCAGCATAACAGAGCTGCTTCTTCCTTTACTTACTGGCTTACTTTTTTCCCCCTAAAGTGGAACGAACTGAAGGTCCCGCATTCCTCATCCATTCTTTCTATTAGAATCTTATCTCATTCCAGTCGTCCCTCTTTTCTCACACACTCCTTCTTTCCTCTCACACTTGCTCCCTCCAGGAAGGCAGCTAATTATTTCCTGAATGCCCCCAGTGTTACTTTGCCTTGAGAACCTCTCCTGCTGGGACTTCTCACACACTTATGATTCTCCGAGTGACAAAAGGTTTTTCAGTTTAGCTTTGAATGGGTGTTTATTTTCTACATTTGGTCCTTTTGCCTCATCATCGGCACTTGGGCTGAGAATAGAAACTTCACTTGACATTATCTAAACCATTATCAATTAAATCCCTTCTTAACTGCCCTTTTTTCCCCTAAGCAGTGTAAATTTCGAGTTTTTTCCTCTCCTCCTTCATTCCTGCATACCTTGCATTTGCAGATAAAGCCCTTTGCCCTTCTACATTAACTTTCCAAACACAACACACTTTTCTTGCTGCTGGGTTTTTGTTGTTGTTGTTTAATGCCACTGCAGCGAGCAGGCAGAATCACACGATTCCAGTTTATTTCACTCTGGAAGGTCAGTGCACCCTCTTTGAACTTGTGCAGACGCCAGTATAATTGCTGTGTGCCACGGACATTCTCCAGTTGAGCATGGAGATCCTAACATAAGATTCCAGCTTCCAGTGAAAGCCTCCAGTTCTCAGTAAAGAGCTGGTGTGGGTGAAGGAATGTCAGAGTTGAGGAAACGTGGGTGATTAAGAACATAAATGCCTCTGGCAAGGTGTGTCTAAGGGGAAAACATCGGGGGTGAAGCAGTGACACAAATACATGGAAAGTAGGATTTATTAATTCTTATGGAACGATTTGTGTCTTCTGACTTCCTTAAATACTTTTTTCTCCCCACTGGAATAGAACCCGTGCAGAATTATGGTCCTGTGAGTAAAAGACATTCCAGTCACACCCGTTTGACCCACATGTACTTGTCAAAACTGGAGACATGCCAAGTTAAAAGTATCAGCTACAGACACTTAACCTAATCAGAATAATTCTGCAACAGTTCATAAACTATCAAACAAACACAGAGTTTAAAATTACTGAGAATTTATGAATTGGCACATTTTTTATATGAGCCATCCCCAACTTTGCAGATCCAAAGGACTGGAGAAAACAGGCAAGCAGCTGAAATCTGGGAGTTTGTCTTTACGAGCTGGCACAAGAAAAAAACATTAATTGTTTGCTGTTTCACCTCTTTTCTTTGTTGGATCAGCTGTTAATTCAAGGCCTGTGGCCATGTCATAACTGCTTTTATTGAGCTGTTTCAAAACCAAGTCCCAGTGAAGCTGTTTGTCATTCAGGCGATGAAGGAGCTGCCTCCCAGCTCTGCAAAGGCTGCTCAACCGAGCCTCAGAGCACCCTGAAATCTATCAGTGCTAATTAGGCCCCACTTAAAGGCTCCCAGGCTGCCCTTACTGGTTTGAAATGCAGAGTGGCATGTGAAAGCCCTTATGCTTGGCTCCTGACAGGAGCAAAAGCAAACATCAGGCCCTGCTGTGACCTCCATTTACAAGACTCATTTACTGCACCAAAGGCATCAACTTCTGGGAAATCAAATGGACAAATTAGTTTTGAACCCCTACTGGTTAAGATGGACTTCTCACTGGGACAGAGCTCCTGCCTGGCTGGCTAACTGTTTCCTTAATCTTGGTGTCTGTGGAGTTTCCTCGGGGAGGTTGGGTCGATGAGTTGGCTGCCAGGAGGAGACACAGGAGGAGGGAGGTGACACACTGCAGGCAGCTCTCCAACCGCCCCTGGCCTCTGACACCAGGTGAGTACCAGCTGCTATATAACTTAAATCACATCGCTATTTTTCACTAGTATTAATCGTTGTCTTTAAGTAAAGGCAGAATTCTGTGCCCTGACCCCTTGTTGCACTTGCATGACAACATGAGAGCTCCACCCAGTGATGGTCGAAGTGATGTGCCTCGTATCTCACCCCATGATTCACGTTCATCTTCATAAACCCATCGTTGTCTCCGTCTTTGAGGAAAGAAGGAATTTCTAACTAATTCCTGTTCTCAGGTCCATAGGACCCCAAGACCATCTGTCTGTTTTCAGCCAAGTCTACCTAAATCCTCTGCCCAGTGGGCATGAAGCCGCCTGAGGATCCCTTCTTCCCAAAGTTCAGCCCAGCCATAACTGCTCCCCATGTAGACCAGCTATTGGAAAATGTGTGCAGAAAATTGGGAGCCTTCACAAACAAAAATGACAGCATCTTGCCCAGGAATAATTAAACATGTTTCATTTGTCACCCATGGGATTTTTCAGTCCTTATGGCAGAGATATTTCCTTTTCCCTGTCTGCCCCACTGCCATCCATTCCTTTCCCTGTATTTCTCTCTTAATCTCCCTGAGACTCCAGTGCCTATCTCATTATGAGATATTTATATTTTCCATTCCTCTGGCATATGGTTCTGTGAGCCCTCTCAAGTCTTTTAAGGGGATCTGAATTTATTGAACACTTCTGTCTCATTGTCAGTCTGTGTGTGTGTTCCAGCATTGGAGGTCTTCACTGTGCTCTGGGACCTCTCTCCTGCCTCTTGGGGACTCACAGTTCGTTGGGGCAGTGCCAATGGGGAGCAGCAGTGAAGACACTGAACCATTTCAATGTCTTAGCCTGCCTACAGAGTGGCACAAACCAGGCAGCACCAGTGCAAACTGTTTTGAAGCTACTCTTCTACTGAATCCCTGAACCCTTAGGGCTCTTTTTCCAGTGAATGAGGAAGAATTGTCCTTCACAGTCCACAGGCAGTGGTATAGGTAATTCATTTGAGGAATACTCTCAAACCTTACTCACCTTTAACTTCAGATCTCTGAGTTAGAGGGACTTTCTCCTCCACGTAGCACAGTGATCTCCTGCTGAGTACATGTCCAGGTGAACAAGAGCCCATGCTGGACCTTTCTCTCTTAACTTGCTGTCTGGGGATGCCCTAAGAAGGAAGCTTCACAGCCAAATCACATCTATCTCAGTCCTGTCAGTCTGACCTGGATGGGTGAAGAAAACAAAGTCAGACTGAGTCCAGACTCCTGTCAAGAGCATTCTGAAGTCCTGTTTTTCAGGTGTTGGCAGAAGGAACCTGGAAGATGGCAATGTTGTTTCTAAGCTTGTTCACGGGACAGAAAAAGCTCAAGTTTTGGAGAAGTCTATTGCCACTGAGAATCACAGCAAGAAACCTGATGAGATGAATTGATACCGAATCTGTGACTAACATCTCTGTAAATATTGCCAGATGTTTTCTGTAAGCCCTGCTGATATGGTAGTGAGGGTTAGGGGATCCAACTCCCCCTGTCACTTCTGCTCCCAGTTTAAGTCCAGAGGCCAAACAAAACCTTGCTCTTCCAGCCCTTCTCTCATTGCACAGCAGGATCTCTGTGGTTGCATGTGCGTGGTAGGATTCATATCACCAAACAGCAAGCTTGGTGTGTGCACACAATGAATTATGACACAGACCCCAAAGTGCTCTCACAAGCTGTCCTCTCCTACACTGAGACCTGGCCTAAGCCAGGAGGAAGCATGAGGGAAGCAGATGGCAGCCTGGCAGAGTGATTAAAGCCCTAGATATCTATTTTAATGAATTGCCCACCCAGCAGATTAAATATTGCAGTAGTCAGTCCTGTTCCATGCTATCAGTAGTTGCAGCCTTATTTACAACACTAGGGAAAAGCTGTGCTTTTCCTTGTGCTGCACATTCTCAGGGCAGGCTGAACTACTTGGGATGGAGAACAGACCTGTGGATTTTGTCTGTCACCCAAAGTAGGTGTCACTGGATACCACAGCCTGGGTAAAGTACCTTGCAGCAAAGGAAACGAGCAAAGGCCAAGCTTCTGACTCATGAAGATAAATGTGTGTCCTGTGCAGATTTAGATCTTAAGACAAATGGAATTTCTATTCACTTTTATCTCCTGTTACATCTCCTGCAATCCATTTCACTCTGCTTCAGTCTCTCCAACTGGCCCTTTACTGTGTGACAGCAGATTTGGAAGAGCAAAATTAAAGCCTTTCTGTGGTGTCCCACTTCTCCCTCACTCCTTTGCTGTTTACTGGGATATTGGCAGAGGAGCTGATTTGGATTTGCTCGGTTAACAGGACTCCTGTCAGTATATTTGATATACGCAGGCCTAACAAGCCCAAGAGGAGCTGTGTGAGTGCTGATGCCAAACCCTACTACATTTATCACTCATGTGGTGGAGGCTACATTGTAGCTGTGGTGCTCTTCTGCCTCACTTTTACTTTTCTCATGACTTCCCAGCTGTGGGAATAGCAACTATCTTTTCCCAGTCCCTTGCAGGATGCAATCAAGAGGTGACCAAGTCCTCCCTGTGCACTGTTTCTGTTGAGCTTGGGTTGAAGGAAGCAGTTCCCAGCTTCCCTCAGCCCTGCAAGAGGTACTACTGAGATAGGTGCTGGTAGAACAGGACACAGGGGCAGATTCTCCTAAACAGGATGCTGGTGTTTGTGGGATAAGGAGTCTTGAAAATACAAGAACTACTGAGTCTTGATTTCTTGTAGACTGACTGGCTTTGCAGCCTAATAGGGCAATGTTCCAGCTGAAGCTTTTGGGACTTTTAACATGGTGCTGCTGACAAGGAATCTCTGAGCAAGGTTTGACATTGGTGCAATGGCTTTGAAGGTATGGCTGAGCCTGAAATCTGGGCAGAAGCCTTTCCTTAGGGCATCTTGCTGGCAGAACTCAATGTTTAAAAGTAGAAGCCTCTGTGACTGGAGTGAAAAATAGAACCAGGATCTTCATACGGTATTTCCTAGAGAGAAATATGTGCTGTGCTCTGTGAGGTTCATAGAGAGGGAGTGCAGCCTGTCCAGAGTTCCTGGGATTTACAGCCCATGCAGAGGGATGAGCACATCAATCCAAGTCTCATTCACCTGTCCTGCCTGGGCGGGTCTGGTGAGCACACTGGGGTTTCTGGCTGTAACATCTCTTCCACTGAGCTAAAAACTGGAGAACAGGCCATTCATCCAGATCCTTCCCTGGGGATTATATTTAGAACAGATCAACCTTCCCAACTAAATGTTTGTCAAATGTGATGCCTTTTTTCAAAAACTCCAGGTGCAAACAAAAGCACTGGGGTTTTTTTTTTGGCTGGGAACAAGCGCAGAAAGCTTAGCTGGTTGTTTTGAGGCCAGCTGTGCTGTTTTTCCATTCATTCATAACTGCTGGGAACAGTGGGACTCGCTGGAGAATACAGGAGGAACCTGTGCCTGGGTCCATTCTCTGCACCTCAGCTGCATGCCTGGGGAAATCTTGGGAAAGCTTCCATGCTGTGGTTTTTTATTTGCCACCCCTGGTTCTCAGCTTTTGTGTGTGCTGGTAATAATATCCCATTACTAAACTGTACTTTATGTGGGCAGCATTTGCATCGTTGAACAGCTGTGAGCCTCTCTCCACGCCTGCCTGCCATATTGCACAGATAATAACAGCTAATCCATATTAATTATCAATACACAAATCGCCTCCTGAAGAAGGCAAAGTTTTGTGAACAACACAAACCAACGGGTGCCAAGAAATGTTAGTGTTACGCCTGACACCTCATCCTCTGGCTGTCATGTCATGAATAAAGAAGAGCCCATAGCACAAGTTAAGGATGGCATCTGAGCTTTAATAGCCTGCAGCCACTGCCATCAACCCTCCGGCGATGATTTCATCACATCTCACAAGCTAAACTGCACTGGGTCAAAAACAAACCTCTGTGGAGGAATAGCTGCAGGAAGTGGGACTGCAATTATTATTCACTACCTGGCGTTTGGCGGCAGCGGATCTATGCTGGACTAACCCCACCTTGTGGTGTTGGTGCGGTCTGGCTGACCTGGATTGGAAGAAAGCACTGATTTCCATCCTGTTTTCGTTTGAAGCCCCCTAAGGCTTGCCTGCTGGAGGTGGAAGTCTAAAATAAGCTCTTGCAGTTGGCTAACTTTCCTCTGTTGGCTTTCTCAGATATCCCAGAGAAAGCCTATGGATGCCCAGCATCTACAATCCAGGCTGAAAATTCCTGATACAAAATGTAAGATCTATCTGTGTGTGGTCCATTCGTTCTCTTCCACCTCCCTACTGAGGAATTAGGTGTTGCTGCTACTACTTTCCATTTGGAATACTTAATGTCTTCTGCTCAGTCTCCCCTTCACAATTCCTGATTGGCATGTTTTTTCTTTCCTCTTCTCTGTGTGTTTAATTTTGACAGGACAAGAGGAAATGGCCTCAGGCTGTGCCAGAGGAGGTTCAGGAAGGATATCAGGAAGAATTTCTTCACTGAAAAGGTTGTCAGGCTTTGGAAGAGGCTGCCCAGGAAGGTAGTGGAGTCCCCATCCCTGGACGTGTCCAAGGAAGGGACTGGAAGTGGCACTCTGTGCTGTGGGCTGGGGGACGAGGTGGGGATGGGTCAAAGGTTGGACTTGATCTTGGAGGTCTTTTCCGAACTTAATTATTCTGGGATTCTTTGACAACATAGCTGTCAAAAAGGTCCCATGTTTCTTTCCATAAACTCGTATTTCTTTCCCATGTTTTATTCTTTTCCTGAATTTCCATGTAATGGCTGAAAACTTTCCAGGGCAGTTTCTGTGCCTTTTGGAGTGTGTATGAACAGGACAACATCTGAAAAGCAAAAACAACATAAATGGCAAAATTCTCATCTATTTTTCTGCAGAATGATAGAGATAATATAAGGACTATAATCTGCTTCCCCTCCAGGCATATTAGTATAAATGCCAATGAGCTCTTACCTGCAGGTAAACCAGTATCTTTGTAAAGTGTCCAGCACAAATAGGGCTCTGATTGGAAAAACAACTTCATCACAATAATACTTAAGTTGGGGATAGCAATTTTTGTTTTCATGATGGCTAGAAATGACCATGTTTGCCCTTCCCCCTGCAAATTATGATGTCTTTTTCTTAACAGCATTGATTTCCTTTAACATTTCAACCAAAAGAAAAAAAAAATAGGAAGAGTAATTTCTGGAGAGTCAAGCCACTGAAAGAGCCTAATTGTTTGCAATACAGATGATCACAGGACTCAGGGAACATTCTTACAGATTTCATTTCATTATAGATGTCCTTTCCCACAGATTTCAAGAGGCAGATTATCAAGCAGAAAGACATTTAGAAAATGGTGATGATCTCAACAGTCCAGCCAAGACTCACACCAAAGAACTCCAAACCCATGGTTGCTCTGTAGATATAAATATTAGCAGTATAATGAAACTTCTGTTGCTTATAAAATCATGAAGACCGGGAAAATAATAGTGGATTCTCTCAGATACTGATGGCAGACTGTGGTTAAGTCTGGAGTTTAAGCTGTTTTCATGAAAACTTTTAGTTAATATAAATTAATATAAATTCTTCCCTCACCCCAGGCACACACGTGCAAGGGACAAGGCAGAGAACTCATTATATATTAAAGGAAGAGGTGGTGCCTATGCCTCTAAGGCTCCATCCTGAAATCAGATCCATGTATGTGAGTGCTCTTTTCTTCTCCTTTCTTCTCCCTCATAGCAAAAGTCCTACAGGACAGCTTGGCAGAGCCTTCCTGCAGCTCCTGGGCAGCAAAATCCCTTTCTCTGTGAGTCTGGGTGAGGGATTTGGAGGGGAACGCAGCAGCAGAAATGGTGCACATTATGTTGAAGTAGATCTGCAGGAAAGCTGTGGGACAAGGACAGATTAATTACCTCAGAGGGAAATCTATAGCTGAAAATTTGAAAATAAGATCAGGAAGATCCCTAGGAAAATATGCGGCAGGAAGCAATCTCACCTTGGAAAAAAGAGAAGGAAAAAAGAGGCAGTGATATTTCGGTGCTGGTTCCTACTTTACATGCGCTATAATGAGCTGGAGATATTATTTGTAAAACCTCTTCATATTGTCCCTGTTTCTCTCAGAGGTGTGTGCATGAATAGACAGAAAGTGGGGAAAAAAAGGCAGTGTTACAGTGCGTTTAATGCTGTTTTTCTCTTTAAAAAGGAGTTTGACTCCTGTCTGCCTTGTGTGATAACCAGTAGAGGGAGACAAGTCTCTGAGCTTAATCCATACCTGTTTCCTCCTCTCCAAGTTCTCTTGTTCTTTTTTTTTCCCCCTTTCTCATTATTATTATTTGGACTGAAATATTGTTTTTATGAAAAATAGCTTTAAATGACCCTCACCTTGCAGTTACGGAGAGAGGATTAGATTAAAAATGCTGCAGGGAGATTTGGGTGAGTGAACACATGGCAACAATCCTCCTGTGGCAATAATACAAGGAGCAAATTGGTCCAGGTAGGGGTTGGGAATGCTGTAGAGTGTGTGTTTTTCTGTGTGGGAAAGCCTCTCCATCACGTTCTGCATCTGTGCATGAGTAGAGGCTTAACACAAGTCTGAATTTGATGAGAGATGTGCAGGCATTGAGTTTCTCAGGATTTGGTGTCAAACTACAAATTGGATCTGTAAAACACCCCTTTTTCCTGGCTCACAGCAGCTATAACATAGTCAAAGCAAGAATGGGGTGCTGTGAAAATTGTCAGGAGCTGCAAATAACTATAAAGCTTGGGATAACCCTGGGGATGGATGGGATGTCCTGGCACAGTTTTGCTCTAAACCCATGTAGGTTTTTCACCTTTTTTAAGTTTTTTCTGTGTTCCTAAAAAAAGTAGAAGAGGGCTTGTGGAGAGAAATGCACAGCAGTGTGTACATGGGTGTTGCAGAGTGTCGTGTGACCTCTGCAAGGACAGGGAGTGACAAAAGCCCCGATTCCCATGCAGGCAGGTGGAAACTGGGACTTTGCAGAGAGAAGGTGCCTGCAGCACGGTAGAAAGGCTGCAGAGATGGGTGTTAGTGCCCAGTATGCCCAAAAATACCTTCTCTGAGTGTTGGCCAAAGTGGCCACAAGCAGCTGGAAGCTGTATGTGGGATGTGCATCCTCAGAATGTCCATGCACACACCTTCTGTATCAGATGTATCTTCATCCTTCTGTATCAGGTGAAACTGTTTCAGAGCATGTGCTGATGGCATCCACAGTCTCTGTGTGTGTGTGTGTATGTGTGATGTAAAGCCCCTTTGAGCTTCTGTTCATTTGTGTGAGCTGGGGAGCAACAGCTTTCAGATTGGGTTTTGCATGTGGATTTTGACTGTGTTGCCTCTAAGTCCTCAGCAGAAATTTGAGCAGATAACGCTGGGTAGCAGTTGGGAGTCCAACACAACCAGGGACAACAAAGGATGAAAAGAACCAGGCAAATGAAACAGGCTTTTTGAAGTCTTTGCAGAAGCAACCCTTCACTATATTTAGTGAACCTCATGACTCCATCAGAACAAAACTGTCGTCACTGGAGGGAAAAGAGAAGTTGCCCTGAATGAAAATAATCCAGTGAACAGCACAGAGGAAGAGCGAGTGGGAATGCAGGATGGAGAGGACAACATTTTAAAGGATCTCTGTACCTGCCACCCACTAAAGCCATCCCACATTTTCCCATCTCCTTGGTGGGGCTTTAGCTCTGGCCCAGTGCTCTTCATGGGCTGCTGGCTGTGGATCCTGGGGGAGTGAAGATGTACTGGGCTGGCAGTGCCAGGGGAGCTGGATGGCAGGGCCATGCCTAAACATATTCTGTTGTAGGGGACAGGCTGCAGGGCCAGAATTTTAATTTCCTGCAGCCCAGGGAGGTTTTACATTTGTGTAGCTTTGGTCTCTGAGGTTGCTGCTCTAGCCCTCCAGTTCTGGAAGGGGAGAGAGCGGAGAGGAGAGTGCCTGGAATATCCTGCCAGGAGCATACCTCAGCTGTAGGCAGGAGGATACAATCCAGCATTAGTTTGGCTGCTTTTAAGGGTGCAAATTTGATGAGATGAACCTGGACAAATGCCTGCTTCGTCTTTATCTGCTCCTCAGGGGTGTTTGCATGGCAGCCTGAGGGCCTCTGCTACCTTCGAACATTGTATTATCAATTACCCTAATTAGAGCTTGGCACTTGCTTGACACCAAGGATTTTTCATTAATTTTTAACCTTTTTCTTGCCAGGCCCAACAGCCAATGCTCACAGAAGCTTTCCCCTAAAACACAGCAAAACAGAAAAAAAGAAAGGCAAAAGCAAGCATGGTTAGTGCCAGTTTGATTGGTGGCTGGCTGTGGAGTCTGAAGGTTGTTCTCCATCAGCACATACACAGCGAGGTCCTGTGTTTGCATGGACAGTATTAAGCACAAAGGAGGTGATCAAGCCCTCACCTTGTGGATTTAATCACTTCTGTGCCTCAGTGCCATGCAGAGCCTTGGCAGCCACATCTCCTTCCCACACACAGCATCTTCCCTGCTAAATATCACTTTCAGAGCGATAACACAGAATGAGCTAGAAGCTGCACAGATAAGAAGGTAACCATAAGCTGGAATTTGTTTTCCATAAGCATGTAGACAGCCAACTTCAATCATAGCAGTGTTTGCAGAGAGTTAAAACAAAAGGGGCAGCAACATTGTCAAAGGAAACTCATTTTGAGATGGCTAATAATGGCAGTAAGATGTCCAATTTATCCATAATCATTTCAGGAGCATTATCATTGTAGCATCTTGCCACCTCCCACACATTAATGGGTTTATCTGTACAAGCCCACTATGAATGGGAAGGATTATCATCCCTCCTGACAGATGGGGAGGGAAGGTACGATCGCACGTTGCAGCCACAGCCAGGCAGGAAGAGAAGACCCGTGAGCCTTGACTCAGCAGCAGGAGATCCTCAGTGCTTTCCAGGTCGAGGTCTGCTTATTCCGAGCACAACAGCTTTGCTGCCTCTCCTCAGCTGCAAACAGCAGCAAAAAACGTACCCATGATCAGTTTACAGCCATGCACAACAAGTGGGGGTTTGTGTTTGTTGGATGTGTTGGGAGTGTGTTTGCCTGTGTGTGTGTGTGCCTCCGGAGAGGCAAATGAAGATTACCTTGGAGCATTAGGTTGTTTCCTCTGCTCTAGATTGTAATCATATTTTCTGCACTTTTAGAGGCCCCTGACAGTTTATTGTGACTCTCCTGGGGGTTAAGAAGTTGTGACTGAGAAAACTGAGCCTATCTGTGAGGGGAAGCTCAGTGTTGCTGTTCCCAAAGCCCATGGCTGGATGGGCTGCTTTGCAGCAGGAACCAGGAGGTGTTTTTAACACTTTCTTGAGGAGTTTGATGCCTCTGATGTGTTGGCCATGTATGGTGCAAAGCAAAGTCTAAACAGACATCTTGGGAAGCTGCTCGTATTTTCGTGCTGCTGCTGTGTTGGGTGTGTTTGTTGCAGCTCTGGAAAGACACAGAAACCTCTGAAAATGTCTGTTCAGGAAGAGGTTTTCCACAGAAGCTATAAAACATTCATGACACCTCCATTGTGCTGTAAATCCTTAGCAGGAGTTGATAACAGTGCATGAATTTTTAATGCAACATTTATAAATGGTTATTAAAACTATCCTTAAAGTAAAGTGTCAGTTTATTTTTAATTAACTGTTGGCTATTTAAGCTCCTGATGGCCCCAGGGCAGATCAACAATCTAACAAGTTAATATTCCACATTAACCCTGCAGTTGCTGCCTCTTTGCATGAGGATGAAGAAGATGCCTACACAGGATCAACAACAAGTGGTTATTTCTCACTCACTGAAGAGAAATGTCATCATTTCCTGGAATGGGCTTTCTTAGTGCTTGGTTTAAGAAATCTTGGAGGCTTTGGAGGGATTTATTTCCTGAATATTGAACAGATACAGACAGATAGCAGAGCTAGGTAATTCTTCTTGGAAAAAAAATTGAATATTTGCGTGGCACTGCTTAGAAGAAATTTCCAGTGAAATCGATGAGTTTGGATCAAACATTTCCAATTGCACCAACTGCAATTTTAGGCCACCCATGTACAACGAGCAGCAGCTTTGTGTGATTTGTGATTACAGGTTAGATTGCAAATGTTCCAATTGACTGAGCAATTTAAAATTTAGCATCATGAAACTTGTACCAGTTTATTTAGCAAAGTATGCTGTTTAAGTTTTATCCTCGATGACTAGTATGGAAAGTGTGATGAGGAAATTGGTGTCAATTTTTAATTAATTAATATTGTGTATTTTTTTACTGGCTGTTTTTTAAGGTCTCAAATTAAATTATTCTCTGACATACATTTTGCATTCGTAATTGTAATTGAAATTAGTCACAGGGGTGACAGATTTTTATAGATGTTATCTTTTCTGTAATTGTTGATATTATCCGTGAGAAGACTCCTGTGGTTATTCTTTGGAAATGAAGGCCAAGCCAATGAATCCCCACAAAGAAGTTTGATTTCAGTGTTATAAACATCCAGAAAAGATTCAGTCCATAGCATTTTGCCACTTAAGTGACAATTTTTAGACCAAGTCTGCTGCACAGACACATTTCTGGTGGCAACAAGAGTTTGGCACTGGAGGAGTTTGGGTTATTGTGCTTCAAAATAGTGAAGTCCAAGGACATTTTTTTGCTTCCATTTTACCCAGCTCAGTTTTCCTCAGGGCTCTTTGGGGCAAAGAGCCAAAGTCTTTCTCTAGACAGGAATTCATGAAGCTGAACTTTGCATTGCTGTGTCCCTTGAGTCAGCAGTGAAAGGTCGGTGCTTCCAGAGCTTGTTTCTTCTGAATTATCAAGATCTGCACCTGGGTGACACCAGGGTTAGGTCCCAAAAGCTGGAGAGCCTGGATATCCTGTATTTGGGCTCAATTTCCAGTTCAGTGAAGCTTGGCCCGTCCCTTCATGCCCAGCTCTTTTTTGTTGTCTCTGTCGCTCACCACCAGTTTCTCCCCGCTCATGCCTCTTGATGCCTTTGAGTCTCTCAACACAAGCTAACCCACCCCGGGCAAATAATGGTTATTTAAAATTATTTTTTTTTCCTTTGCAGATGCTTTTCCTCCTTTCTTTCCCAGGTGATCAGCCTGAGCATTGGGAAAACATGATCTTCAGATCTTTGGAGCATGCAAAGCAACAAGGCACCCAGGCAGCAGCAACACCAGCAGCAACATCCTTCCATAAATGCTTCTTAGCGATTAAAGGAGCCTTGGAAATGTCATTGCCCCGACCAAATGAGATAATTTGTATCTTCTGCCACTGGAATCAAATCCTCTTTTTTTCTTTTTTCATAATTAACTTGCGACTGTGGGAAGGTGGGAGCAAGGATGGGGGTTGGGAAAGGAATTTCATGGGTAATCCAGTTGCAGTATGGAAATGATGGTTGGGTAATTGTGCTCTCTAAATGAACTTGACTCGATGGTTGGTGTCAGGTTTTGTTAAGTGCCCTGGGCCAGTGGAGACTAATTAGGAATGCATTAAATATTAAAGCTCTCTGACACTGGGGCATTGACGGTGACAGAAGAAAAGAAATCCCATAACCTAATCTGCACCCAACAGGAGTAATTTATGTTCCCTTCTTTTAACAAAGAAAAATCCAATTATTTGGCCTGATGGAAAAATATATTTAAAGGAAAAGTTGATTTAGTGAGGGAGTAAAAATATATATTACAAAAATAATACAAATGCTGTCCACACATCTTCTAAGTGTCAGTTCCCCTGCAATTCTGGTTTTGTTAACAGGGAAAATATTTCCCTGTTCTAAGGCTGTTGGCCGGATTTGTCATTCCCGGAGTGGAAAATTGTGCTTTCCTTTCGCCGTGGTTAGGTCAGCTGAGTACATGAAGGGATGGTCAGCAGGGGATCCTTGTGATCATGAAGGGAAGGTGAGGAGTGTTTGGGGCTGTGCCCTGGGGATTTGGGATGCTCCTATGGTATCCCAATGCTTTAAGATGAGCACTGCAGTGTGAGGGTTGCAGGACAGGTGAGCTCATGTTGGGCACTTCTGAGGTGAGAAACGTACAAAGCTTTCAAAAATTCCAGCAATTAAGCTCTTCCTGTGTCTCTACTGGAGCCAGCCCTAACAGCTCCACCTCCACCTCCACACTTCACTCATCTACCAGTTTCCAGGGCAATTTTGTCTGACCTTTAGTTAAATGTCCTGCTCTCCCAGGCAACTCATTTCTGCTGGTCTGTGTACTTATGCAATCTAATCAAATCCAGAATGGAATATAATCAGCCTCATCTTGCAACAGCAACTTGCACAAATACCCATCTCGCTGTCTGCTGCCCTGTCTGTGCCTCTGTCTGATCCCATCTGTCCCTCTGATCCTGTAACTGGGGATTTAGCATTTGCCTGATGTGGTGAGATTTGGAAGAAATTGTTGGTGGGATATCCAAATCCAAAACTCCGGGTGGGACGTGGAATGGAAAGATCAAGGTCCCCAACCTGAGTGTGCAGCCGATCATCCCCCTCTGGAGCACCCAAGGGTGCCTGTGGTACCTGTCCACATTCACATAGACACAAGTGTGTGCACAAACACACCTGCTGCCTTTCTACATCCTCTCATCCTNAAAAAAAAAAAAAAAAGGCCTGTTCATTTAGGAAATTACCGGAAGACCATTTTCTAAAGGAACTTGGTTGCCAAGGGTTACCAGATGCTTATCTGCCACCGGAGTGATTTTGTTAACTGCAGCCATTACAGGGAGAGGCTAAGGAAGGGAAGCTGGGATAGCTGGGAACATCAGAGCACTACCTGCCATCCACGGAATAGCGGAGAGTGTGTTCCCCACACATCAACTTTCTCACTGCCTAGAATTTCTTGTGCCATTGGCTCCAGAATCCATCAGCAGCCCAGGGCTGCAGCAGGCTGGCACTGAATTGAAAGTTGGTTTGAAACTTCCTTTGCATTAGATCAGGGGAAAGTAAGTCAGAGAAGAGAAGGCAGGTGGAGTATCTGAGGTGTCCAGAGAAAGAATTTGGGTTTTTTTCATTTGGATAGTAGAGTTATCCTGAAATTGTCTGGGAATGTGGGAAGAAAAAGCTGTTGTACAAAGCCATGCTGTTTTGTGTCTGTGCTGCACTTTGTATTCATGTGATGTTTCCAAGAAACACTGCTGCAGAGAGGAGAAAGTTCACCGAGGAGTTTTCTGGGAAGAGTATTCCTTTAGCACACGAAGAGCATCCTCATTCCAGCCTGGGGGAGTAGACAGAGAGGACTTGGATAGAAATGGGGCACTGGGGCCCTGTGATAGGTAAATAGTGATGCCCTTCATTTGGGCAACTTTTGGTGGTTCCTCCTCTGGGCAGCCCCATATCCTTAGGGAATCCCTGGTGCTGAGCTGCGTCCCTTCCCTGCCCTATACAACTGCAGTACTTCTTGAGCTGTTCAGCTGTTCAGCTACCCATAATTCCCATTTCCTCTCATTCCTGGCACAAAACTATTCCTTTTCTCCCTGTCTTCAATATTGTGGGTCCCCATATCCTTCATTCTCCATAGTCTCTCCCAGCCTGGGGAGTTGCTGAGCCCTATTGGTCCTGCAGCACTCCTTCCCTGCTGCAGTTTCAGCCTCTCCATCAGCACAAAGAGAGCACTTTGCTACTACAATAATGAGCAAGAAAGAAGCTAAAAACAATACTTTACATTTCAAATAACTCCTGACACATCCCTTTTCTTTTTCTAACAGAATGACAGGTGACTTTATCCTGAAAGAGAAGGCAGCCTCCTAGAGCTGTCTACATTGTCAGAAAAAATAATTTGTAAATTCTCTGACTACCTCTGTCACTGCTCGACTTTTCCATCCTTTTCATTTCTCCCTCCTGCTAAAGTCCCTTTATGTGCTATTTCCCAAAGTGCTGCATGCACTTTGAATGTTTTCAGCCAAAAGCAAACTCCTTCTCATCTAAATGTAAGAAGAAAAAAAATCCTTGCCCAGAATGAATTAACACGCTGCTCCCTCTCTCTCTCTCTGGTCTCTGCATCTGCATCGTGTGTAAAATGTGAACTTTAAAAATAACTAGGCCTTTATGACTTGTTTAAAAAAAAAAAAAAAAGAATGTTAATGAGAGAGAAAGACACACACACAAGCCCTGAAAGGAGGATTTGTTCAATGCAAGAATAACTAAAATATTTACTAATGAGAGAGAGAAGAGAAAGTAATTTCAAAGATTTAAAATAGTTGTGTGAGGTTTTTTATTCATGCCTCCTTTCATTTTCATTACATATTTCAATATTTGCCTACCTTTCCAGCAGAAGATTTACCTCAAGTGCGTACAAATTATCTGGCATTTGGCTAAGAACAATATATCTAATTATGCCTCTAAAGACCTGAAATATTTTTGACTTAAGCTAAAAGTCAAACCAAAAAAAAAAAAAAAAAAAAA